>VZRS01007563.1:0-27250 GCA_013398055.1 Ifrita kowaldi
TCCATGATTCTATGATTCATGAGGCCAGAGGGTCTGGGGGTCCCCGTATGTATCCAGATACGAGGTTGTTTCACTGCTGTGGGACTCATGGTTTCCTTCTCTCCCTCCTTCCCCTCTGTTGCTGCTGTCTGGGTGTCTTTGTTGGTGCCCTGTTTGGCTGCAGACCATCAGCAATGTGCTGCTCCAGTACGCTGAGATCATCTCCAAGGATTTTGCCTCATACTGCTCCAAGGAGAAGGAGAAAGTGGTGATGTATCTCCCTTCTGCTGTCCCCACACGGTGACCCCAGCTGTCACCTCAGCCCCAGGGCGAGTTGGTCCCTTCCTCATGGCAGTTCCTGACACGCTGCCAGGGTGGCTTCCGTGCCATCCCTGTCCTGATGTCCCCCAGTGCAGGGTGGGAGGGTCCCAGGGCTGTGGGCAGCTGTCTCAGCCATGTTTATTGGTGCTGACCCCCCTCTCCATCCCACCCCTCCAGCCCTGCATCCTGATGAACAACATCCAGCAGCTCCGTGTCCAGCTTGAGAAGATGTTTGAAGCCATGGGTGGGAAGGACGTGAGTGTGGGGGGTTCCAGGAGGGAGCCCTGGGTGGGGTTGGATCATTCCCTTCCCCTGTTCCCGGTGCTGGGAGCAGACCTGTTCCTCACTCCTGTGTGGGATCACGCCGTCCCACCCCATGGCACCCTGCTCTCCCACCGTGTTGGACTGGGAGGGGCTTCACTCGGCCCAGGGATGCATTTGGGGTGCAGAAACCTCCCTGAGGGCTGGTTCAGGGACCCTGTCAGCATCCCCAAACTGTCCCTCCTGCAGCTGGACACAGAAGCCTCTGATATCCTCAAGGAGCTGCAGGTGAAACTCAACAACGTCCTGGATGACCTGAGCCGAGTCTTTGCCACCAGGTACAGCTGGGTGGGAGGGCAGGGGCAGCGGGTAAAGGAGAGGTCTGGGGGTCCAGAAGCTGTGGCTGGGGCCAGGCTGGGGACTCTGGGGGGGATGTGCTGAGCTGCCTGTGTGTCGTGGTCCCCAGTTTCCAGCCACACATCGAGGAGTGCGTGAAGCAGATGGGTGACATCCTGAGCCAGGTGAAGGGCACCGGCAACGTCCCCGCCAGCACCTGCAGCAGCGTCGCACAGGACGCTGACAACGTCCTGCAGCCCATCATGGACCTGCTGGACAGCAAGTGAGTGTGGGGGGCAACTGGGACCCCCAGCCTGCCCCTCCTGGCCCCATCAGGGAGCGTGAGGGACCTGCAGGGTCAGGGCGACACAGGAGGGGTGACACGTGGGGTCCTCCAGCGCTGTCTCGTCTGCGCAGCCTGACACTCTTCGCCAAGATCTGCGAGAAGACGGTGCTGAAGCGGGTGCTGAAGGAGCTCTGGAAGCTGGTGATGAACACCATGGAGAAGACCATCGTCCTGCCCCCGCTCACAGACCAGACGGTGAGTGATGGGGAGGGGGACCAGGGACCCTGAGACACAGGTGACTGACTGGGGCCAGTGTGGGACACTGCTGGCCAGGTGCCCTCACTGGCACCTGAGAGAGTAGGACTTCACTGACATCTCCAAACCCGTGTCCAGCTCCTGGCCAGGGAAAGGATGGAAGAGAGATAGGTCATCCTTGCCCCAGGACCCTCTTGGTTGGCTTTGCCAAAGGACCTTCCTGCCACCTCCACAGTGGCATCAAGAGGGGACACTGGCCCTTTCTTATCCATCCTTCCCTCAGAGCTGGGGCGGCATCCCATGCCACACTCACCCACACTGGCTGTGGCCATGCTCCCTGTGCCAGGAGGTGAATCCAGAGGCTCCTGGAGTGTGGGGATACACTGCCTGTTGGTCTTGCTGAGGGGCTGGGGGCTTCATGAGGATGGGGGCATATTCCCCAGCAGGGCTGGGCTGTTCCTTGCTCCTGGGGGTTTTAGGGAAGCAGAGCAAACCCAGGGAATGGTCCGTCTCTGAGGCTCTGTATCGCATCGCTGCTGGCCTGCCCCCCATGCACCTGAAGCTTCCTGGGGTGGTTCCCTCGAAGTCAGGCAGGAAAGGGTGGCACCGAGTGCTCTGGACCAGCACACACCTGTTCCTGTCACTCTTTGGTGGCTTTTGTCACCGTCACAAAGCTGGGCTCAGGCTCTTCCTTGGAGTTCCTGGAGCTATCAGCCTTGATGTCACTTTCTGGGGCTGTGGAGCTCCTGTGCTGTGTCTGTGAGGGGCAGCACAGTGGTGACATGTCAGCCCTCGGTGGTGCCACCTCACTGGCACCATGTCACAGCCCTGAGCCTGGCTCAGGTCAGCCCCACATCGCTCCTGACCGGGCTCACACACCTTTGGCCAAAGGTGGCCAAATCTTATAGGAATGCTGGTGCCACTGAGACCCAGTCCCCATCCCGGTCCCTATCCCAGTCCCCATCCCAGTCCCTTCCCAGCCGTGCTCTGGAGACACCAGGGCCTGTGCTAGGCAGAGGAGGGGGCACGGACATGTAGCTCTGTTGGGGGATCCTCCTGAGGGCAGACAGTCCCTGGAGAAAGCTGTGCTGAGACTGGTCCCTCGGGCAGGGGGCATCCTGTCCAGGTGTCCCTGGGTGCCCTGCAGGGTGGCCAGACAGGTTGGTGGTTTGGGGGTCCGTGCCAGAGCCGAGTGTCGAGTGGGGTCCCTGGAACTGAGCCCTCCTGGGGCAAAGTGCCCCCTTCCCCAGTCAGGAGGGACCAGGCAGGTGGGGATGGGGCCCCTCGGGGGCTGTGGAGGCCTGCGGTGCGGTGACAGGGCAGTGACACCGAGTGCTGTGGATGGGGGACACCCGTGGCCCTGTTGGGGGTGGGAGGCAGCCAGGGCTGGCACTGGGGATGATGGAGGAGGCGGGGGCCGACACTCACGTCACGGTTGTTCTCTCCAATTGCTCCTCTCGCCTCTCAATGGCAGATGATTGTAAGTACGGCAGCTCCCTGTCTGTCTGTCTGTCTGTCCGCTCTGTGTCGGTCCTGGCCTCGCCGGTTCTTGTCTTGTGTGGCTGCCCGTGCCCTGCCCACACCCTCCTTCGGCTCCTGACCTGGTCCAGCTCCTGGTCCCCACCCCTGTGCTGCCCGCCTGGCACTGGCTCCTGGCTGGCACATGCCAGCGGCCCCTCCGGGGTGTGGTGGGTGGAGAGGTCTTGGACAGATTGGCAGTGCCGGGATGTGGGGAGGGACAAGGGCAAGCGGTGGGGTGGGAGGGGACGGTGATGGCAGTGCCATGTCACCAGGGACTGCCAAACCAGGGCTCGTGCTGAGGGGAGAAGTGCCGCGGGAGGCACAAGCAGGGAGCCGTGCGTGCCTGGAGTCAGGGCTGCTCTTCCTTTCCCTCGTGCCTCAGTTTCCCCTCGAGGCCCTGGCTGGGGTCTGGCTGTGCTGGGGGTGAGGGCAGAGGCTGTCCCTGCCAGGAGGAGGAGGAGTCTCTCGGGGGGACACGGCGGTCCCTGGCCCCGGTGCTCGCAGGCTGCTGGCACGAGTTGTGAGGCTCCCTCCCTGGTCGGGATGCGACCCTGGGAGCCTGGACTCCTGGTTCCCTTCTCGGCATTGCTGATGGGTGGTCCTTGCATGGCTTTGACTGAGCAGTTTCCTTCTGTCCTCTTCTGACCAGTCTGTGGCTGTGGGTTTATGCCCCTGGGGGCAAGGGAAGGGCAATTCCCCCCCAGTCCTGTGCCCACTCCTGCTGTGACACAGGCACCCGTGCAGGAAGAGCAGTGGGAGTGAGCTGTTGGGTGCTGATGCCAATCCCTGCGGGAACAAACACCCCCCTGCTGTCCCCCAACACCTTTTGTGTTCAACAGCAGCGTTTGGGGAGGCCCTGGAGGCAGCCTAGGGCTGAGTGTCCCCTCAGACCTCATGGGGACCTCATGGGGACCTCACAGGGACCCCATGTCCCAGCCTTGCTGAGGCTCTGGGGACAGAGCAGTGTCAGCTCTGTGTGGTACAAGCTCCTCTTGTTCCCCCATCACCCCGTGCCAGGGCCAGAACCCCTCCTGGCAGCCCTGCTTGGCCCTCCCTGTGCTGCTTGTTCCTTCTGAGGCTTCCCGGCCAGCTGACTCCCTGCTCCCCTCTCCTGATTCCAACATGCCCCAGTCCACCCTGAGAGCCGAGTTTGTCCCCCCCGTGGCACTGCTGCCTCATTTCACACAGTTTCTCTTGCCTGGATCAGTGTGGGGTTGTCACTGGGCCCAGCCCTGCACAAACCAGAGCTCTGCGTGCTAAACCCAAATCCCAGCTACTCCCTCCCTGCTCCCTCCCCAGCACTGGGAGCACCTGCCAGAGCTGGAGCAGGATGTGTGGGGGCACCAGAGCCTGCCCACACACAGCTGGGTCCTGTATTCCAGCGAGGATCATCCCTCATGGATTCAGCATCCCTGCATCCCAGCAGTTTCCCAGTGTGAGGACAAGTTCTCCAGCAGTGCAGCATCCTGCTTTCCAGCGGGGATCCAGCACCCTGATGACACCAGGCCCTCACTGAGTATCCCGGTGGGGACCAGTCCCCCACTGGCTGTCCTTCAGGAGCTCGTGATGTCTCTGCCACCTGTGCCCCTGTGTCCTGTCCCACGCTGTCCCCCCACCCCACACTCAACCTCTGACATTGCTTCTACAGGGCACGCTCTTGAGAAAACATGGCAAGGGGACAGAGAAGGTAAATAGCTGTGGGCTCCGTGTGTGTCACCGCCCCGGGGCCACGCTCCTCGTGGTCTCACACCCGCCTGCTGTGGAGGTCCCGGCTTGTCCGTGCTTCCTCTGTCGTGCTGTCTGGATGTGCTGTTGCCTGCGTGGTGTCGTGGTGAGGTGTGCTGTGCTGTGTGCTGGGGACAGTCCCGGTTCTGTGTGTCCCCGGGGCAGGGAGTGGGGGCTCTGTGGTGTTCAGCCCCCGTGGGGCAGATGTGGGGTGTCACCCATGCCCATGGGGGACACTGCCCCACAGCCCTCAGCCCCAGCTGCCTGGCTGGGACAGTGAGGGGTTGAGACCCCCTGCATGGGAGACCCTCCCACAACCCCGTCCCACTGTGGGGGGCTCAGGAAGAGGGGACCCCCCATGCTGGGCCCTGCTGGGCACAGTGGGGGCCCTGGGGCTGCTGAGATCCCCCGGACCTCTGAGCCCGCTCCCCCTTCCTTGCTGAGCCCCAGCCCTGCCCCAAGGGCTTTCTCCAGCACATGGGCTCTTGCCCTGTCTGGGGGCTCCTCACCACAGGGTGGGGGCCCAGCAGTGACCCCAGCCTGCTCCCCAAATCCTGGTTCTTGGGAAGAGCCGTGCCAGCATCTGTCTGGGCAAGGCCTGTGGCTCCCCCTCCTTTCCTCGGAGACACTGGTTCCTGCCCAGTTTGCTGAGTGTGCTGGGGGAGCCGATTCCGTCTGATCTCCCAGCCCCAAACGGGGTGGGGACTAAACCTGCCCCCCCTCAGAAGAGACCTGGCACACTCATCACAGCTTCACCAGCACCAGCATGGGGCTGAGCCTCTGCAGCTGTGAACTGGTGCCAAACCAGGGACACCAGCGGAGAACTGGGCACAGCCAGAGGAGAGTACAGGGCTACAGCCCTCATGGCCGGGGGATGTGGGGGGCCTGGAACCGTGGCCGAATGCTGCTGGGGCCACCAGTAACTGTCCCTTGCTGTTCTCTTCCAGAGCAGGGTGAAGCTGCCCAGTCACACTGAAGTAAGGACATGGCTCTTCTGCTCCCCACTTGGCACTGCTCTCTCCCCTTCCCTCCTCCCTGTCCTTTGTCCCTTGTGCTCTGGGTTGGGGGCTCCCAGCTCAGTACAGTGTCCTGTCGTGCTCTGTTTTGGGGACACCAGTGTCCCCAGCTCCCAGCCTGTCCACTGACTGGGGGAGATGGGAACAGTGAGGGTGGAATTAATGGGACAGAACTGGGTGGGCAGAGGGGTGGGCACAAAGGGTTAATGGGGGGATACAAAATGAGGGCATGGAGGGGGCAGACCCCTGCAGAAGGTAATGGTTAATGGGAGACATGCTGAGGTTTCTGTGTTGGGAAGGACTGGAACTACTGGTGCTGGGAGAGCAAAGGTGGTGGAGGTCTCTGGGCCCCAGTTTATCCAGTTACCTTTGCACACTGGAGGAGCTTGTGCTCAGCCCAGTAAGAGGTGCCAGCCCAGTGAGCGGGATCTGCCCATCCGGGGGGCTGCTGTGCCCACGGGCCCCATGGAATGGCTCCATAGCCCCTGCCATGGTGGGGGCACAGGGCAGGCAGAGGCAGCCCGGGTGTCCCACCTGGGGGGCTCCCCGGAGTGCCGAGGGGCTGGGAACCTCCCTGGGACTGGGGGCTCCGTGTGGCAGGGGCTGTTTGGTGGCTGTGGGGTACAGGCCACGTCCTCCCCATGCCCGCTGCCCCTCGCACTTGCTCTCTGCTCCCACCACGTCCGATGTCCGAGTGGTCAGTGCCGTGCTGTGCCAGGCCCTGCTGGATGCAGGAGCAGCTGCTTGGAGCACAGGCAGCAGGATGGGACTCTTGGGCCGAGCTGCTTGTGCTGAGCAGGGCATGAGGTCCCTGATGCCAGGGTGGCACCCTGCCCTGGGGTCCCCAAGCCTGCAGCCTCACACCTGTGCTGAGAGCTCGGGCTGAGACGGGGACTGCCGGCCTGGTACCTGTGTCACCTTCCTGGCTGCGGTCCCCTGGAGCCTGGGGGAGCCCCTGGAACTGCAACAAGCTTCTGGCATGATGTGCCCAGCCTGCCCGTGCCACCCCCAGCCCGGCTGCTCACTGGGGCCGTGCCTGTCTCTTTGCTCTCTGCAGGGCACACAGATGATTTTCAACGCGGCCAAGGAGCTGGGGCAGCTCTCCAAGCTGAAGGTGAGGGCTGGGGGTCACCGAGCTGAAGGTGAGGGCTGGGGGTGCTGGGATGCTCTCTGTTCTAGGGTGGGTGCCAGTGCCACTGCTGCCAGGACCCCACCACTGCCCCTCGTTGTCTTTGCTGGGGTGGGGGCAGCGGGGTCATGGCCCCGTGCTGAGAGCAGGATTTGTGCCCCCCAGGACCACATGGTGCGTGAAGAAGCCAAGAGCCTGACCCCGAAGCAGTGTGCTGTGGTGGAGCTGGCGCTGGACACCATCAAGGTGAGGGCACTCTGGGGTGCTTGGGGTGCCCCCGGGGCTCTGACCCCGAGGCACAGACACGGGGAGCACCAGGGGGACCCTGGCAGAGCTGCTGAGCAGCCTGAGGTCTTTCCCCCTCCAGCAATACTTCCATGCCGGCGGCGTGGGGCTGAAGAAGACGTTCCTGGAGAAGAGCCCCGACCTGCAGTCTCTGCGCTACGCCCTGTCCCTCTACACCCAGGCCACAGATCTGCTCATCAAAACCTTCGTGCAGACCCAGTCATCGCAGGGTAGGACACGCTGCCCTGGCCCCCCCAGGCCCTCGTCCTCCCCACGGGCTCGGCTGCCCCATGGCCAGGACCCACCTTGGCTCTGTCCCAGTGGGGCTGGGGGTCCCAGCCAGGCTCACGGTGGGGAAGAGATGGGTGGGGAAGGAAGGACTTTTTCCTCCCGTGGTTTGCAGGTGAAGAGGGGCTGTGGGTGCCCAGCAGCAGCCTGGCACTCCCCAGCCCCCACCAGCAAGAACAGTGGGTCCCCAGTGCCAGGGCATTGCTGGACTGGCATGGAAATGGGGCCTGTGGGTGGGGGGAAAGTCACCCTCTGGCAGGGTGTCACAGTGTTTGTGCCCTCTGGATGGCCCCAGGCACCCAGCACAGACCAATCACAGGATCCACTGGATCCAGGTGCGGTGCCAGGGCCTGTCCTGGGCATGCTGGGTGCCCAGCCCCCTGATTTGGGCTCTGGGGTGCTGGGGTGCAGTGCAGGATGCTGTGCACCTTCCAGGGCAGGATCAGCCCTCAGCTCTAAATGCTGCCCTTTATTCTGTCCCTTGGCTGCTTGAGGAGGGCCCTGAGATGCTCTGTGGTGGTCACGGGCCACTGCAGGGTGCCCCAGCCAGGCTTGTCTGCGTCCTCGGGGAGTGGGACGTGCGTTTGCTGTCCGTGAGTCTCCTTCAAGGGACGTCTGTCCTGTCTGTGCCTCCTGTGCCAGCCATGTCGGGGGCGTGGGGTTGGTTCTGGTGGGTGCCAGCACCCCTGGGTGTACCCTGTCCCCAGGACCCCACACTCGGAGCTGGGGGTGCCTGGCACTCCTGTGTCGCTGCAGTGTTGTCCGGGTGCTTGGCCGTCAGTCTGTCTGCGAGATCTGATCTCTCTTTCTCTTTGTTTCCCCCCCTCCCTCACTGTTCCCATTCCCCATACACATCATCTCCTCCCTCCTCTCTTCTTCATCTCTTCCCTCCTCCCTTCTTTTCCATCTCCTCCCTCCTCTCTCCGTTGTCATCTCCTTCCTCCTTCATCTCCTTCCTCCTCTCTTTGTGTACTCTGTGCCGTGTCTCTGTCTCTTTCTCTCTCCTTCCCACTAGTTCATGGTGGGAAAGGGATTAGGTTTACCCTTAGTGAAGAGGTTTATCCTGAGAAGGGTACGTGTGCTACTCGCCCGCCCCTGCACCTGCCTGCCGCCGGCCTGGGCCAGTAACAGTCCCGGCACTGCGGGCTGGGGTGGTCTGGGGACCCCCTCAGCATCACCGGCCTCGGGGACCCCCAGAACGGGCAAACTCCCACTCCCAGGGCTGCCTTGGGGGGCATTTGGAGGAACCGTGCTCAGCCGTATTGACCACCCCCAGAGCTGGTCGGGGGCTGTCCCCATGGGAGTAGGGGGTGTCTGCCCGCACGCTCTGGGCACCCCACATTGTCCCCAGCACTGCTGCCTGGGGTTGGGCACCCACCATGACCTGCCCCTGGCACATGTGGCCCTAGGGGAGGCCATGCCACATCCTGTCCCCTTCCTGCCCACCCTGCTGCCCTGAGGACCATTACTAGCCTTGCTCTGGCACGCTCCGTCTGCCTGTCCTGGGGTGCAGGGAATGACCCCCCCACGGGCCCTGCTTGGCCTGCATCACACCCTGCTGGGGGCTGGGGCTGCACCTCCGCTTGGCCTTCCATGCCCAGCCCCCCTCCCCAGCCTCCATCGCCTCCATCCCGGCTCAGCATGGGGGGCGGGGGCCGGGGGGATGGAGGGGAATGTGCCATCGCCAGCCTCGCTCCGGCCTGGCACCCTCGCTGATACATGGGGACATGTCCTCCTTCCACTGGTATTCCCACCCTGAGAGCTTTCCACTGAGCCCTGTTGGATCTCCGTGGCCCCATCAGACCCACAGAGCCTCTGTCCCTCTGCCTTGCACCCCATCCTTCACCCATGGGTGCATGCACAGATCTGGGGTGGCATGGGGGGGGCTGACCTGTTGGTTGCAGGTCACCCAAGGTCCCCAGGCTTGGGGACCCCTGGGCTTGTTGTGGTCCCTGGGATGGAGGGGTACGAGGGGGCAGGTCAGCCTCGAGACACTGGTAGGGCTGTGGCTGCCCTGGCCGGGCCCCTCCTGCCCAGTGCTGTGCCCATGACACTGTCACCCCTCCGTGGCCAGAGCAGGGTGAGCTGGGCCACTGTCCTCTGCCCCATTCCAGACAGGCCCCTCAGCCCTGCCTGGGCAAGGGGGCGTTCACAGGGGTGGGATGGCAGAGTCAGCCTGGTGCAGGGGGTGTCCTGCCATGTCCGTCACAGCTGCTGCACCCACGCTGCTGTGCCCACGACCCTTTGGGCCACACCCCGCAGTGGGTGACCTGCCTCCTCAGCGGGGTTAGCCTTGAGCAGGGGGTGTCAGGAACATGGGGAAAACAGGCACTGACATCTCGTCCCTCTGTCACAGGCTCCGGTGTGGATGACCCCGTTGGGGAGGTGTCCATCCACGTGGAGCTCTTGACCCACCCCAGCAGTGGCGAGCACAAAGTCACCGTCAAAGGTGGGTTCTGCTGGCCAGGGGGCCGGGGTCCAGCAGGTGACAGTGCTCTGTGAGCCTCACCTGTCCCCTCCTTGCAGTGGTGGCCGCAAATGACCTCAAGTGGCAAACGTCGGGCATCTTCCGGCCCTTCATCGAGGTCAACATCATCGGGCCCCACCTCAGTGACAAGAAGAGGAAATTCGCCACCAAATCCAAGAACAACAGCTGGGCCCCCAAGTACAACGAGAGCTTCCAGTTGTGAGTGGCACTGAGGGCTGGGGACGTGGGGACAGGGTGGGGGACGTGTCCCCCGCGTGTGGGGACCTCCTGGGGTCTGCCAGTGAGTTTGCTAATCATCCCCAGTGGGATGTTTTAGGTGTTTTCTCATTGGTAAAAGCTGGGAGCGGGGGGAAAAGGAGTAAAAAGGAAAAGGCTTTTTTAGGGGCGAGGTGGGGACAGCAGCCGTGTAGGGGCTGATAGAGGGCCGGGGTAGGGGTGAAGCGTGACCCCAACACTGCTCGTCCCTTGCCCCCCCCTCAGCACGCTGGGGACGGAGACGGGCCCCGAGTGCTACGAGCTGCAGGTGTGTGTGAAGGATTACTGCTTCGCCCGGGAGGACCGCACCGTGGGCATCGCCGTGCTGCAGCTGCGGGACATCCTGCAGCGCCCCGGCTGCGCCTGCTGGCTGCCCCTGGGCCGCCGCATCCACATGGACGACACCGGGCTCACCGTGCTCCGCATCCTGTCCCAGCGCAACAACGACGAGGTGGCCAAGGAGTTCGTCAAGCTCAAGTCGGACACGCGCTCGGCCGAGGAGGGCAGCAGTTAAACTCCTCTGGCTCCCCAGCCCTCGCCCCCCGCTCCCGGCCCCCTGACAGAATCCTCCAGCCGTGTATAAGCCATAGGAGTGGCCACAGAGGAGTCGCCGTTGCGGCCCTGGGGAGGGGGTGCTGTGGCTGCAGTGACAGACCCTCCCCTCCCTCCCTGGCCACACTGGCTGGGTGCCGGGCACAGCCAGGCCCCCACCCCACCCCGCAGGAAGGTGCTGGGGCTGGGGGGGCTGCAGGGAAGGGCTGGACCCGAGCCTGGCTGAGGGGAGCGATCCACCCTTCCCCAGCCTGTCTGAAATGGAGGAACCCCAGTGGCCCATCCCTGAACCTCCTCCATCCCACCCAGCCCCAAACCTCACCGAGCGACGCAAGGAAAGGGCTGTGGAGGGTGTGTGTGTCTCGTGCCATGTGCGGGTGTTGGTGAGTGGCTGGCACAGCTCGATGGCCCCTTGTCGCCATCCCTGGTGTGCCCTGAGGGCAGGGCAGCTCCCAGCCCTGAGCACCTGTACATATGTAAATACCTGTACATACAGGGCAGCTGGACAGGCTGTGTCCTGCACCCGGAAGGGCTATTGGGGCTGTTGGGTTGGCAGGTGCAGCCCCCACGTGCCCTGCACAGGGTCCCCTCCCTGGCTGGCAGCAGCATCACCAGGGTCGGGAGCAGCAGGGAGCAGCCCCCGGCCCATATCCTGTCTTCCCTGCCTTGCTGCCACCGTGGGCTGCTCCACTGCCCCCCACAAGGTGCCAGGGCTGGGGGAGGCAAGGGCTGGGGGCACCAGGGCAGAGGGACTCATTCCTCTTTGCTCTGGCCAGTGGGAACCAGCATCCCTGAGCAGTGCAGCCCGTGGGATCTCCTTGGCGCAAGCAAAACCCTTCCCACCCCGCCCCAGAGAACCCCTCCCTCCAGTCCCCCAGTAAGCACCAGTTCTGTGCCCCCAGTTCCCCAGTGAGCACCATTTCTGTGTGGTAAGTGGTGTGCATGTCTCGTGTGAGTGCCTGGGAGGCCTGGGTGTGTGGTGTTGGGGTGGCCACCCCAGCCGGCCAGTTTGCCCTGAGTCCTGGGGCAGACAGAGGCCTCATGACCCCACAAGTCAATACAACTCTCTCAGCCCCCTCCCATCCCAAAACAGGGTACCCCAACCGGCCCCCACGCTCCTTTTTCTAGAGGGTTTGCCTGGGACCAAAGGGTTTCACTTTCCTCTCTCGTTTCTGTTCAATGTTTACACCCTTTTTCTACCGGCTGCTCCTGCACGGCCAGGCTGGGGCTTGGCCCCGCACCCCGACCGTGGTGCCCCTGGCCCTGTGCCCCCTCCCCAGACTGTCCTGTTGGCATGTGATTGAACTGACCNCCTCATGACCCCACAAGTCAATACAACTCTCTCAGCCCCCTCCCATCCCAAAACAGGGTACCCCAACCGGCCCCCACGCTCCTTTTTCTAGAGGGTTTGCCTGGGACCAAAGGGTTTCACTTTCCTCTCTCGTTTCTGTTCAATGTTTACACCCTTTTTCTACCGGCTGCTCCTGCACGGCCAGGCTGGGGCTTGGCCCCGCACCCCGACCGTGGTGCCCCTGGCCCTGTGCCCCCTCCCCAGACTGTCCTGTTGGCATGTGATTGAACTGACCAATTCTGCTCCTGTAGCACAGTGTCACCGATGCCTGTGTGTCTGTCCCGCCGGCGGCGGCGGCTCCCATGGATGCATGACAGTGAGATGTTTTGCACTATTTTGAATTTTTTGGGCTCTGTAAAAATATTTTATTATAACTGACATTAAAAAGCACACCCTTCACTGTGGGTCCTGTGGGTAGTTGGGAGGGGACAGGCACCTGGAGGCCCCTCAGCCCCACTCCCACCCCAGTGCAGCACTTCCACCTTGAAAGAGAAAACCAGAGATATCCAACCCCAAGGATAACCGGCTCCAAGGACCAATAGCCCTGGGATGATCCCTGCTGCCGCTCAGCCTCCATGAGGCTGCCTTTGCACCAGGGATAGGTGCTAAATGGAATCACAGAACACAGAATCCTGGAATATCCTGAGCTGGAAGGAATCCACAGGGATCATCAGTCCCACTCCTGGCCGTGCACAGACACCCCAACAATCCCACCCTGGGCATCCCTGAGAGTGGTGTCCAAACGCTCCTGGAGCTCTGGCAGCCTTGGGGCCGGGACCATTCCCTGGGGAGCCTGGGCAGTGCCCCAGCAGCCTCGGGGGGAAGAACCTTTCCCTGAGATCCATCCCAAGCCCTGACACAGCTCCAGCCGTTCCCTGGGCTCCTGTCCCTGTCCCAGAGCAGAGCTCAGCCCCTGCCCCTCCGCCTCCCCTCGAGAGGAGCTGCAGAGCTGGGACAGATTTGTCCTGGGAGGTGACACTGCTCCCAAGCACAATGCTGGTAATTCCCAGGCATGGGAGTGATCAGGGACAGCAGCAGGGACAAGGCCGAGGGCAAACCCATCCCTTGCTGGTCTCGTGGCCTTCATGATAGGGTGACTCCAAGCAGCAGATAAGGGATGAGCTGTGGCTGGCACCCACCTGGACTTCTGTGAGGCTTTTGACACAGTCCCTCTAAACACTTTCCCACTACCTTGGATTGATGTGGATTTGATGAATGCGGGGCCATGATGAGCTACAGAGAGAGCTGGGGCTGTTCTGGGGTCTGGCACAGTCCTGCTTCACCCTTGAGAATTGTGGGGCTTTGCCAGAATCATGGAATGGCTTAGGCTGAAAGGGACCATCAAAGCTTAAGTCCAACCCCATCCTGGTTCTTGGGCTCATCTTCTTCCAGTGATCCGTGATGGATACACACTTTCTCGAGGTTTCCTGGATTAATTAATTGGCTTTAATCATCATAATTTCACATGGGGCTCCTGTGCCTATGTGAAAAGAGAACAGAGTTGCCCTGGGAGGCCAGGGTAGCACAGGCTATGCCCCTGCAGCCCAGGAGGTGCCCAGGGAGCAGAGCTGCACCTGCAGCCCCTGGAGAAGCCTGCCCAGAGCAGGGGGATGTGCCCTAGGGCAGCTCTGAGGCCGTGGAGAGGCTGTGCTGGGGCAGAAGCTCAGGGATCCATCCATGGTGGGTTCATGGAGGGCTGGTGCCCACGTGAGGAACCCCACGCTAGAGCAGGGGACGAGGAGGAGGAGGAAGGAGCAGCAGGGACAAGGGGTGATGAACTGACCACAGCACCCACTGCCCATCCCCCTGCACAGCTGTGGGGGAGGAGGTGGAGAATTTGGGAGGGAAGTTGAGCCTGAGGAGAAGGGAGAGATGGAGGGAAGTTGTTTCAAGGCTTATTTTTATTTCCCATTATCCTCACAGGAGTTGATTAACAACAATTTAAACAAGTTGCCCCAAGCTGAGGCTGGGAGGGTAAGTGCTGAGTGATCTCCCTGCCTGGACCTCGATCCAGGAGCCTTTTGGAGGGCAGAATTCTGAGCCAGGTGCCCTGGCAGCCATATAAAGATCATGGGGAGTTTGGAACCAAGTGCTGCCCTTCACTCCCATGCCTGAGTGCTCCCTGGAAGCTGTAAAAGGCACAAATTTTTGGGATCTCGATCCATCCAAAGGGCTCTGAAACGCAGAGATGGACACACGGGCTCTCGGTACCAGGCTTCAGGGAGCTTCAGGACGAGAGGAAATGGCCTGAAGTTGCACCAGGACAGATTTATATTGGATATGAGAGAAATTTCTTCACTGAAAGCAGGGTCAGGCCTTGGAACAGAGTTCCCAGGGCCAGAGTGGAATCAACATCCCTGGAAGCATTCAAACACTGCAGAGATGGGGCACTGGAGGATGCGGTTGAGTGGTGCACACGGGTTGAGAGCTGGACTTAAGGAGCTTCAAGGTTTTTTCCAACCATGATTCTGTGAACTAATTAGGACCTGAGGTACATAAAAATCACTTATTTTAGAACATGGTCTGCTGAAGTCATGGCACGTTAATATTTGTATTACAATATATTTAAGAGTAAAGACAAAAAAGGGATTTTTAAAATATAATAATTTATGCACCAGCTGCCTACTGTGAGCAGGACAATAATTATAGTCCATGAGAGAGTTGCCCTCAACCCCTGTTCAGGAAGCCCAAGTGAAGCTCTGAGAGAGCCTGGTGGCCAGTTGGTCTGTGTGCTCTAAGATGCGATGTTGGACACTGGAAAACCTGAACCCACCTTGAGTGGGAAAACAGAGTCCCTCCCACCCTGCAGGACCTAGTGTAACCAGACTCCTTTAAGCCTGGAGAAGAGAAGGCTCTAGGGAGACCTCAGAGCCCCTTTTAGTGCTTTGAGGGGCCCCAGGAGAGCTGGAGAGGCACTTTGGACAAGGGGGACTGGCCTCCACTGCCAGAGGGCAGGATTGGGTATTACTGGTCCATCTTCCCACCCACCAAATCTTACCTCAGTCACAGACTGGAAAAGAGTTGGATTCTTGAACTTAAATTCAAGTCCCTCTGAGGCCTGACTCTCATGCCACTTCATCCTGCCACCTTCATGCACCTCCCAGTCCTCATGTTCCCAAAGCCATTGCAGCTCAAGACCAGGACACACCATTTTCATGAGATTGGTTCATCTGCTCCTGAAATAGATCCTGTTTATGGGGAAAGGGGAGGCTTGTCTTCAGGAGATACTGCAATTCCTCAGAGGAGCTCCTTGAGACAGGGAGCTGTGGGAACTGGAACTGCACAGGTAGTTCAGGGAGCAGTGTACAATAATTTACTCCTTCTCAAGAGGAGCCCAACTGTGGTTAACTGCAGCAAACCTCTCTAGAAAAGCTCCTGTTCCAGCTGGTGACATTCCTGCCAACACTCCTAACCTGAACAGGCTGAGGAGTTAAAGTCTGTGTGACATCAGCTAAGCCAGGTCATTCACATAAATCCTCCATCTTCACAGGAAGCAGGTAAGTCTGTTCCAAGCCTGCTGAGCACCCCTTCTCTGGGGCCGGAAGAGCTCCCTCCCATCACCCTGCAAACAGCCTCTATGCCAGAGTTACCTGCAAAGACTTGTATTAACTTCAAAGGATTCAAACATGGCCAAACTCCCCAGTGCAGGACTGTCAGGAGCCCTGCCTGTGCCACAAACAAGGCACCCAAATTTCAATAAATAAACAACTTCACAGAACTTCAGTCAAAAGGTGCTGAACCCCTGCCCTCACGGCCTTCCCAAACTTCAGAGGGTGCAAACACCTCAAAATGGGGCACTGGCAGCAGCCCAGGGGCAGCCCCAGGCTCAGAGGCGGCCAAGGAAGGCCAGGTTGAGGGTCTCAGGGATGTGGAGCTCACCCAGGTGCAGCAGGGAGGTGGTGAAGGGCAGGTGCACAGGGAAGAGGTGGCTGGTGTCCACCAGGAGCTGGCCGGGTCCCTCCCCGTGTCGGTCCTGCAGCTGCCTCTGTGGGGACAATGGTCACATCAGGACTGCCCCAGCGTGGGGGTGTCCACACAGGGCAGCCCCCCGGGCCCCACTCACCTCCACGCTGCTGCTGAAGCGGGGGCTGATGCGCTCCTCCAGCCCCACGGCCGGGGTGAACGCCCGGAGGAGCTTCACAACCTGCATGAGAGGGCGGGGACGTGAACAGGGCAGGGCTGGGCACATCCTGGCATTCCTGGGCACAGCCTGGTCCCTACCCCAGGGCAGCCCTGGTGCACCCAGGAGCCCCAGGATAAGGTGGATGCCCAGCAGGCAAGAGCCCCAACCCTCCCAAGTTCCTGCTGGGGCGTCAGCACCGTGCAGAGGCTGCAGAGAGCTCCAGCATCCTCCTCTGTCACCTCCTTCACCTGCAGCAGCTGGGCAGCCTGGACCAGGGGCTCCAGCTCCTCACAGGCCCCGTTCTGCTGCAGCCCCTGAAGCCACTGCTGCACCTGGCTGATGTTGTACCTGCCAGGGACACGGCTCCGGGCAGGGCAGGGGCCACCTCCCACCACCCCAGGGACACGTGCCCCACTCGGGGACTGACCTGAGCTGGATGCCACAGCTCCAGGAACACGTCCTTCCTCAGGAGCAGGCAGTTGAGGGTGGTGCCATTGATGAGGAAGAGGAGCTGGTGCAGGGCCTGGTGGCCCACGCTGGGGGTCAGCCCGTGGTGGTCCAGAGTGGCACAGAAAGAGCCCAGGCACTGCAGCAGCTTGGGCAGGGTGTGGGCAGGGGCTGAGGTGGAGCAGTGACGGCCGGGGGGGGGGCAGGAGGAGGACAAACCCTGGATGGGCTCACTCTCCAGCATGGCAGCAACTAAAGGGTACAAAAAGCTCATCGTGATGGCTCCCGACAACCCCCCCGGGTGGTGCCTCAAGCAGCCAGGATCTACTCTGGGGCTCTGTGTCCCAGCTGGGAACAGAGGGGCTGAGGACACCTCCAGGAGAGCTGGAGAAGGCCAGCCAAGGGCTGACCTCCCTGCTCTGTCCCTGGGGGGTGTACAGAGCTCCCCATGGATGCATCCCACCCAAGCTTGCCAAGGTGCTGAGGCCACTTGAGCTCCCTGCCCACCTCCCCCAAGCCAGGCTGCTCAAGGAGTTCCCTCACAGAAGGAGGGACAACTCCTCCAACTCAGAGCCCACTTTTACCCCCAGGCACAGCCTCTGTCACCGAGCAGGCAGAGCTGAGCTCAGCCCCCCCGAGCCCCCCAGTCCCAGCCGTACCGCTCATGGGTTTGAGGCCCGTCTCGGCCGTGCGGATGAGCTGCTGGTACAGCTGCACCGCCAGCACGCCCCGGCTGCGGCAGCAGCTCCGCGGGTGCACGTTCCTCAGGCGATGCTCGTTCTGCCGCGCCGTGTTCCCCTCCCGGTAGCGCTGTGGGGACGGGGGTTCAGAGCCAGCAGTGCCGGGGACGCGGGCGGGGGGGCCCAAGCGGCGTCAGCCCAGCTTACCCGGGCTAAGAGGGTGGAGCCCCCGGAGGGGACAAACCCTGTGCCCACCAAGCCCCCACCCGACCCAGAGAGGGGACAGACCCCCGGCAGCTCAGCCTCCCCACCTCGTCCTGGCCATACTGGCGCAGGCAGTTCAGGAGCCGGCACCGTGTCCAAGTCACTGCTGTGCTTCTGCAGGAGGGGACCGAGAGCACTGGGGTCAACACAACGGGGACAGCAGCAAGTGCCCACAGCAGCTCCACGAGCCACACAGAGCTGATGGGGGCTGTCAGATCCCCCAGGAGCCCAGCAGTACCCAGGGGCACTCCCATCCCAACCAGGTACACGCTGCAGCCCTGGGCACCAGGCTGCTGCCCCAATGCCACCCCAGCGAGGCCCGCAAAGCTCCTGCTCCTCAGCTCAGCCCAACCCCATCCCAGCACCTTCACGACCTGTTTGATGGCATCAGTGGCTGCGTCCCGGGGGGAGCGGGCCCGGGACTCGGCGTGGCAGAGATCGGCGTGGCAGAGGCACAGGAAGAGGACATAGGCTGGCAGGTGTGGGAGAGCCCCAGGACCACTCTGGCAGGTGTGGGAGAGCCCCAGGACCACTCTGGCATTTGTAATCTGCAATAAAAGCACGGTGGGTGGGATCCAGCTGTGATCCTGAACCAGCAGGATGCTGCCTCAGCAGCACTGGAAGGAGGAGCTCACACAGAGGGTCAAGAAACCCCAGCAGGGACCAAACCAGGGTAAGGAGTCCCCGTTGTTCCACACGGCAGTACCTGTGATGATGGCCTTGATAATGCGCCCCTCATCCTCCTTCCTCCACGCCAGCATGGCCTGGGACAGCCCAGGCAGGGACTGGGACAGGAGCACTGCCGGCGCTGGCCCCGGAGCCTCTCTCGTGGCTGGGGGAGAGGAGCACAGTCACATCCTGCTGTGTCCTGGGCTGTGGGACCCAGCTCAGGCCCCCTCAGCTCAGTCCAAGCAAACATTCCTCAGGCTCTGCTGCCCATATTGAGCCCAAACCAGGTGGGGACCCACAGCCAGTCCCATCCCTCCCTTCCACACAGGCACTCACCTGCCAGCTCCTGGATCTGCTTTATGTAGGCTCTCAGCTGCTTCTGGAGCTTCAGGGTGGTCTTCTCCTGCTTCTGGGCCAGCTCCTGGGCACGCACAGTCCCAGGGGGGCTCAGCTGCCTCCCTCAGCTGGACACTGCCCCCTCAGCCCCAAGATGGGGGTACAGCAGGGCTCCCACATTGCTCCCTAAGGAGTCACTGCAGCTCATCCTAGGGCAAGGGAGGGGGTCAGCGCCAAACCCACTCCTGTCCCCCAGCCCCTCTTACCCAGTTCTCCTCGAGCTGCAGCACGTGGTACCGCAGCCCCTCCTGGGCCTGCAGCTCCTGGATCAGGGCTGCCTGCCGCTGGCTCAGCTGCTTTGGGGAGCAGATGTCGAGGTGCAGCCCCTGGACCTCCTCCTCGTGCTGCTGCTTCTCCTCCCTCAGCTGGCTCACCAGCAGCCTCCACACCAGCACAGGGAAACTGAGGCACTGCAGCCCCACCCCAGCCCTTGGGGGGCTGCCGAGGGGGCAGAACTGCAGAAGCAGCAGCTTCTTTTCCCCCAGAAGCTGCAGAACTGGGGCTCTCCCCCTGCCCAGGCACCCTGGGGCAGCAGAGCCCCAGCCTTTCCCCTTTGAACACGGAGGGCACATGGCACAGCTCAGGAATGGGCTCCACCAGCGCTCAGGAGGTTCCTGTGGAGTCCAGGACATCCCACCTGCTCACAGAGCTGCTCTGAGCACAGTGTGATGCCCCAGCCCCATCCAGGAAAATGCAGCTGGGTAGGCCAGATGGAAGGGAAGGGGAGCCAGGGGTGCCCCACACCCAGCTGGGTGCCTGCCCCTCACGAGGGAGGATGGGGCTGCTCCAAAGAGGATTTGCAGCTGCCCAGCACCACAAGCTGGACCACGGCTGGGTGAACACCCGGAAAAGCCCCACCAGCAGCATGGGGGAGCCAGCCTCAGCTGGGACCATGTCCCGGGGAGCACACTCACCTCCTGGCAACCTGCACTGGGTTGTAGCCGTGTCTCAGGTCATCGCCCACTGCCTGCCCCGAGCTCCTGCCCGGTCCCAGCATCTCCACTACATTCTGTGTGGGGGAGAGCGGGGTGAGGCCAGTCCAGACCCAGCCCTGCCAGCCTGGACACAGCCCAGAGCCAGCCCTGCTCATGGCATCAGGGCAGCAGCTCACCCTGCACTTGAGGAGCTCCAAGCATTTCTTCTCCTCCAGCTGCACTGAGCCCTCGAGACTCGGCAGCTCCTCCCAGGTCTGAGCCAGCTCCTCCTTGGGGAGGAGATATGACTTCTCCAAGGGGTCCTGGTCCCCTGCACCACTCAGGGTCTCATTACCAGGCTGTGGCTCCTCCAGCCCCTGTGAACAGAGACAGGGCTTGAAACAGCAGCCAGTGAATCCTGGGGGCACCCCTCCTGAGGGGACTGGCCCCCAGCCAGCTGCCTTGGGGCACATCTGTCCCCACAGCCAGGGGAAGGCACAGTCCATTTGTCACCCCCACTGCACTGTTCCCAGTGTCCCCACTGGCCTCATCCTCCAGGTCAGAGCTGTCTCTCAAGGGAGCCATGGACACAGAGGAGGACAAGAAGCTGCTCTCAGAGCCCTGGAAGCTCTCCGAGGAAGGGGATTGTCTCAAGGTGCTTTGCTAAGTGGGGAAGAGAAGGACGAGGTTGATCCTCTGCTGCCACATCCCCTGGAGCAGTGACAGCCTCGGGAGGGACCCCCAGCAGATGAACTGGGGAATCCACTTTTCCCAGAGGAGAGCAGCCAGCGCTGCCCACTCCCCACAAAGAGCCAGGGAAGGGGTTGCCTGGAGGCTCCTGTTTCCCAGCCGGGCCCTCGCCCTGTGGAAGGCCACCTCATCCCGCAGGTTCTCGTAGTCCTGCTCCAGGCTCCAGTAGCGCTCCCACTCCTCCTCCAGCTCCTGCAGCAGCCCCTGGCTCTCCCTGTGCCACTCGCTGGTGCAGCTCTGTGGGGACGGACACAGCGGGGAGTGGGGACAGCCATGCTGCGACCCCTCGGAAAGGGGATGTGCCTCTGCCTGCAGGACCTGCCTGTACCCAGGGGGATGAGGGGGTCAGAGCACCCCTTTTACCTTCCAGATCCTGTGACTGCTCCAGTGTGTGCTAGATCAGGGCATCCCTCTCCTCCCCCAGCTGCAGATGCACAGCCTCCATCTCCACCAAGCGCTGCGGGAAGGCAGAAGGGAGGCACAGCCTGAGCCCTGCCCAGTGGGCTCCCTCCAGGGACCACCGCATGTACCCAGGAGAGCCCCGTGGAGCAGGAGCATCCCCCAACAGACCTACCCAAGCTCCTCGACCTCCGGGCCCAGGCAGCTGTGCCTCTCCAGCTGCGCCAGCTGCTGAACCTGGGCATTGCAGGCCGCGTCCTCCTGCAGCCGTCGCACCTCATCCTGCAGGCACTGCAGCTCCTCGGCGTGGGCAGCCCGGAGCCCCGAGAGCTGCTCCACCAGCTGCTGCTTCTCCTGGGCCTGGGGCGAGGGGCAGAGCATCAGGCAGGGTCAGGAACAGGGGCAGGGACACATCCAATGTGTCACAGCACTGAGAGCCCCGTGCACTCATGCTGCCCCTCTGTAACGAGACCCCACTTCCCACCATCTCTTTGGAGCCCTGAGCCTTGGAATCCCCCCACACGGAGCTCAGGCCCGGTAGAGCAGCTCCCCCTGACCTGCCACCCCCACGGGCTCTAAAGCCATGGCAAAGCTCACATGTGGGTCCCTTCCCCACCGCCAGGCTGGTCCTCGCAGCAGGATTACCCTGCCCTGTTTCCTCCAACTCCCAGACAGGATCACACCACCTCCCTCGTCCTCCAGAGACACCCCCAGAACTGGAGCAGCGACAGTCAGAGCAGAGGAACCCAGACGGTGAAAAAGGATGCCAGCAGCAGCAGAGTGGAACATGTCACACCAGAACTGTCCCCAGCACATGACACTGCTGTGAGGCTGCACCCAGGGGAGTGCCCCACCCGCCCCAAGGAGCGCAGAAACCCGGGAACAAAGCCCAGAGGCACCGCTTCTCCTGGGGACCCACGTCAGGCACTCGGCTCCTGGGCCAGGCCCTGGACACAGCTGGGCCAGGGCCAGGTAAGAGGTGGTCAGCACAAAGCTCCCGTCCCTGGGACCCACCTGCTCATCCGGCCTGCGCTGCAGCTGCATCACCTGGATCTCCAGGCCCTCGTGCAGCTGCTCGTAGTGCTCGAGCGAGCGTGCCTTGAGCCGCAGCCGGCGCAGGTGCAGGAACGAGCGTCGGGCCAGGACCATCCTCAAGGTCTTCTGCAGCACCATGGCAGCCCTGGTCCTCTGCAGCATCCTCACAAACTTGAGGGGAGGGCAGGGAGCCAGGCAGGGAGCCAGGGCAAGGAGGACAGAGCTGAGCAAGGGGTGGCAGAGCCCAGACAGGACATGGCAGAGCCTATAGAGGAAACAGAGCTGAGCAAGGGGTGGCAGAGCCCAGAGAAGGGACAGCAAAGCCTGAACGAGAGGGCAGAGAGCAGGGCAAGGGGTGGCTCCTTGGGCAGAGAGAAGCTCTGGGCAGGGGGTGGCAGAGCCTGCGCCCCACCCCACGGGGACACCCGTGTCAGAGCCCAGCCCAGAGCCGGCAGCGCTGCCGTCTGTCCCCTGCCGTGTCCCCGCTCACCTGCGGGCACAGCGCGGCCCCGCCCGAAGCCGCCGGGCCAGGCAGCCCCGCAGGAGCCGCCGGAGCCGGGTGCAGGCTGCCCGCAGGCTCCGGACACGCAGCTCCTCCAGCACGGCCAGCCCGGAAAAACACCTTGGCCTGCCCACACTCGTACCTGCTGGGGTCCTGCAGCAAAGGGAGAGTCAGTCCCAGGACAGAGCGTTGCCCAGACTCCTCCAGGAGGGATTCTTCCCATCCAGCCTCCCTCGAGGCAGAGCTCATCCCCAGCTCACCCATTTCTGTGCCTCGCTGGGCACCAACACACGGGGAAAAGCACCTGCAAGGGATGCTCTGGTGCCATAGCTGCATCCCCAAAGCAGGACCCTTACTTGAAGCAGTCTCCCAGGGGCAGTGCTGCAGATCTGCTTCATGTTGGTGCCCTTCAGCTCCTCTCTGCTCAGCAGAGGCCTGTACCTCTCCAAGAACTCCTGGTACCTCCATCTGTGGGGGACAGAGTGGGGTCAGAGGTGTCATGGCTGAGAGGGGGAGGCACCCAGGATGCTGCTGGGGTAGGGGATACCTGGAGGGGTATCCTGAGGCGCTGATCTGGATGGTCTCCAGGACCCCGCAGGCTCGGAGCTGCTCCACCACTTGCTTGGAGTCAAACCTGGGGCACAGAGGGCCTGATCCAGAACTTGTCACAGCCTAAACCATGAAGGGCAAGAGGGACAGAGAGTGGAGGGACAGCAGCGCCCCACAGATTCCCCATCCCCTCCAGGCAGGCACTCACACAAAGGGCTGTTTCGCACTGTTGGGTGTGATGCAGCGGATGTAGTGGGGGGCTGTGCTGCCCAGCACCTCCATCAGCCGGGCCGGCGAGGCTTTGAACTGCAGGGGACAAGGCAGGGCGGGGCTCAGGGCCAGCAGGAACCCCCGGGGGCTCAAGAAGGTCCCCAGGGCACACAGAGCTCCGGGCTGGGCCAGCACACCTTCCCCCCCCTCCCCCATACCTGGCTGGAGAGGGACTTCTTGCTCTTCTGGCTCCTGGGCAGGGACCTGCGGCCAGAGCAGCCGGGCCCCTCCAGAAAGAGCTTGGTGATGAGGGCAGACTGCCCGGAGAGAGCCATGAGAGCCAGGCAGAGCCACCACCCCAAACCCCACCCACCCAGAGACACAGCCCAGATGTGCCACATCCAGCTGTGCCCCTCCTGCTCCCTGCCCCAGGAACAGCCCTGTGCACCTTCCCAGGTGAGCTCAGGAGCCTTCCCGGGCGCTCCTTACCTTCTGCCAGGTGCAGGGAGGGTGGAAGGGAGAAACAACAGCATTAAAGACGTGGAAGCAGCAGGACCCTTAAGGACTGAGCAGGGACAGGGCCAAGGTGGGCCCCAAAATGGGGGAACTGAAGCAAGGGGAATGGAGTGGGGAGTGCCCACATCTCATGGCACACTCACAAAGGGTTGGAGCTGTGTCAGGGCTTGGGATGGATCTCAGGGAAAGGTTCTTCCCCCTAAGGGTGCTGGGCACTGCCCAGGCTCCCCAGGGAATGGTCCCGGCCCCAAGGCTGCCAGAGCTCCAGGAGCGTTTGGACACCGCTCTCAGGGATGCCCAGGGTGGGATTGTTGGGGTGTCTGTGCAGGGCCAGGGGATGGGACTGATGATCCCTGTGGGTCCCTTCCAGCTCAGGATATTCCAGGACTCTGCCCTCAGGGCACCCTGACCAAGGCAGCTCTGCATGGGGCTGCCTGCAGGGATTTACCTCCACCAGTCCCTCTCAGGCTCCCACAGCCCAGCCAGGCTTTGTCTGCTCAGCACCTGCCTGGGGGATCTCACCTTGCTGGCTCGCAGCAGCCCCACCACCTCCTCAGGAACAGCATCCCTGTTCTTCTCCATGAACCCATCACACTGGTATTCCACCTGGCAGGACACAGCACCCACACCAGCCTGAGCCTGCAGCTTCCAGAGCAGTTTGGTGTTGAGCTCTGCTTGGACACAATCCAAGGACTTGGGAAATGTCCATGCAGGAGTCAGAATTGGTGGTGGCCACACTGCTTCTCCTGCCCTGCTGATGGAAACCAGCACACACTTTCCATATTTTTACCCTCAGATCAGGGGTTTCAGCCCAGCAGGATCCACCTCCCACCCTGGGAGGGTGCGGAAGGTGCCACCATGATCTGCAGACAGGGGACCCCTTGTGCAGAGCCCCTGCCCAGCCCACAGCATTCCCTACCTTTCCAGCAGAGTGGGAGACAATGAAAGCATTTGTGGGCCTCTTGGGCTTCTGGAAGTGGGAGCTGCTGAGGTGGGTCTGGTAAAGCTTCTGGGCCCAGCTCCCATCACTGCTTTGGGGCATCTGAAAAGCAAATGGGTCAGAGGGGGCAGTGGGGGGGCTCTGGGTGGTCACAGCAGCCTGTTCCCAGCTCCCCTCACCCACCTTGCACTCCTCATTCAGCAGGTCCAGGATGCCGAGCCAGCCCTCGATGAGCTCCAGGCACGGCTGGTTGTCACAGAAGTCAACAAAGACCCAAGGGATCCCCTCGGTCACGTACTCGTCCTGATCCAGCTTGAAGATGTGCTGGAAGGCAGCGAGAGGAAACCAGGAGTGGCCAGGAGGGGACAGAGATGTTCGGCCCCCAAGCAGCGGCTTGGCTTCCATGTGACCCCTGAGCAGCCCCTGCTGCGCAGCACTTTGGGAGAGAGCAGGGACCCAGCTGAGCCCTGGGCCTGCAGGGACTGAAGCACAGCCACGATGGAGGCAGAGCACAAAACCCACAGGGACATGCAAGGCCCCCCTCGGTGGCTCACAGCGAAGGGACACACCTGGGCAATACCCACCAGGTTAAAGAGCTGCTGGAGCTTCTCGTTGGCGTGGTTGATGCAGAACTGCCCAAAGCTGTTGAGCTCAAACATCTCAAACCTGTGGGCAGCAGAGACCAGCCTGAGGCCCCTCCCAGGCACTCACCCAGCTGTCCCCACTGCGGGGACAGGCACGGCTGTGTCCCAGCTGGAGCAGGACCAGGGCCGAGTTCTCCCGGGCAGCCCGGGAGAGGGGAGCTCTTGTACCCATGGATGTCCAGGATGCCAATGGAGGTGTGGTGACCCTTCAGTGACCGCAGGGCACGGCTGGCCCTCCTCACCACTGCCTCTGCATGTGCCTGGCCAGGGCGTCCTGGGAGTCCAGCGCCTGCTGCCTGGACAGCGGCTTCAGGAAGGTCTCGCCAGCAGTGACCAGCTTGCGGTGGCAGAGCCAGCGCGTCACCTGGGACACCTCCAGGCCCAGCAGAGCGCAGAACAGCCCCAGGGCCTCGCTGCCTGCCTGCAAAGGGACAGTCCTCGTCACTGAGGCCTGGCCTGGCTGTAGCTCTGGGGACAGTTTGGGGCGGTGGCACCAAGGCCTCTCCCACCTCCACAACACAGCCGTCCCCACGCCGGTCCCGCTCTCTGATCACGGCGTTGCCCAGCTGCAGGATGGCAGCCAAGATGCTGAACAGCTCCAGCTGCTCGGACTGGGGGACACCTGCAGGCGCAGCAGGTGAGGGGTCCCCCATGTCCACACACGTGAGGGACCCCCAGGCTGCCCCCACATCCCGCAAACCAGAGGGATGGAATTCCCAGTAAATAGCCAGGCTCCCCAGCACTGGGCTCTCTGGTCCCAGCACTCCAACCCCAGGGTCAGAGTGAGGACAGGGGCACAGCCAGCCCTGGGCACAGCCCTGCCCACCCCTGCACACAGGACCTTACTCAGGAGGAACAGGGAATGCCAGGTGCCTTCCAAGTCCTCGGCGTCTCTGGCGCTCTGGAGCACTGGCCCTGGCAGGTGCAGTGGGAGGACTCGTGTCAGGCTGGGACCCAGCACGACCTGCCCTGTGGGGCTCCCAACCACCCCTTTCCCAGCCCTGGGTGTCCAGCAGAAAGAGGGCAGGGCTGGATGGGATATTGGGAAGGAATTGTTCCCTGGGAGGGTGGGGAGGCCCTGGCACAGGGTGCCCAGAGCAGCTGTGGCTGCCCCTGGATCCCTGGCAGTGCCCAAGGCCAGGCTGGACGGGGCTTGGAGCAGCCTGGGACAGTGGAAGGTGTCCCTGTCCATGGCAGGGGACAGAAGGAGGTGGGCTTTGAGGTCCCTTCCCACCAAAACTCCGCTGCTGCTGCTGCTGCCGCTGCCGCTGCTGCCGCTGCTGCTGCTGCCAGTCCTCCCCCTGCCCCGCCTGCAGCCCTTTATGGCCATTAATTGCCGCTAATTGGAGGGGGAGGGGATTATGTTCCCCGCCCCTCTTCACTCCCCGTTCTGTCCCCCAGCCCCTCCCCGGCCGGAGGAGCTCCTGGGGGTGCTGGGGCTGATCCCCCTCCCACACCCCAAGACCCCTTCCAGCTCGGGCACCTCTATTTGGGACAAGCCAAGGGTCCCCATTAGGGGCACCCCAAGACCCCACTTGGGGCGTCCAAAGAAGCCTCATCAGGCACTCGCGACACGGGGCACCCCAAATTCTCACTCCCCTCCCACGTGGGATGCCCCAAGAGCCCATTGAGGGCAGCCAACGGCCTCTCCTGTTTAGGATACCCCAAAACTGTCCTGATTCAAGGGCACCCAGGGCCCCTCCAGGTCCCTCACGCAGGGCACCCCAAGGACCCCCATGCCACCGCAGCCCCACAGCAGAGCCCCCGCTCCCCTCATTACAGGGACCCCAGTAACAATGGAAACCAGCGGCCATCGCACTGGTGGGGCTCTGACACCTCTGGGTGTCCCCACTGCCCACAGGTGCCACTGTCTGGGCCCCCACTGCCCGCGGGTGCTGCTCTCCAGGGGTGCCCCTGTCTGTAGCTCCCTGTTTTCCATGGCCCCCAACTGCCCGCGTGTCCCCACAGCCCTGGGTGCTGCTGGCAGCAGATCCCTGCTGTCCCCACACGCCTGAGGGGCCCAGCCAGCCCTGCAGGGCCACAGTGAAACCCTGGTGAGCGGGTGCCACATGGAGAGTGGGTGCAGCTGGGCACAGAGCGACAACGGGGTGCCCAAGTGAGGTGAGGGATGATGAGCATGGAGAGTGATTTGGGTTGGGAGGGA
>VZRS01007564.1:160-12225 GCA_013398055.1 Ifrita kowaldi
GGGGAATGTTCCGGCACACGCCGCTGACAATGGTCCTGTCCCCGACGTCTGCCTGTGCCGCTGGTGGGTGCTCAGCCCTGGAGCCTCCTCTCACCTGCTCCAGGAGAAGGCAGCACCCAATTTCCCAGGGGTGGCGAGGAGGGAAAGAGGAGGATGGAGAGAGAGATGCTTTATTTTCCGCCCTATGCAATAAAGTGTGATTATAAAGAATATAACAGGGAGCACAGCTTGAATTCCAATTGGTGGAGGGTCTGTTGTTAACCATCAGGGAACTATTTATTCTCTAGCCTTACTGGTGCTCCGTGGTCAATAATGATAAAGGGGGGAAAGGAGAAGAAGTTGAAGCCATTATAAAGCAGCAATCCCATTACAGAGAAGCAGCAGCAACAGCCCCCCCAGAATCTATGATTCCCTCAGGTCATGTGTCGTGTGCTCAGACCACTGGCCACTGTCAGGATTTACCCTGCATCATTAACCCACCAAAGAGGGTTTTTTCCTTGCCAGAAATGACTGATTTCTCCAGCCTGATGGCAGTCATCGTTCGGGAGACAGAGCAGCACTCCCCTGCTGCTGAACTATCTCCAGTGATATTTAATAAATAAATAAAATAGCTGCATGCTGGACTCCCTCCTCAGGAAAAGGGAAGACAATTGTGGCTGTTTATTGTGATTAAATATTTGCTGCTCCCTAATTCTGACACTTATTCACACACACAGATAGGGAGCACAAGTGTGTGCTTGCCCAAGCCCTGATCAACTCCCCAAACATTATTTATCATTTGCATGGCTCTTCCGCCCCACACGCAGGGCCAGCTTGGACAAAGGACCAGAGACAGTCCCTGTCCCACACAGCTGCTGCTGCACTCCCAGCCTCTGCTCTTTTTTTGCATTACTGGATTCCACGTGAGCTTTGCCAATGTTTCAAATAGGATCAGAGTCACTCCGGGCCAGCTTTAGAAACTTCTGGCATCCAAACTGGATGCCAGATCAAAAGCCCCAACCTCAGTGCAGAAACCTAAGCCCAGAGTTTGTTTCCTTTGCTCTGCCACAGGGGAGGGGGTTGGGTTTGAAGGTTTTGGTTCACTGGCTCTGCTCCATCGCGGGGGCTCCCCGAGCCGCTCTGGCTGCACACACACGCAGAGCTGAACGCCCAGCAAAGGGGGTTTGAGCCCTGTTACACTGCACAACCCAAGAAAAACTGAGCTGCCCTGACATCAACCCACCCTTCACCCCTCTCACTGCTGCATTCCCAACCCCGGGATGGTTCTCAAGTTTTCCCGACTCAGACCCATTTTCCCAGTGGAGATTATCCCTGGCTATGTCCATCACCAGCATCCAAACCGTGGCCCCGAGGGAGTGGGAGGGTGGGGCGGGGTTGTTTTTATGGTTGTCATGGGTTTCTCGTAACACACAAAAGCTGACCCTCCTCGCCATGAACAACATCAGCTCCGGGAAATCCCTGTTTTCTGGCAGCTTTGCCACTTCCCTTGTGCATCCAGGGAAAAGTCCTAGAAGCACAGGAATGGATGAGGGGCGAGAGAGCAGGAGGCTGTGGGGAGTGTGGCTCTGGCGGAGGATGGAATTTTGGGGTGATGAGCTTCTGCCTCCTTTACATTTCTTTGAAGGTTCTGCCCTTAACCTGCAGAGCAGGTTCCTTCTTCCAGCTGAGTTCTCCTGTTACCCAAACAGGACCTTTTTGCTCAAAACCTGTCACTTACAGGCGGAGGTTCCTCCAGGCAAACACTGAAACATTACTGGCACCTCAGGAAGCATTTTGCACCTGATCATTTTTATTTACACACAAGGACCCAGATGTAAAGCTCCCGTTCTTGTTTCGAGCATTGGAAGTGTCCCTCAGTTGTGACTGATTTCAAAAGTAGCTCTGAGTGCAGCTGCTCCAAAGCAGCCCAGGAAGTTCCTCCCCAAACAGAGCAAAGATTGTTTCAGGGGCAATCATGAAATTAATCTCTTTTAATAGGCAAGATGAAAATCCAGATCTAGAAGAAGCAGGAGAAGGAAGGACAACAACAAAGGAATTGGGGACCATGAGTTTGGATAAAAGCTTGACTTGTGGACTCAGTACAACTACACCCAAATCCTTTAGTGGAAACCCAGGAATGAGGCTCTTTATGGCTGGGAAGGAGCATTAGAGCTGCTGCTCGGGGACAGAGCCATGTTTCTTCCCCTGAGCAGGGCTGCTGTCTCTTTGCTGTGTGATGCCTTCCGTAAGCTCTTCTGGGGATGGGGGTATAAATCATAATAAAGCCATGGCATGGCATATAAATCATAATAAAGAATAATGATACGTAATAAGGATGAATAATATTAAGAGGAGAATTGTGTGAGAGAGCCTGCACACACACACACACACACACAGGGCTGTGCAAACACAGATAGAAGAGGTGGCTGTTGCTGTCAACACATTGATCCCAGCCTGCCTGCACCACCTTCCTTCCCTGCACTCCCTGCTGCACATGGAAAGGCAGGGAATAACCATGTGCAGGAATTTTAGTGCTCTCAGGGTCCCAGACTGAGTCACAGTGGGAGTTTAAACCCCCCAGCTCCTGGGCCTGGCTGCACACAGAACTTCCCCTCTGCCAAACTACAAATTCAGCCCCACCACGTCCTGCCTGTCTCAGGCAATTGTGTCTCACTCAGGTGATGGGAACAGGGACATTTGCTCCCTATCACCCACATCTGCACCCCTCCAGTGAGGCAGGGGATGGAAGTGGAAGTTCTAATTCCCAATTCTGCTGATTGCAGCCCTGGATTGGCGCTCCGGTTTCCCTCTGTACAGATGTGTTTGTCAATGTGCAGCGAGGGAGGGAAATAAATCCAGGTTTGGGATCTTCAGGGCTGGATGCAAAGACCAGCTGAAATCAATCCCCCAGTGCTTGGAGAGCACAAGAATCCAAGTTCCCTTTCACATCCTCCTCCTCACAGCGAGATTTGGCCTGCTCAGCTCCTCGCACAAATTGATTCATCCACTGCCTGCAGATCAGTCTAAACTTGGGGGTTTGTGTGTTTGGGGCAAAACATTCTCCACAAGAGCTTGAGCAGAAAACCTCAGGAATCACGAGATTCCAGGATATCTGATTAGCCATAGGGAACGGGGCGGGGGGGGTGAGGGGGGTGGGTTGGGGTAACTTTACAGAGCTGACTAAATTTGGGCTACTGGTCAAGGTACATCCCAAATTATCTGCTGGCTGAGTTAGGCAGCTCCATTTTGGGCAGGAGGAAACAGCTTCCCAGGCACTGAACACCAGCAACAGAAACAGCACAAGGGGAAGATTGCGGCTCTGGTTAAATGTGTATTTAAAATGCTGATAACCCACACTGAGACCCCAGAAAAAAATGTATTTATCATTGTTATTAACAGTAATAGAAATAAAACCAGTTCTAATAGCATGCAGGGTTTGATGCATTTCCCAAATAAAAGGATTTATTAGTTTAAAGCCTGGGTATTTATTTGTTTCTCTCTCCCCAGTCCTGCCCCCCCTCCCAACCCTGTTGAATTTTTAATGCCCCCTGTTTCTAATGTCAGCCATTTTTCTTGTAAAGGTTTTTTGACATAACTTTATATTGCTGCATCCTTTTGTTGTTGCCATTCCCCATCCTTGTTAGAGACTCCACTCCCCTAATGAAGCTCGGCTCCTGCCAGGATAATAAAAGGAAATAGATCCAGGGCTGAGGAGAGCCAGGGAGAGGGGAGTGCCAGTGTGAGTGTGAGATCAGAAGTGAAGGTGACACAACATAAATGCAATAAAAGCGTCCTCTGGAACCTGAGTGTGTGTGAAATGCACAGACACACAAAGTTTGTACGGATCTATGTGCACATTGAATACACATTGATGTGATTTTGTACACACACACTGACAAGGAGACATTGGGAAAACATCCCCTGCAGGTGCCAGAAGTTGGGGACATTCTGACAAATGTAAAAAATAGGACTCAAAATATCCCTCTTGTGATTTTGTGGGGGCAACTCATGGTCTTACTGTAAGCTATGAAAAAAAATTACCAAACTCTACAATGCTTCTTTCTGTTCAGTCCATTGAGAATGAGAAACTTCTCCATGTTTCTGTGACTTTCCTCCAGTAACAACCAGGGCTGGTGCTTCAGAAATAACAGAAAATGGAGCCAGCCAAGCAGTTCCAGCAGGCAGGACCCTTCCAGAGCTGGTTTGGACACTTTGCAGCAGCTCGAGCCCTGTTTGGTCTGTCTGGAACAGCAGCGATGCTCGGAGCGGCTTTGGTCCCTGTCCTTCCCACAAAACAGAGCAGGCAGGGAAAAGCAGCACCAGGTGAGCCCTAGCACCTCTGCAGGAAATGTCTCTCCAAATTATTAGTCAGAAAGTCCAAAAAAGGCCCAGCAATGCACAAATGCACACCCTCCTGCATCCTTCAGAGACCCAGACATTCATCAGCTCCACGTGCAGCAAAATTACCTCAGGGATCGGTTCACTGGCTGCCCACAGCCACGGAGAGCCCTGGGTCCCCAGCTGAAACAACAGTGCCTGAAGGATCTGTTCTGACTTTTTCCAGTGGGATCTCCAGCTTTTAAGCCCATCAGACTCATTAACATGAGGAGAACCTCTACATATTTGTGGCTTTCAACCTCTGAAATATTTAGGGCCATGCACAGCCCCACTCAGCTGCCACAGGCTTGAGAGAAAACTCCATTTCTCCCTAGCAGACCAATTCTAAAATTCAAACCCCGGAGTCATCATGTCTAGGCTTGGCTTACACACTAATTCTACCCTGAAAAACTTAATTGAAATTTCAGGTGGAAATTAATCTGGCCACCTCTTGTTCCCTAATGGATTTTGATCTACTTCTCCACACTGTAACAATTTCTGGCATGGTAAGTGATGTCTGTTTTGAAGAAGGCTGTAATTATGAAGTCTGCAGGGAACTGTAGGTCAAGCCAGAGATGCAATGACATAGCTCTTACCAGACCAGAAAAACAGGAATGACGAGGACTCCTGACACTGCAGGAACAGTGACAGATCAGGAAGGAAAATCCTTGCCTCTATTTTGGTATTTTTGAGCTGTATTTTCAGACCTATGGAAAAAATCTGACTAATTTTTACAACTAGAACATCATTTACTGTCCCCCTTCCAAAATTCTGTGACGCAGCCGCACCTGTGCTGTCCACACAATCATGTCCTGGTGACAGCAATCAGCCACAGCTGCCCATGGTGCCTCAAGGTGTGTGTGATCCTAAAAAGCTTTTTTTTGACCTAAAAGTTAAAGAGCTACAGAGACCTCTTCCAAATCAACCCCAAAATGCCTGTCCCAAATCAGATCTGATCAATGAGTCATGAAAGCCACAGTGACATTGAGACAAACCCACTGGTGTCACACAGGGTGCCAGGATGAAGCCAAGAAGAAAAAGAATTGGTGATGGATGGATGGATGGATGGGTGGAAGGATGGATGGATGGATGGATGGATGGAGGGATGGAGGGATGGAAGGACGGATGGAAGGAGGGATGGATGGATGGGTGGGTGGAAGGATGGATGGGTGGAAGGATGGAAGGAAGAATGGATGGATGGAGGGATGGATGGAGGGATGGATGGATGGATGGGTGGGTGGAAGGATGGATGGGTGGAAGGATGGATGGAGGGATGGATGGATGGAGGGATGGATGGATGGGTTGATGGGTCACACAAGGGGAATGTGCTCCACACCCAGCAGCTCCTCAAGGAAGGATGATCTTTTTCCCTTTGGGATCTAAGGCAGACCATGGACACAGCAGGCAGAGGCGCAGTGGCACTGGCTGCAGAGCAGTTCTTTAAATGGGGACAATCCATACAAATGCATTTTTTGGAAGGGGGAATTTGTTGTTGTTGTCAATTTGAATTGAATTTCATTGACAGAGCTGCTGAAGGACCCCAGCAGGTTCCCAGCCACAGTGAAACATATCCCTGCCACGGCTGCAATGCTCAGGAGGTGCCGGCTGTGCTGTATTAATATGCAAAGTGTGCCTGCCTTCCCAATTAAATGGAAAATGCTATGATTAAAGGCAGTCAGAAGATATTAGATGGATAGTGCTGAACCATGGGCTTTATTTCCTGCACACAGGAGCCCCTCAGGAGCACTGGGAGAGAAACAGAGCTGGGAAAGGGAAAACGCCTGAATCCATGGAAGGGGGGAAAAGGAGGAAGCTGAATTAACACAGTGCCTCATCCTGGGCTCTCAGACATGAGCCCTGGAGGGAAGCTGAGCACCGCTGCTCACAGCAGCCCAATTCTGGCCCATCATTTTGGGGAAGGAGTGAATCACAGCAAAAAGCCCAAAGAGCACCACAATTCAGAGCTGCAGAGCCCTGAGGCACGGCTCAGAGGGGACAGACCCTTCCTAGGCCCCCCCTTTCCTTGTTAGCATCAGTAGTTTCTCTTTTACCACCTCCCTGGGCTGGGAGAAGGAAACACAGTGGAGAAGTGCAGCATGCTGGATAATTTACAATTAAAGCCATGAAGATGAGAAGATAAAACAGGAAACATTAATAACTGAGTGCAGAGTTCCCTATGCCTGGCTGGGAAGGGCCTGCTCTAAATCAGCCCCGTAGCTTTAACCCTCCTGGCTCTGCTCTGAGCCCCAGGCCAGGCAGGCAGTCCCCACTTACTCTTCCTGCTGTCTCCGAGCTCTGCTGCACCCTGTCACCAGCGCGCTCCCTGCCCGTGTTTCATGACTTGCATTTAATTAAAAGAGATGGCAAAGTCAGGTATATTTATGGGGGCTTCTAATCCTCACACTTACATTTCCAGTTGCCATGGGTTCCTTCCAGAGCTGGCTCTTCCTCCCCCACCCCCAGCACAGAACGTGCTCCGGGATAAAGTCCAATAAATTCTGCTCCGTAATTGGCTGTGCGGTTTAGGGGTCCATCTATCCCAGCGCTGGGGAAACAGAGGCCTCCAAAAACTGACTGTAAGGACAGCAAACCCCGGGGGAAGGAGTCCAGAGTGCTTTATCTCCTCCAGTGGCTGCTGCTGAGCTGTCACAGGTACGAGGTGGGAGTGGAACCCAGCCAGGGGCACCCGTGGTCACCGGGCTGCACCCAAGGGAAGCAGCTGCCAGGAGTTGCACCTTTGTCCCACCCCAGGGTTTGCTGTCCTGCTCGGCCTCTCTGAGAGCGAGAGAACACCCAGGGGTGAGCAGAGGGCTCTCCCTGCCTGCCCCGTGTGGAGCTGCCTGAGGGATTAACACAGTAACTCTCCAGTTCTAGAGCTGCTCTCACCTCCCTGCACTCCAGGGGCACTGAACAGCCTGGGATACTCCTTGAATGAGCCACTTCCACCACAGACTCTTCTAGAAAGGCTGGGAAAAGGTCTCCACAGTTGGAGAAATACGGAACTTGAGCTGTTCTTTGTCTTTAGGGAGGGATTCCAGCAGCAATGTGCCCCAGGTGAAGCCACGCAGAGGACAGAGAGGGTGCCCATCTCTGTATAACCAAAAGCTCTCTCACCCGTGCTCAGCATTTCGGATGTCCCATCTCTGCTGGGGACAATAGGAACTGTCCCTGTGCACTCACAGAGGGCCTTGCAGCACCCCTCTGAACATCCTGAGCAGGATTTAGTGGCTGTAAACTTCCATCACTCAGGGCAACCCTCCTGCACCCACACCTGATACCAGCAGGGAAAAGCCTCCCTTCACATCCAAATTCCCACTGACCCACTGAAATTCCAAACCCCTCATTTACTGCTGAATGCAAATAAAACACAGCAGAACAAGAGGGAGGGAGAAATCAGATTTCCTCTGGGTTATTCACTTAAGTGAAAGAACAAAAAGACACAAGGAAAGAGGAAGGAATTCTCTGACGCTGTCACAAATGTGCCTGCCCCAAAAACACAGAGTTATGGCCAAAGCTGTCTGCCTGCATGGCACTGCACAACCTCTGCTCCTTTCCTCCCCTTTCTCCATGGTGTTAGCAGGAGTTAACATCCCTTAACTCACAGCTTTCCACATTCTGGGTTTATGGCTAATGTTAATGTTATTTAAACGTCACCTTATTTTTTTCTTCTCTGTGAATTTCATGATGGGCTTCTTATTTCCCTCCATTTTTTTAAGGAACAGTTTATTAAGAGAAGCTGACTGTACCCCCAGCCCATCTCCTGGAACACCACTGATGAATAAAAAACCCCCCTCATAGGAGACAGTTTTATTCTGTTGATCGGAAGTCTGCCAGCCCAATTTATGATTGGACATAAGATCTCCAAATCTGAATTTATGTGTTGTAGTATAACGACAGGTCAATGAGATTAAAAGTATGTTCATGAGAGAGCTGTGAGGCAATTTGAGTTTCATGGTTCTGTGGTGATTGGGCATTCAGTCTAAGAAAACCTGCCTTAATAAAACACTCACAGGCCCGGGAACAATCTGCACATTATTCATTATTGCAGCCTCACCAACACCCCCTCACCATAAAAACAGAGCGAGGGAGAGCAGCTCTCCCCCTCCTCCCCGCGCAGATGAAGCCATCAGGGAGATGGTGCCACTGATAACGAATGGGCTGAATTAACAATAGGAACACTTTTCTTCCTTATCATATGGTTCACATAATCAAAACAGGGCAGGGGAGTGGGAGGGGAGAAGAAAAGTCTCAGCCTCTCAAAAGTCTCCTCCGCCAGCCAAAAATTACCTGGAGTAAAGGCAGCAGCTTCTGAGCCCATCCAGAGAACTCCCTTGCCTCCAAGTTCCTGTTTATTGAGGAAACATCACCCTGCAAACCTTAAACACGGCGCTGAAATGAGCCTCAGCCAGGTCCCCTGGACTTGCACAGGTCCCCTGGACCAGAGCAAACCTGTGGGAATTGGAGCCAGGGATGTCCCAGGGCCTCTGGATGCAGGGCCAAACAGCCTCGTTGTTCAGATCACAGGCTGGGGCTGCCAAACAGGGCTTTTCTCTTTAGGATGTTTCATTCTTCATCCATGTTTCTTTTCTTCATCATTCTAATAAAGATTTTAACTCAAAAGAGACCACAGGATGCAGTGTGGTGGTAGGAAAATGTTCTGTGCTTTGGTTCCACGTGGACTCTGCCTAAATAAAGCAACTCCTCGTGCTCCTTTCCCCATGCAAGTACAAGGGCCAAATTCCCCTTGGCCCGAGGATCCCCAGTTCCAGCAAACTCAGGTAACTGCTGAAGGTGCTCAGCACTTCTGAATATTGAGCACAAATACTGAAAAACCAGAGCAGGAGCACATGGAATGCAACAGCAGCAGCCCAAGGACAAAGGAAGGACGTGAAGAAAGGAGCCTGAAAAGGACCAGGGCCAGGAGGAGGCACTGGGAGCTGTTACTTGTGCTGCTGTTTGACTGTTCCAGTCATTGTGCACTGGAGACCCAGCAGGGAGCCCGGTGCACCTACAGAGCTGCTGCTGCTGCTGAAGGGGCCACAAATGTTTGTGGAGTAAACCCATCTCTGATAGGCAGCAAGATACCAGGACGTTCCTGTTCCATCCTTGTTTAATCTGTTCTATTGTCAGGAGGGGCACTGGGCCAGTGCAAGCTCCCATTGCCTCAGCTTCAGGGGGGGACTGGCTGCAGAATTTACACAAATAAAAGGAGAAGCGAAAAGCGCCGGCAGCACCAATCTGATTACAGAGTCATTTATTTTCTGGTCGTTAATAATTTGTGCAATAAAAGATTGCGTGCCTTTCTGAGTTAGTAGGAGTTATTGGCATGAATTTCCGTCCACACTGGTGTGAGTCTGTGCTTGGAACATAAATTATTAGTTTCTTATCGCACTCCTCCTCATTTTTCATGCTGCCACAGCCGGATCGCCAGGAGCCAACCCCTCAGCCTCACTCTTATTTTATGCTGCACAGGAAAGGCAGCAAAGATGGCTTTTCCATCTTTAATTACAGCAGCTCCCTCCTGCTTTTCTCCCTCCCAATGTCCCCACCTGAGCTGGGCTGTGGCTCTTGTGCAGCCACTGCTGGGGACAGGCGGGTCCTGTGCCATTTGCCAGCGAGGTTTTTGGTGAAAACTCCCTTCTTTGACAACAGCCAGAGTAAGGGAATGACAGCTCCAGCACCCTGCCAGCTCCTGTCACGGAGCTGTTTGGAAGCAAATTGCATGTGTGGATCTCAGCGTGAGGATAAGAAGAGGCTGGAATTCAGACCATCCTGGAGAGAGGAGAGGAAAGTCCTGGCACGGTGTCAGGCCCTACACAAGATGGTTGTAGCTCCACTGGAAGATTAAGACGTTTGAGTCCTGACTGTAGCTGTGGAAATGCTTGGGCTTTCTCTTCCTAGAGTATGAAGCAGGTGAATGGTAAGAACACTCCCCTATAAAACAGATACCTCACATTTCCAGAGTATTTGAAGTTCAGTGAGGGAAACACGCGAAGAATTAAAACTCATTTAAAAGCCATCAAAACACCCTTCTTGTTCCTCTGACACAGCACTGAATACTCTTTCATGATGCTGGTTGCCTTGTGAGGCACAGCAGTGTGCACAGAAACCACCCCAAAATCCTCGGCCCTTGCCATGTGTCAGCCTCATGGTCCCCTCCGTTCAATGTCCCTTCCAGTGTGCCCCGGGAACATCTGCACCAACAGCTGCTTCCCTTCCAGGGAAGCACCGACACACTCGGGCGACAGAGCACATCTGCAGCTGCAGATGAACCTGCCGAGGGCTCTGCAGACCAGGAGTTCTCCAGAGAATGAAGCAGGAGGTGCAGCTTTGCCTTCTGTACCGAAAAAGAGGAAGCTGAGAGAGCCTCTCCGTGCAGCGCCATTCCCAGTGCTGGATCCACATTCCCCCGCTCTGTCCAGACACTCCACTGCAACTCCAGTCACTCTCTGGTCACGGCCAAAGCCCGGGGCTCTCCCTCCCAGACCCCTGAAACAGAACCATGTGAATGCTCAGGGCACCCCTGCCTACAGGTGTCACAAGGAATGTTCCCCCATTCCAAGGGGATTTACAAACACGTCATTTCCAGGACTGGGATCATGACTGGAAGCAGATACTGGAAGGTACAGGAAGGTACCTGGCAGCAGAAAGATCCAGAAGTAAGGATGAAATGGAGCCACCAAGTTCAAACCCAGATCAGCTGAGAGGGGAACTGAAATCAGGGCTCTCCTTCACTGCATTTAGAACAAAGGTCAATTGTCCCTTCAGGACGCCGAGACCCAAAATCACACAACATTTATTGTAACTCCTTGGGATGGAAAATGTCTCTCTTTGGAGAGAAAAATACTGAAAAGAAAAAAAAACCAACAAACTTAACTGAAATCTTAGGCTTTCATCAGGCCCCCAGATGAAACATTTGATGCATTGGAGGACAGTCCCCAAGTGCTCCAACAAACACATCTTCACTCTTCCTGTGATCCAACAGTTTCAAGATATTTATCGCTGCTTTTTCCACTTCCCAGGAGAACCGCCTTTATCACAACCTATTCCACATTTGTTTTGCTGCCATCAACACCTGCCAGGGCCATGGTTTCTGCAGAATAAGTTGGAATTGTGCCACGGGCAGGATTTGTCAAACAGGCTCTCCACGCTGCCACTTGGGGCATCCCCACCTGGGGACAGTTCCATGCCCTCCCAATCCCTCCATCCCACTCCTTACATTTGACATTTGGCTCCAGTGTTTCTGGAAGGGGAACTGTTCCCCCCCTTTCTAAACACTTTCACGATGCCCTTCCTGCAGCCCTGCCACCCCCTGGGGTAAGAGTTCTCTTTTAATCTCTGTGGAGACTGCACGCCAAAAAAAGGGGGGAAAATAATCAAAAAATCTGTGCTACAGATGCACAACATTTCCAGGTGTGTCTTTGGTAGGCTGTGGGAATCCACGGGGAGACAAAACAATACCGTATTGTACTGCCCGTGTACGGCTCTGCATCAGAGGGACTTTGTGAGTAATCCGATTATCTCCTCTCTGAAGTCAAAACAGCGAGGGAGATAGGTTTTTCCCTAATCCTAGCGCCATCTCTGGGAACGCTTCATCGTGCAGAATTACTTTCACAATGGGAATGGGAATTAGGGGAGAGTTTTCCTGCTTCCCGCCGGTATCTCCGGCATAAGCGGCACTGGGGGCTCCCCCCGTTTCCCCCCGCCTG
>VZRS01007564.1:12739-192312 GCA_013398055.1 Ifrita kowaldi
TCCCCCGGGGCTGCGGGCGCGGCCCGCCCGCTCCGCTCCGCCGCCCCCGCGCTCCCCGGGCGGCGGAGGGGCCGGGGGGGCTGCGAGGGGCCGGAGCCTGGGAAAACACAGCCCTGCCCAGAACCAGCCGGCCCCGAGCCGGGCACCGCCGCGGGCTGCGGGGAAACGGGAACGGGGCAAAGCCCCGCGGGTACCGAACCCACCCTCGGGGACACCGGCTCGGGATGCAGAACGGGGCAAAGCCCCGCGGGTANCAAAACCTATTCCACATTTGTTTTGCTGCCATCAACACCTGCCAGGGCCATGGTTTCTGCAGAATAAGTTGGAATTGTGCCACAGGCAGGATTTGTCAAACAGGCTCTCCACGCTGCCACTTGGGGCATCCCCACCTGGGGACAGTTCCATGCCCTCCCAATCCCTCCATCCCACTCCTTACATTTGACATTTGGCTCCAGTGTTTCTGGAAGGGGAACTGTTCCCCCCCTTTCTAAACACTTTCACGATGCCCTTCCTGCAGCCCTGCCACCCCCTGGGGTAAGAGTTCTCTTTTAATCTCTGTGGAGACTGCACGCCAAAAAAAGGGGGGAAAATAATCAAAAAATCTGTGCTACAGATGCACAACATTTCCAGGTGTGTCTTTGGTAGGCTGTGGGAATCCACGGGGAGACAAAACAATACCGTATTGTACTTCCCGTGTACGGCTCTGCATCAGAGGGACTTTGTGAGTAATCCGATTATCTCCTCTCTGAAGTCAAAACAGCGAGGGAGATAGGTTTTTCCCTAATCCTAGCGCCATCTCTGGGAACGCTTCATCGTGCAGAATTACTTTCACAATGGGAATGGGAATTAGGGGAGAGTTTTCCTGCTTCCCGCCGGTATCTCCGGCATAAGCGGCACTGGGGGCTCCCCCCGTTTCCCCCCGCCTGAGCAGCATCCCGGAGCCGGGGCAGCATCCCGGAGCCATCCCGGAGCCATCCCGGCGGGATGCGNTTCGGGGAGACTTCCCCGGGCTGGAGCAGGGTGCACGGTCTGCTCACACAGGGCAGTGCACCATTATCAGCGTTTTGCTTATCAATATTGCTGGTTTTCTAACTATTTTAGCAAAGAATGGCTTCCACCCTGAACCATTTCACATTTCTGTTTTGGCCCCTGGACAAACAGTCATAGCTGTTAGGAAAAGTCTTCTGAATTATCAAGTGCCACACTCCAGGGACTGGTGCTGTGGGAAAAGGATGAAATCACTATCAGAGTCCCATCCCTCCTAGATGATTCTCCACACCTGGCAAGACCTTCCACAGAGACAGGCCTTGGCACTGAGCAGATGTTCCATGATTCAATTTCTCCCGTTTGTCCCTGGAAGGATGAACTGCTCAGCTCTCAGTCAGATCCATCCCTCCCAGTCCTGCCAGCTCCCCCCAGAAGCTTTGCAGTGACACAGGGCTCAATCCTGGGTGTCCTCCGGCCGTGTCTCTGCTTTCAGCAAATGCAACATCCTTGGGAAAGAGTGGTCCCACTTGTGTTGCAGTCCTTTAGCACAGTGACCTGATCACAGATTTCATCTGCTGAACATTCCTTTTCAGAAAATCCAAATTTCAAAGTGAATGCTGCCATTTTGATGTCTTTTGGTACCTACTGTCCACCAAAGCACCAAGTTATTCTTTCCTATTTGTCCAAGATCGTGGCATCAATAAGAACTGAAATGTCATTGTCTGTGGGAAGGTTCCTTTGCTACCAAACAAACCCCAGAAAATTCCCTGCAGGAAAACCTCGCAGAGCAGTTTTTCCCCAGTATTTACCCAGAATATTTACTAAAGCAGCGTTTAAGAAAGGCCTGTTATTCTGCACGGGGCACTGGGGAGGGCCACATCTCCTGCTTCCCAATCAAACAAACCCAGAGCAGCAGTGGAGCTGAAGGAATATTTCACTCAGCTGCAGCCCGAGAGGTGCGAGAGCTCCCCGGGATTTGAATTCCTCCTCCACCTTTGTGCAGCAGAAAATGGAAATGAAGGAACTGCTCTATTGCTTTGGCAGGCGATTCAGCTTTTTCGTGCTGCATCCTGACAATTAATTTGCATTATTACAACTGTAGGAAAAGCTGCAGTTGCAAATCTCTGCTGCTGTGGGGCCGGTGGGGAAGCTGGAGGAGGACTCTGGCAGCTGCTCCCCCAGGCACAGAGCCTGGGGCAAGGCTCTGTTCTAGCCTGGCCTGGATTCCCACAGCACACCCGGGGTGTGAGAGGAGCTCCAGAGCCGCTGCCTCCTCCCTGCCCCTGCACAGAGAAGCAGGGAAAAAAAGTTCCTTGCGTGCACCTCCTTCCCAGTGCTCCTGTACAGGGTTAAGCATATTCCAACCCACGGTCCCGTAAGGGATCGTGCTGGGGCACGGCCCTACAGAGGGGTTCCCCCAGGGCTGCTTTCCTGCGAGGGGGGCTGCACACGGATTCCCTGCACAGGGAAGCAGCTTAGAGAGAAATGAGAGGGGAGGCCTTTACAGGAAAGAGATGAGCATGTAGATTCCTCACCAGTAATTCCATTAGGGATTATTAAATCTACTACCCCTAAATAAGGTCAGAGGGTTTTTTCTGTTCCCAGTGTATCCCTCTGCTGCCTGTTTCCTCTAGGCAGGCACCAGCACCAAGGTTCTTTGGATGTTACCTGAATCTGTTTTCTTTTCAGCAAAGCAGCTTCTCAAAATAAAGCAAATTCCTAACTTCGTGTTCTGTTGGCTGCAAAGCACCAGAGCGTGAAGTGATCATAGAGGAATTAGGAGGAAACCTTGTATTTCTTGTATGCAGTAACAGACATTCCAGCAGGTGCAGGATAGGATTGTGAGCTGGAGTTAATGCTGCAAACAGCAGACAGGTTTTGGGGGATGAAATCTGTAATTCTTTAGCAAAGGAGAGGTCTCCGTCCTTCCCCTGCCAGTGGCACTGCCCAGACCTGTGTGCCAAAGGAAATAACAACGCAGAGACTCCGGCACTCCCAAATGAATTTGGCCTCCCAAATTCACTCCCTCTCTCGAGTTTTCCACTCTGAGTTTTGTATTTTCTGCACCCTTATATGCAACAGTGGTGCTTCCACAGAGAGAAACCCCCTCCCAAGGAAATGGGGGGTGTTACCACCCTGCTCCCTGGGTTTTGTTGTAGCAGAACAGCTTTGGGTGGTGAACGTGGACACCGTGCTCCAAAAATAACCCAGCTGGTACCAGCTCTATCCTGCCACAGCCAGGAGCTCCCCACTGCCACATCTCAAACAGGTAATTCTGAGAACCCTCAGTTTCAGCTTCACCATCTGCCCCTCTGACAGCCAAATTCAGTTCCTGGGCAGATTAAGAGTTATCCCATATGTTGAGGGATACCAGATCAATTTAAGGTGTGATTTTAAGTGACTGAAAAAGAATTCGCATTTCGAACCAGGCTTTTTCCAGTTTAATTTCTATCAGAGTTTCAAATGAAACTGGAAGAGAAAGTGGGCCCGCCTCCACTTCCAAATGGACTTTGCCTCATTCATTTAATTGCTGACCCAGTCCCAAAGCCAGGACAGCAGAACGTGCAGAACACAGCTCTTTCAGTGTAAAATCCACTGGTGTAGCACAAACCCCCAGTGAACACCAGGGCGTTCTCTGTCCCTTGTTGCTGTCCCACCCTCCTCCATACAAAGATAAGGAGCACTCACAAAGCTCAGCTTCCAGGCTGGAAAATAGAGAATAATTCTGCTGCTAGCAGGTCTGTCAAGAGCAATGCCAACATCCTGTACACTCCATGCCCCCCCAGGAAGGAGAACAAGCTGAGCAATCCCATCCTGGCTCACAAGGGAGTGGAGCTGGGGTTAAATGTCAGACTCATCAAGGGCAGAGCAAGGATGCTCCATCCCCATCACGCTTACAAAGAAGGAGAGAGGCAATGCAGGAGAGAGGAAGGGACAGGGAAGCAAATAAATAAGGACAATGCACAATTTATGAAGACAAGAAGGTAGTAAGTGCTACTCACCCGGAGTGTAAATTGGTATTGATGTCACAGCACAGCCCAGCCAAAAAATAATGATGATGATAATTTAGGGCTTGCACTATATCTCACTCAAGCCACAGTCCTACCCAACAGCAACTCTCACCCTGCCACTTTCCTCCCCTTCCCTATTCATTGGTGTCCTCCTAAATCAAATACACTCAATGTTGATTTGATTATATTTCCTTATTTTATTTACCATCCATTGCTCACTCCTCTCCTGTCCTCTCGGGCCCCCAGTGGGTGTCTCAGTGATGTTCTGGTCCCTGGCAGTGGCAGAGGAACAAACCTGTCCCGAGGCCACAGCACTCAGAATGCTCAGGCTGGGGAGGATTCCTGCATCCTTCCCAGCCCTCATCTGTCATGCTTTAATCTCGCCTCGTTTATGCCTCAGCTCCTGGCTCCCCACTCCTGCCTCCCCAGGTTTATGGCCCTGACTGACTTCCCTCCTGTAACATTTTACTGCTCCGTTATGGGCCCTCGGGGGCCTCATTTACACAAGTGCTGTTTTTGCTATAGTTAAGCCTAATTCACTGCGTTACAGTTTGCTCTCAGTTCCCAGGCTCCTCTCTCCTGCATGGAGCCAAAGGATTTTCCTGCGGACAGGAGATTTTAATAGTATTAATTTTTTAAGTATTAATCCCCTTTTAGGTGTTTCAAAGCCTGAATTAAATCCTCCCCCTCCATACAGCACAATTTTTCCTGTTTCTCCTGGGCGTGCCTGTGCCCCTGGTCCCCCATAAGGGCTGGGGGACCTCGGGAAGGAGCCTGACTCCAGAATCTGCTCTTGTCATCCATTTGATGTTCTATGGGAATGGCAGAGCAGTCCTGGGGAACCCTTGGGAGCCAGGTGTGTCCCTGCGTGTGCCTCCAGTCCAGCTGACAGGATTCTGCTCCTTGGATGTTTGTCCGTGTTCTTTCTTTTTTTAGATCTATTTTCCCTTTGTCATTAGGGAATTAAATCCTTTCCTTGTCATTTACGTCCATTTCTTCCCCAAAGCTCTGTGTGGGTACTCTGTGACCACTGGAGATCCACCTTCCTAACAAACACCGAGGTACAGACACAGGTAAGCACGCACAGATAATATAAACTGGAGTGCCTAAACGATTCATTTCAGTAAATCTCCCTAACCAAGGCTCATTTCCCAGTGCTGCTTTCTTCCACAGCTCCAGCTCCAGCTGGGGCTGCAATTTATTTTGTTTATGGACCAGTTTTCGTATCAAACCACAGGACAATCAATGTCCTTCTCTGCTCTGACTGAGCCCAAACCACGGAACCACCTGCAGAGAGGCAGAGGATGCACAAAGGCCACCTGGCCAAGGCCAGGGCTGTGCCTGTGGTCCTAAAGCAGAGGAGACAGGCGGGGTGTCTCCGGAGAGGAGGGTTCTCCACAGGTAACTGATCCTCTGTGAGGTGACCTGGCTGGGGTTTGTGCCCAACAAGACTTAAACTGCCTGAAGAAATAAAGAGAAGCTCCACACTGGAGTCCCATTGCAACCTCCCACGTGCCAGGCTGCAGACTCTGTTTAACTCTGCTCCACTAAACTATTGAGCACCAGCTTAATCCCAAATAGCTGCATAACAGTGCCAATTACCTGAAAAGGGAAACACGAATTTGTAAATAATGCTGTCTTCGGCCATTCTCTGTTATTTTACAGGGTCAAAAGCTTATTGCCAGCGTTTATTAGATTTCTCAGCCTATTGCAAGAGATAAATAGGTGTTTGTAGCTTCCCCCTATTTTCTCCGAGAGATAAACTGTGGCACAGACAAATTAAATGAGCTGCCTGAGGTCATACAATGAACAGTTTGGGAACTGCATCGCTGGACCAAATCTTTTCTCCTCATTTCTGTGTTTCTGAAAGGCAAACCCTCCAGGAGTTGGGCACATGCTGCCAAATGATCTCCCAAAATTACCAGTACTGGCACAGCTCCATTCCTACAGAAGCTGTGAGCAGAATCAGACCAGTCGTTATCTTAAGTGGTAACAAACAAAACTAAACCCAGAAATGAAAAGCCAATCCCAAGCATTTAGGGGTCAGAGCAGAGGAAGAGCTCAGGTTCTGATCTGGGTTCTGATCTGGGCAGGGGCTTCTGGCTGCAGTGGGATTGCACAGAAATGACATCCCTCAGGTCCAGGTTATTTGGGGATTTTTACTTTTTTCTTAACTTCTCTTCTCTGGCAACAATGGCCAAGAACAGCCCTCAGACCCGGCTCCAGCTGGTGTAGGCAGGAGAGAAACAACCCATTAGAAATTCCTGCAAAGCTGCCTTGTTTCAGGCCACAGAAACCACACCGAATGTATTTAGCAGTTAAAAATGATGCTATTGCATGTTTCTATTCAGTGGGAAAAACTCCAGCTCCAGACTCCTTCATCAAACTCTGTCAGGTGCTCTGGTGGCAGCTCCCTGTGGGATAGCCAGGTCCCTGCTCAGCACCCAAACCTGAATGTTTCCACACATTTCCATGGAAAAAGTGGGATATATTCCACCATTCCTATAGGCACCAAGTACTACAGACATTGCACAACACTGTGGAGACTCGGACTGCTAAAAGTGACTGTCCCTCCCCTCGGGGAGCTCAGCTCACTGACTCCACCAGACCTATTTATGTGAGCAATAATTACTTCTCTGAATAAGGGATTAAATCTCCAGCTATTAGACTCTAAAGTAAAAGCTCAAATGACAGACACTAATCTCTTCAGGGTATAAAAGTAGTTTTTAGATGGTGCATTAACTGGCTGTGTGGCATCATCCAGAGTCCCATTCCATGCTCGGAATGTGTGTGCCCTGTGTCCTGCCAGACCCTGAACACGGGGACAGCAGGAGCACTTCCCCATTCCCCAGCTCCTGCCCAGCTATGAGGAGCACAAGGTGGGAGTGCAGTGGGCTCTTGGATGTGCCTGGATCTTTATAGCAGAAATGTGAAACAATTCGCTTTCTGAAGTGGATATTCTGGGATAGGAGTGGGTCGGTCCAGGTTTAAGGGGTCTGTGACTGTGGAGACTTGAGAGAGCTCTGAAGACAAAGTGTTCTAAAGACATTGGAGATGACACCCTGTGAGGTTTTTCAGGGCTAAAGATGTAGTTGTGTGGACTTAAGAGGTGGTAAAAAAGCACCTACTGCAAGCTTAGGAATCTTTTATGTCACCCCACTCACTTGGAGAGGAAAGGACCCAACGTTCCAGCATTCCATTTGCAAAAACTGAATCCCAAGTGAGAAAGAAGTGTTGCAAACCTCACTTCTTTATGATCCCAGCGAGCATCAGCAATGCAGAGCAGCTTTGCTTTGCAGGTTCCTTGTGCTCCAGGCAGAAGATTTCACTCCCTGTGTTCAGTGAACTTGGAATAATAAAGGGAAAACTTTATTAAAGGGAAACAAAAAGTTCCACCTGAGAGGCAGGTGCTGCAGAGCAGTGAGTGAGTGGGAAAGTGGGCAAAGGATTGATGAAGGCCACTCCAGCCTTTCCTCAAAGGATCTAAACCCAGCAGCCGTGCCCTAACGTGAGAGGCTCTCTGATCATCCCATTCTCTGGTAACCAACACCTCTGGCACCAAAATGTGGCCATTTTTCCCCAACAAACGTGGGGAATACTTATTCGCGTAGCACACGCTCCAAGGGGTTAAAAGCCATTTTGTTGTGGATCCATTGTGTGTGAACTCAATTCCTGAAGCACTGAGTTACAAGCCATAAACCCCTGTTGTGATTTACTCTGTGGAAGATACCACAGAGCCAGCTTCCCCCCCTGCCTGTTCTGCTGCCTTTCGGAGGCATTTGTGCAGCTGCTGCATGGCTCAGTGATTCCCGAGTCGCAGCACACATGGAAAATCCCTGTCAGAACGGCCCAGGAGCGGGAAGGAGGAAAGCTCTGCTCAGCACCAGGCTCAGCTCTCTCGTGGCTGTCCCCGTCCCCATCCCCAGGGGCTTCCATGCCCTCCTTCCCTGCCTCCTTGTGCTGGGAACAGAACAGCGAAAGCATCACCCCCACACCCGTTTTGGGGGGAAAGGGAAGGGAGGGGTCCTAGGGGAGCAGAATGGATCCAGTGTCCACATTGCCAGGGCTCTTTCATCCTGTTTCACTCCAGTAAAAGCCTCAATTAACTCCACATTAATTATTAAATCAGAACAATGTGTCTTTGGGCTCCAGCAGCTAAATTCTGGTACTGCTGTTCCTTTGGGGAGCTTGGCTCGTTTTCCAGCTCAGGACATAAATATCTTCTGTTAGGGAGTTCCTGGGCTGTTGTTTTTATTTTTCTCTCTGTGGGAGCACTTTTAATCACAGTATCTCGTGCACACACAGAGGGAACATTTCTGGGTTTGCTGCACATTAAAAACTTTTTCCTTCTCACACACAGCCCCCAACAGGTGCTACAAGCACAGCCCTGGGGTTTCACTCTCAAGGAAGATCTCAAATGAAGGCTCTCCAGGAAACTGGAAGCCCCCTCTGGAAGGGGTTCCATCCTTTCAAATGGAGTTCTGGGTTCCAGGTACATCTTATTCCATAATTCTACGGCTGCTTCCCACCCTGCTCTGTGGATGACCCAAGGAATTCTACCAAGCATACCAAGAGTAGAAATACCTACAAGAGTAGAAATTTTCTACCAAGAGTAGAAATATTTGCCTTTTTCTTACACCATTGGTGCCTGACACACACTCAGGGGCTGTTCTCAGTTGGTCCCTGCTGGTCCTGTCTCACTGAGCAGAGCCCCAACCTCTCATTTCCCCAAACTCTCATTTCTCAAACTCTCGCCCTGTAGGAGATTCTGATCACACTTTCTGCTTTCTTGCCCCAGATTATTCTGGAGAGGAATGGCTTTCCTAACACCTCCCAGAGTCTCCCCCCAATAAATACACATTTCCCTCTGCTGAGGGACTGCCGGGCCAGGTTAGGGGAGAGTTTTAAAAACCACATGAACTTGAGCAATCCCGGGCAGCTTATGCTTATTTTTCATTTTTTATAGCTACTTACAGTCCCAAATTTTTTTTAAATTTTCTTTTTTTTTTTTTGGCACAGGACTGATAACATGCCTAATGCCTGAAGAAAAGTGGGAATACTGAAAGATTGGGAATGCCTAAATTTATGGCAGGATTAGTTGGAGTTTTATCCTGCTTGACACAGAGAACTAACATTAAGAAGGACATTCCAGCCCTTCCAGACATTATCTCCTGCTCCCCCTGTAAAGAATGCAGAAATAAAAGATTTCATTTAAGAAAAGTTTAAGACATTCTTTTGAGATATCCCAGTCGCAGTACGTTTGCTGCATAACTCCATAATAACGTAAAAAATTCATAAAATAATTAAATAAAAAGTCTAATTCTTTTCTTGCTTACATCAGTTTTACATAAAGCAACATTAATGAAAAGAGAGCCAAACCCAAAGAAAATATTTGGTGAGATCTCATTTCACTGCCAAAGGAATTAACACGGAGCTTAATGGAGTAGGATGGACACCAGGAACACCTCAATCCTCCACAGAGCCAGATCGTTCAGGGTCTGCTCAGGTGCTGCTGACAAAACCGGCATTTTATCCCGGGGTCATTTATCCCGGGACAGCATCCCGGGTACCGGCGGCTCCGGGCGGGGCGGGGATACCGGGGAGGATAAAAAGGCTTCCTGGAAGCGGCGGGTGACGGGGACAGCGCGGGGACAGCGCGGGGACAACGCGGGGACAGCGCGGGGACAACGCGGGGACAACGCGGGGACAACGCGGGGACGGCGCGGAGCCTCCCCAGCCCAGCCCAGCCCAGCCCAGCCCAGCCCAGCCAGGAGCTGTCTGGTTCTCCTCAGTAACAGCAAAACTCTGGCGTGGCTGAAGCAAAACTTCTCCAAATTTGAACTTCCCCAGTGCTGCTCGAGACATACGCTGCGAACAAGTCGATTGGAAATAGATTTTGGGAGCGAGAGCTTCCCCAAGGGCCGCATTCCCCTCGCTCCCTTCTCCCTTTTATCCCAAGCCAGCACCGCCCCTCCCTGACGGTAACACGCTGTTGGGAAAGGCATCAAGGGAATTCATCCCTCCCTGATATTTCAGGTTGATTTGCTGATATCTCAGTAGTATTATTCCTACAAAACTGATCAAGAAGTTCAACAGTCTGGCTGTGAAATGATGAGGAAGAGGACGGGTTTTGCCCAGCGTTGGTGCTGGCTGAGGGACTGTGCCTCTCCGTGGATTTGTGTCTGCTGCAGCAGCTTCAGGTGACAATTACTGCGTGTTCCAATACTGAACACTGAGCTGGTGGTTCAATGCTACGTGGAGATGGTGCCTGCAGAAAGAATCAGTGCTGCTGCCTGGGTATCTGACTGGTGCAAAGCTGAATTCTGCACCAAAAGGTTTTGCTGTGAGGGAGAACATCCTTGCCCTGCCTTTTCAGTATTCCTTTGGTATAGGCTCTTTCCACCAAATTCCTTCCCAGACACAAACAGCTTAATTTGTCCTTGGTCAAACACCAGTGAGAAGAACTGAGTTATGCTGGAGGCAGATTTATCACAGGAAATCTCTTGCCACCAGCACCTGAGCTGAGCAATTATATTTTTAATAATAACTTACACATAATAGCTCAATACGCAGAATTGAGCATTGATGTTTTTCCATGCCAACCTGCAAATTACTGCATTATGACTCTCCCATCGTGTCTCCAATTTTTTATCATCAGACTTTTCCCCTTCTTTGCTACACTCTGCTGATGCAGACGGGGATTCAGGAGGGCTGACTGAGCTTTTAACCATGCCATTGATGAAAATATTTTTGATTGCCTATTAATAGAACCTCTCTGCTGCCTCCTCCCCAAAGGCTGGTTACTGCTGGTGGTAACATGACAACACTCAAAACTCAGTTATTACTTGAAAATTACAGGTTTGGATGAGAACTCAGTTTCACTCAAGGATGTTTCATACCGCAATGATCTAAAAAGAGCTGGGTTTTGTGAGTGATCAGTGCTCTTAATTTTCCCACTTATTTTGCAGCTGCCTCTTCGAATAATTGGGGGTTGCAGGGCAGGCACATGCAGCTTGTTCCTTTACCTTCCTATCACACAGCATCATTGCCCTTTATTTCTTACCTTTGTCTATCAATCTTAGTGGGTTTTATATATATATATGTATTTTTTTTAATCTGTAAGACCTGATTGAATTGGAAACAATATTTTCTAAGACATGATTTAACCAGTAATAAAAGTGGACAACCTGTGCCTCAAAGAGCATAAGCACAGCCCCCAATGGCTTCAGTAGAGCCCGCTTATGTGTTTGAAGGACAATCCCTGTCTCTCTCTCATCAGCCAAACCCGAAGCAAAGGTAAGAGCCATCGGGTGATTGCACGCTTTCATGGCTGCGGTGCAAGCTGTGGGATTTGGTAATTTGTTAGGTGCTATTAACTATGCATGGCAGTAAAACCCCAACACTGCCCGTGAATAGGAATCACAGAGGGAGGTTCTGCAGCTGCAGACCCAGCACTGGGAGCAGTGTCCACAGGCTCTGGCAGGGACCTGCTGAGTCACAGTCACATTCCTGCCTCTCGCTTCCTCCTCTTGGGGCAGTGACGGTGAAGATTTACTGGAAGAGCTGAAGAAGCTTCAGTGCACCTTCCACGCAGGATTTTGCCCTCCCCGAGTCCTGCCTGTGCCCAGGGTGCTGCCTGGGGGCCCCGGCACAGGGGTTTGGGTGTTTCCAGGGCCACGCGCTGTCCCCTCTGCAGCCCCACCCCACGAGTGCCACGGTGGGCAGGGGGCTCCTGGGTGGGCACACCTGTGTTCACATCAGGGCTGCACCTGTCCCTGGAACGCCCTGATTGCCTGAGTCCCTGTGACACATCCTGGTCCAAGGAGAGGCCTAAAATGGAGAAGCCCAAGGCTGTTTGTTTCACTGCCTTTCCCCTTAAAATGATGTCAAAAATCAAGATGTTTCTGTGAACTCTTTTAGACAAACGTGCACTCCCAGTCGATCATTTTGCAATCCAGAGCTTCCAAGTGCCCAGCTTTGTATCACCAACATAAAAGTCATTAATTTTGCATTTTAATTGACCACAGGAGCAGTCAAAATTTACATATGCAGGAGATGCAAAAGACACAATGAATACACCGGATTGCTACCACATCACAGAGAGTTCCTTACCTTTCTGCTTCTTTTGTTTCTGAGCACCTTTGGATCCCTCATCTCTGGCCATTCCTGGCACATCCTAAAGGACTGATGCTTCCACCTTCACTGTCCGGTACTCTGGATATTTACAGCTGGGAAAATGGAGCAAAGGGAAGGGCACATCAGGACTAAGTGGAAAAGCACACACGTGTTTTTAGAGCAGAGAAAGAGAGGATAAACCCCACCTGCCCTCGGTAAGCAGAGACTAAATTAAACACAAAGAAAGGGGGGAGAGAGAGGAAAAAAGCAAGAAAAGGAAAAACACAGATTAACTTTGGCCCCAATAAAGGAGCAGCTTTAGGAACACTCGACTTCCATCTGTGTCAGAAATGAGCTGCACCTTTTGCCCCACTGTTGGTATTTCTCATTCTGGAGAAGTTAACAACAAAACCAAAATAAAGCCCCCTCTTGCATTCTCAGCTCAGCTTCAAGGAATAGGATCCAGACAAACCGCTGGAGGGAAGGAAGGCTTTTGGATTCTGCATTTTATTTTATTAGGTGTAAGTGAGTTATTTTGATTATGTTGGCAAGAAGTGGGAAGAAAAAGCCTTATGGCAGCAGCTCTGTCCCCTCTCTGCCCACTGCTCCCTGCACACGTGCGCTCCCAGCACCACAGCCACAGGATCTGGCCAGCAAAGGCTCGCAGAGACCAACCTCCACTGTGCCTCTGCATTTGGGAGACAGAAAACCCTCTTTTTTAAAAAAAAAGTATTTTAAATCAAAGCAAGAAGGCAGGGAAAGGAAGAGGAGGAGCAAATCCCCCCAGTTTGGGGCATTGCCCTCGGGGTTTGGCATGAATGAATGGCATTCTTTCCAGGCTGCCCTGGAGCTCGGTGTGTGTGGTGGAAAGGGGAATGATGGGCAGCATCCGCCAGCCACGGAGCCCCAGGGAAATCAGAGGTGCTGCCCGCCAGCCCCGCCGTGCCCGGGCAGGCCAGGGGGAGCTGGGGGGGCTGGGGCTCGTTCTCTGCCTGTCACTGGAGCTTTGTGACTGGGCTGTGTAACCTCCCTGCTCATCGCATTCCTGGTGCCTCCTCACCCCCCGGAGGAAGCGGGGAAATGGGAGCTCTGCCATCCTGACACTGCCGGGGAGGGCCCGATGCATGCAGCACAGCTCAAGTCATTTAAATTTTAATTTCTGCAAAGATCTCGAAGACTGGCCTCACTGCCTGCATGGGAATTCTGTGTGCATGAATATATCGGTATCAAAGGCTGATCCCAATGGGAAGTTATTAAAATGGATGGAAAAGATCAGAGGCAAACAGCCTGGCCAAGCTGAATGCCAGGAACACCAAACACGGGAAGTTAAAAGTGGTGCTTTAACTTCCCCGTCCGAAGGGCATCCAGAGCAAGGGAAGATGGAAGCCGTGGTGCTGCTCATAAGGGTTTTTTCCAAGGGATTTTAGGAGCTATTTATTACTTATGTTCTCAAGACTGCTCTTAGTTCAGGAATCAGTTGATGTGCAGATCTCACATCGACAGCATCTCTTTCCTTTCCCTGACAGGAAAGCAGAAAAGAACAAAACTGGATTTCTCCACTGTGAAACCAGTGATTATAAACTTTCAGATAAGAACTTATCAGCATCTGCCTCCCTTCTCAGCACCACTGAGGCAACTCAGATGGCTTTGAGACCTTGCAGAGAGCCCAAAACTTGAGGGACCACCACTTCCCTTCCCTGACAGAGATCCTGTTCTCGATACAAACCTTGGGAGAGGAGCACAAAACCTGAGCCTCGAGTGGGTATGGAAAAACACAGCTTCAGGAGAAGAATTGTCCCCACAGAACCTTCCACAGGGTCCCAAATTCATATGAACCAAAAGCCTGAAGTGTGGCTGTGAACCAGGGCCCTGCCCCAGCTGTTCAGCACACCAGCCAGGGCATGCAGGCTCCCACCAGAGCTCTCCGTCACAATCCCAGCCCAGCACAGGCAGCAGCATCAGCCCCTGGGAGCTGGGAGCTGAGCAGAGCAGCTGCCTCTACCTGGGGCCAGCCTGTGCCGCTGTGATGGCAGAGGGAAGGGAGCAGGTTCTCAGCTCCCCTTGCTGGATGCTGGGAGGGGCTGCAGCAGGAGGAACGGCAATAGCTGGAATTCCTCAGGCTTCATCCAAGCCTACCTGCCCACAAAAAGAGGTTTATGCATTAAGTATCCTTGGCAGGTTGGATGGAATGATACAACAGGCAGATCACACCTTCAGTGCATTCACAGAATAAACCTTCCTGCTTTCAGCCTCAGATCAGGTCAGATTTAGCAAAGAGCTGAGCCTTTCCCCACAGTCCCTGCAGTGTCTGGGATCCTGGAAACGCCTCCAGAGCCTGAGCCTCGGATCTCACCCCTGGCAGCAGAGGTGCCTCCACCTCATCTCCTGTGCCGGGACAGGGATCCGAGAGCTCGCTTGCTGCGTGACCTCTGGGGCAAAGCACTTGACCTGCAGGTGCAAGTCAGCCAGCTGGACTGGAAAAGCACTTGGAATAAACCCTAGCATTGCAGAGACATTGGGAAAACCAGATGTTGAGCTGAGCAGAGTTTTCCAAGGGACAGAAATTCCCAGCACTGCTGGGTGCAGTCCCCTCACTGAAGAGCACAGGAATGACATCAGCTCTCTGCTGTCTCTCACTTACCCCCATGCCACTCCACACTGGAAAAATACCTTTTTTCTAACAGGTTCAGTCTGAGTTCAGACATTTGTGGTTTAAAGCACATTCAGCAGCCTTGGAGCAGGCAAGGGTCAAACCTACACTGAGCAAACCTGCACCAGAACCGAGCACAGCCCCCGCTGTGCCAGTGAGAGGAGCGTTCTCTGTCCCTGCGGCTTCTCTGTGTTATGGAAATCAGCTCCCACTCGCTGGGTGTTTACTGGAACCTCTTCAAGAGCAAGCAGAGGTTACTAAGCACTGCCTGCCCGTGTGTGGGAAGGGGCGAAGGGGGCACCCCTGCAGCACCGCGCGGTCTCTCGGAGCCTCCTCGGGCACAGCCTGTGCCAACAGCAGCCTTGTCTGGGCAGAGGGCGTTGGAAAGGGCGCGGGAGGAGCAGCAACACCGCGGCTGTTCTCAGCACCGCGGCAGGAAATGGAAACAACACTTCGGTGGCTCCGGGTGCCCCCACCCTGCAGCAGCAGCAGCACCAGAGCCGCGTGTGAACTCCTCACACCCCTCCCTGCAGGGCTGCTGCACAAAGTTCTCTGGCTCTGGCTCGGACATTTGGCCTGAGCGTAAAAGAGCCCATTAATTGCCTTTCTGCTGCTGCTGCAAGTGGTGCTGCCCAGCCTTTGGCTCCCCTGCATTCCCGTCCTTTCCCAGGATCTGGAGCTGCAGGAAGAGAACACAGAGCTCCAGCAAAGGCCCAGACCTGCCCTGTGCCATCTCCCTGTTCCAGCTGCACTGAATGCTGCCTGAAAGCTCCAGCTGAAGACGGACAACACTGCTTCATCCAGGCCCCCCAAATGAGCAAAACTGGCCTTTGCAGAGTGACTCAGTCCTGCCTGACCTATGAATGAATGGAATGTCCAAGCATTTACCACTGTTCCCACTGACATCACCAACAGTCACAGAGCTGGGACATGACTGCACACCCTGAGCTAGATGAAGGAATTTAATGTATGTTTGTTTGGATTTTTTAATGTCCATACTCTCATCTTATTACTCACAGCCACGCTTGGGTACATTTTAATTAGCTTATTACTTTTTATCTCAAAATACCTGCCTGAAAGAATAAAAATGTCTCAAAACATACACAAGGCTTTTCAAAATCCCCAATGATTAAACTCCATTCTGCTCCAGAATTTTATCAGAATTTTATGCTCAGGAATTTTATCGTAGTTATATTTCCTTTAGATTCATAGTTGCTTTCTGATCTGATTAATTCCCTTTCTTTCTTTCTGAATACTCAGGGAATTGTTTCATGTCCAAATGCTCTGGATTCTTCCTGACATCTACTGATTTATTTTGATCCTTGCCATTTATTACAGCAGAGAAGCTGAGAAAAGTGAGAGGGCTCCTCAGCGATGTTCAGTTGAGACTTCTGCACAACCTGACTGGTGAAACTGGGGCTCTCCAAGGGCTGAAGCTCCAGAATTCCTCCCAGGATGACATCGTGGCACCAGAGAGCTCGTGCTGAGGACACAGCAAAGCTGGAGCAGTGGGAGGGGCAGAGGGACACAGGGATGTACCTAAAACCCCCTCCAGATGGGATCTGGAAACAGGATCTCCATCCTTCAGCAAAGCCATCCAAGTAGGACTGACTGTTTTCCCATCAGTTTTTCTCTGCCCCTAAGGGAGCCTAAAGACAGAAAGCAAAACATACCAAAACAAAATAAAAAGAAACAAAACAAGAAAGGCATCCGCGACTACAACAAAAGGAACAGGAGGGTGGGGGAGTCTCCTCAGCGTTGACAGCAGAGATTCAGGGCTGTTTGAACTTCACTGGTGGCAAGGTCTCACATTTCTGAGGCTCTTGACACAGGCCTTGGCTCCAGGGGTGAGACCATCTGCATCTCTGTTTGGATGGGATTGCTTCCACGCAGGGAAGGGAGCAGGATTTCATGAGAGCTGCCTTCTACAGCCCCCCTCGTCTGTCCTGCCCCACCCCGTGCCAGGAGGGCGGGATGGGAGGGCTGATGTGATTCCTAATTCCAGCCTCATTTCAGTGCACTCAGTGCCAGCCAACAGCTGTGTCCCAGCTGAACCCACACCAAAACCCTTCTCCCTGACAGGACACGGGGCTGAACCCGGCAGCCAACTCTCCCCACACCTCCAGGGACAGTGCAACTGTGGGGAGATTTAGCATAAGGAATATTTAGCCAGGGTATCAAGATATACTTCCCAACAATACCAAACACTCAAACGGAGGAAAATCCAACTTATCCATTAAATAAATGAGAGTTCATTCGAGGTAATGCCTATGGAACAAGTTGTGAACGCCACGTCCTGTCAGTGCTTTTTGCTAATAGTGGCCAGCAATTAGCCTAAGCCATTCAGTCTGGATTTGGAGATGGATTTTCCCTCGGGATCCGTATTTCTGAGGGATTACAGGCTGGGAGCCACACTCTGCCTCAGTATCAACCCCACAAGCAGCTCATGTGAATGGCCCCAGTTCAGAGATGGGTAATAGAGGCACAGGGAGGAGAAACGAGAAGCAGCCAGAGGAGAAGCAAAGTAATGCTGCTCTTAGATCCTGGCAGTGCTGCTGGTGCTTATCTCCTGTGTGCCCCACTCCCTGCTGAGCTCCTGCCACTCCCCAGTGCACAACTGGCGTGCAGCAGCAGTCACTGAACACTCAGGGGATGGAGCTGCCTCTGTGTGCTGGGAAGGGAAGCAGCAGCTAACACAAGCACTTACTGGGCAACAAAATCTGCATTTTATTTTGTTGAAAATATCCCTGCCTGCCTGGGGCCAGCAGCTCTGCTCCACAGACATGCTAATGATCTGGGAGTCCCTGTCTGGGGGGAATGCTGACACCCACATCTCTGCTGGTGGAAAAACAGGCGGATTTTGATTTGTGCGTTGGGGTTTTTTCCTCTCCCCTTCCCTTGCCATTCTGGTTGGTGAAGCAGATCTGCCCGAGCCTCCCTCCTGCCAGCCAGCTCCCTTCCTGAAACGCTCCGTGGGTGGGAACTGCAGAACTCTGCTGTGCCCACGGGGCAATCCCCCCTCCCTGAAGCCACAGCCCTGCTGCCCACGGGACAGGGCGGCACTCAGGGCTCTCCCTGCTGCCAGCGCTCTGCACCAGCCAAACCCTCCAGCAACAGGGCTCCTCCAGCACCAATCCTTCCAACCCTGCACTCACAGCCTCCCCTCAACGAAACCTTCCTCCCCACTGTACATGCTCACCCCAGCTTCATCCCCAAGCTGTGACTCTGCTTTTTGCCCGAGCACAGCTCCAATCATTCTCCCTGCTCCTGGCAGATCCCGCTCTGCCACCTCACCGCCATCCTTTCTCCCTCGTGTATTTCCACCCACTGCACCCCATAAAGCTCCCTTCGCACCTCGTTATCCCCTGTCACACAGGGCTCTCCCCTGCACACATCATTCAGACACCAGTTCCTCTTCAGCTCCTATCAATCAGCCCAGCTGGGTCTTATTCAGGAGCCTTCCTGCTTATGCTCACTCAGTTGTCCCGATTATTCTCCCACACCTCATTCCTCATTTTCCCCTCACCTTGCCATGCGGGTACCTCGTACCTCACACGAACCCACCCAGCTTGGGACACACGTTGCCCAGCTGGCAGGACCCAGCTGCTGCCGACCCTGGTGACACAAACCTTTGTGCAATTCACTTCCTTGTGCCCCATCTACAGTGGCAGTGCTCATCCCTCCTGCCTGAGGCAGAAGGAGGGTTAATAATTGAAGAATGGAGTGCTCTAAGATAGTTTCCAAAGTATTATTAGCAGTTTCTGTCCCTGATGCCTTTTGGGAAAACCAAAGTGATAGAAGGAATTCTGGGAATCTCAGAGAAGAGGCAGCGAGTGGGAGAGGAGAGAAGGAAGCACCTGACGGAGCCCAGTCGCGTGGGGCAGTGGAGCAGAAAAGGAAAGCAGCTCGGGGAGATGTTTTGCAGGCTGCTGCTGATTCCGGGGAGTCCTGCCCTGCTCTATTTTCCACTCTCAGCCCCAACAATCTCGCTTTCAATCACAGACTTTCCCCTTTCCCCCAGTGCTCCCCAGGGAGGACTCTCAGCCAGGGCTGGGGCAACCCCAACTGTCACCCAAACAAGAGTTCTCTCTGCTGACTGCCCTTCTCTGTATTTTCCTCCTTCACAGGCAAACTCTGTTCAGAGAAACCCCCTGTCCCCTCCCACGCTCTCGCCCGCACCATCTGGTTCTGGTTTGCACCATGACGTGCTTCCTCTGGGGTTTATTTGCTTTTTTTAGCAAACCCAAGAGAGGCAGAGAAATACCCTGTTTGCTTTGGGGATGAACCACCCACCCCCTCAAACCCGTTGACTTTATTTATCGGGGAGGTTTTATGCTTTTAGGGGAAGGTTGAGTTTTCATTTTGTTTTTGTTTTTTCCCCCGTGAAGTTCATAAATGGGTTCCTCACAGCATCTGCTGAGATGATGAAAAGCTTTATGAGGCTGTTGATTTTGACAACCATTATCAGGTGATAAGGCAGTGTGATCTGAGGGTTTGAGTGGGAGGGAGGCTGGGGGGGCACAGGCAGAGCACCTGGCAGCCCCAGTCACCCTGTGCCTCAGTGTCCCCATGGCACCAGCAGGGCTAATCCGGGCCTGTCTCCAGGACACCGGGGCCTGGCTTCTGTCAAGTGCTTTGTACCCAGATCACTCTAGGGACGCTAAATATCTGTGGTGCTTCCACCCCTGAGGTACACAGCAGGCACAGAAAGGCTGCCAGCTCCCCACGGGTGCAGGCCAGGAATGCTCCCAGGCTCTAAGGCTGAAGGGCACCCTGGGATGACCCCTTTCCCAGTTCTTTGGCATGAGAGATGAAGCCACGCTGAAGCCCCAGAGCCTGTCCCAGAGTATTGCACTGAGCAGAGCAGGGAAGAGGACCCAGACTCCCCAGCCAGCAGAGACACTCCTCCCCTCTGGAGAAATTCTTACACAGCACAGGTGACTCCACCAGGAGTCATCCATCCCCACCTGCAGCAGGAAGAGCGGTCCCACAGCCAGCGCATTTCTGCAGAGGGATGCAGGATTCCTGCAGAGAAGATGCAGGATTCCTGCAGCCTTCCCCACCTGGTGATTGGCTTCATCATTTCCAGCGAGCCTCTCAAACTTTGCCTGGGTCACAGCCACCGTGCCAGACATGTGCCTGTGCTGCACAGCCCATTAATCCTCTTTGCTCCAGACTTGATTAAATTTAACATTAGGCTTGGATGAGTAATTTCATCCTGCAACACAGTTCAAGGTGATAGATGAGACCACAAGCAGGTGATAACCCAGGCTTGACTCCCTCCTCCTGACAAAGTGGAGTTGGCCAGGCTGCACAAAGAGATTTAGTGCTGCTCCAGAGTGGGGCTTCCACTGGGAAGAGCCAAGGAACGGGAATTTCAACTGTCATGGAAGGCCTGGCAGGAGGAAGGGGCTGGGTTGGATGGGTTGCAGAGCCAAAGCCAGGCAGAATGGCTGGGATTGCTGTTTGTCCCCTGGAGCAGCTCTGGCACCAGCTCAGTGCCCATTCCTTGCCCTGCAGTGCCTCTCATGGACACCTTGGGAAGGAGTCGGCCTGGGCAGAGCTCTCAAGCACCCTGGGCTGGGGGTGTTGGAAACACGCTCCAAAAGGGCGTATTTCACCCCAAATAATAACTCTGGGGTTACTCTGTAGCTCCCTCTCCTTTCCTGTTACACAGCTGCAGTGCTATGTGCCTGTGGGGGCTGGCACCTGAACGGGTTCACATCTATAGAGAGCTTTGAAGATAAGATGAAGCTGCTCCCCAAACCTACCGAGAGGCAGAAAAGAGCATTACCAAAGCCCTGACAAGACCACCCAGCCTGGCAGCAGCCAGTGCTGTGCAGCAGCCTCGGGAAGGGAGAGCTGGGGAGCAGTGGGGAGGCACCACTTCAAGGAGCAGCTCCCAAAGGTTCACCTTGGCACACTCTGTGAGGGGGAGGCTGGCAGATAAACCTCAACTTGTCAAAACACACAGCCAGATCTGTTGGCTCTGTTCCACCTCCATCTTCAGAGCAGGGTGGGACAGCGGGAAAGAGGAATATTTGGTGTTAGCAAGGGCAGAGATGGCAGAGATTCGGATGTCGTGAGAGAGCAGAGCCACCAAACAGTTAAAATGTAAACAACGAGAAGCAGGGAAGACTAGAGGAGAGCCTGGAGAGAAGAGCAGGATCCACATATTGGGGATTCCAGTTCAGAGAGGCAGAATAATTCCCCCAGCAGCCACGGTGGCTGCAGGGCAGAGCTCTGTGCAGGCTGAGGAGCCGCACGGGACAAAGGGTTAATGAGAAAGGACGACAGAACAGCACAAATAAAATCAGAAATGACATTCTGGCCAACAGAGCATCTCCAGGCTGGGGAAAAACCCAGAGACCTTACTGGGTTCTATTTTCTGTCCTGCCTGGGGATGAGCTCTGGGCTGAAACTTCACCTTTAATCTCATTCCTGCATTTGAACAGAGCTGCGGTGCCACAGTGAGGGTTTATCCAAAAGCCTCTAGATGAACCCACAGTTCTGCAGAGCTGATCATCCCACAGACCCCAAACAAGGTGCAGCAACTCATCCTTGGATGGGCTCATCCTCAGCTGCCCAGCTGAGGCACTTGCCCACAACTCTTTCAAAGAGAAGTCACTGATAGGCAATGCTGGCTTCCCTCTCCAGCTCTCCCAAAGAATTCCTGGGTGACCTTGACAGAGTCCCTAATTGCTCTGTGCCTCACTTCTCCACCCATAACAAAGAGATCATTAAATAGCCATGAAATCACAGTGAATGTTAATTAATTCAGCATTCATGAGGTCCTGGTACATGAAGAGGGATGGCAGAGCACATTTGAATAGAAATATCACAGCCAGCCCCACAGGAGCTCATCCATCCACACATCCCAGGGTTCACAGAGAGCCCGGAAGCAGCAGAGTCGTGTGGCCAGCCAGCCAGGGTAATTAACCCTAGTCCCAGCTAATTACCTGGGGTGGAGTTCCCTCTCTAACAGGCGCTCTCTCTTTCCCAGGTCAGGATTAGCTCATTCCCAGGGAGGTGGGAGATCTCTGCTGGGCAATGCAGACATTCCAGGTGCATCCAGACCTGGCTCCATCAGAAATTCCTGCTGGAGCTGGCATGGCAGTGCTTGGTTGCTCTTCTCAAAGAGAAATCTGCAGGGTTTTGTGTTCTTAGTTGTTACTGTGTTTGGTGCAGGCAGTGGGTATTCACTCACCCCAGTGAATATAAATAAAAATTGTAGGAGAAAACACAGGGGCATTGCAGAATTGTTTCAAGGGGCACAACTTGAAGATGCAGTAACCACAGGACTGATTTTTTTTTTCTTTTAGATCCTTTTAGATCCTTATTCATCAGGATATAGAAGGAAAGGGAATGAAGAAAGGGGTTGTGGAATTCAAAACCATCCCATTAATTATTGAGCCACTCTGGACACTACAACAGGAGGTTCTGGGTCTGGCATTCGAGGGAGGTAGAATGAAATCAGGACAGTTCAGAGAGTGAGTACAAAATTCTCTCAGCATCCTTGAGAAAGACAATTGTCCCTTAATATGTGGCCATTTAAAGTATAACCCATGCCATTAGAGTTTCAAACAGGAAATTGGAGTAGCTAGTAAGGAAACATGAGAAGAAATGTACTTACAATAAAGACTCTCTTAAGCCAAAAGGACACCTAAAAAAGCAGCAAGAAGGATGTGAGAGGGATTATGAGCCCTCAGTCCCTTTAAAAGGAAGTTGTAGGAAACTTAATTGTGTTTCTTGTCTCTTCCTCTGAGGACAATGCAGAGATTTCTATTCTGGAAGCCCTGTTCAGGGGAAATCAGAACGTGGCCTGTGCAGATACCCAGGTCCCCCAGGAGGAAGCTGTGGAGCGAGCAGAGGAGCTCGTGGGCAGTAAATCAGCAGGGCCAGATGGTTTCACTGCCAGGGCAGGGGGATCCCAGACCCCGCACTGGAGCAGCCAGCACAGAGCTGCTGCTGGGCTGGGCAGGGCAGGGCAGGGAGTGAGGCTGCGCTTTGCAATCCCCCCAAACCAGCCCATAAAGCTTCCTAGGGCTGACTCAGACTCTGCTTGAGGGCAAAGCAGCCCTGGAGTTGGATAATCCAGCACTGCCCATCCAGCGAGGCTGCCCCAAGGGACACAGCTCCTGCTGCACAATGAACTGCTTAAAATTCTGTATGAACCATACAAGCTCAAGAAATTCACCCTGGCCCTTTTCAAAGCAGTGAATTCAACCCTTGTACACCCAACCAAAATAAGTAAGGCTACTAAGGGTTGTGTTTGGGGTTGGTTCACCTGCCTGGGGTTATGGGAACTCAGTGAATTCCACCGAGGAATCAGCCACTGGACAGTGCTGGCCAGAGCAATGCCACCAGTCACGGGTGGGAGTCAGGATGTGTCCTTTGTATCCTTTCTCATTTTCTTTCAATGGACAGAGTTGTCCAGATGGAAAAGAACAGTGTGAATTCCACCTTCCCTGAGGGAAAACACACCTCAGCTGCTGCCAACACTTGTGATTTATAACCAATCTTTGGATATTTAGTGGGATTCTCAAAGCCTGCACTCCTGGAGTCAAGTGCTTATGTCTGAGACCTGCATCTTTCTCACTCTCAAGGAGAATTCCTGGCCTTTGAGTTTATAGAAAAAGTTGAAAGCAGAACTGTTAGAATGTCAAAGTGAAGGAGTAAAACAGCAGAACAACATAAACAAAGTAGAAGGAAACAGTCCTCCAAATGTCTATGTTTAATTTTCCTGACTTTCATGCCAACCTCCAGGTTTTGGGTGCCTGACTCCTGAATATTGGAGCACTTCCAGTTGACAGCACAACAGCCTGGCGTAGACATCGGCATAAGCCAGCCCAGCAGCTGCCAAAAATGACAGGGAATGTTCACATTCCTTTTCTTTTTTCTGAAGAGCAGAAGGAAACGACAACAAAAAAATGGACTCCAGGGATGCAGGAAATGCAGGGGTTGAATGGGAAACCTTCTCTCCAGGTGGAGGCTGCACGCTCCATAATTTGATTCTGAAAAGCAACACTTTAGAGGGCTGCATTTGTTGGAGTTTTTTTTCAGAAGGAAATATTGACAGTGCCTGTCAGCAACTTCCCAGAGGGGTGCAGTGTCAGAGCACATCAGCCTATTGGAAATGAAAAACCAGATGCAGAGTCTAAGGCCTGGGAGCAGCAAAGCTGCAGCAGCAGCCCAGGGTCTGTGCATGCTAATTCAGCTTAAAGGAACACTCCTGTGCTCTTTGCTTTCCAGAAGAAAACGCTTTTAGCTCTTTGTAAGAGTAGTTTAGAAATAAATATTCCACATAGAGATTTTGGGCCAGATTTACCCAGTTCTTTAGATTAGAAAGGACTGAGAAACATGCTCAGCGGTATTTAGAAGAACATTGAAATGAATGAAGCGCTTGACTCCTTTTGGCTTTAGGGGATTGTTCAGCATATAGGAATATTTCCACATTTCTGGCCTATTCCCTCATTTATCAGCCATATAGAGAAGTATCTGGATTGTCTCCAAAGGCAAACTCCACACTCCAAACCTCATTGCTGTTTATTACACATGACAAAGGAGTGGGAAAAGCACAGGCAGGACTATGGAAATCTGGAAGTTACCGTTATGTCATCAGGGAGAAGTCCCACAAGGCAGGAAAGGACCTGCAGTGTTTGCCATCCCTCCCATCACAGACAGAGCTGCACACCTGCCTCAAACTGACCAGGACCCACCTTAAAGATAATCTGGATTTCTCACACTGCACCACTACGGGAAGGTCCCTCTAGAACTGTGTTATCCTAAAGCCACAGAGAAGCATCTCCTCAATTCCAGCTGAGATTCTCCCATCCGGTTTGTGCCCTGACCCACCTTTGCTGGTGCTTAACCTCACTCACACAGTCTCCCAGACAGGAGGTGTTCAAGCGAGGCCCTGAGCCCTGGCTCTGCTGCTCGTGCACAGGAGGAGGCAGAGCCTTGGCAAGGAGAGCTGGGACCCAGCTGGGACCCAGCAGTGGCCTGTCCTTCCCTTCCATCTGCTGGGAACTGTCACTGCAGCAGCCAGGCTGAGAACACCAGCAGCCTTCCCCAGGGCTGGATAACATAATGCAGCGTGATATCATGTGGTGATAGAATCCCCAAGAGAAGTCACCCCAGCAGAGCACTCTCTCCTCTGGAAGCACCTTTCCCTCCAAGTCCATGTGCCTCCACTGCAGTTCCCAGACTCAAATCCTCCATCCTTCCAGCAATATTCCATCCATTCCCAGTATTCCATCCTCAATATGTGTACATAGAAGTCCTATTCCCCCATGAGCCAGCACTGACAAGGAAGGAGGGCAGAGATGTTTTGCCAGGGTTTGCTTCCTTCCCCTCTGCCTCCTGCTGCTCCTGCCTGTCCCCGCAGTGATGGATGGCTATTGGTTCTGGCTTCATCCCACGGAGAAATCTGTCACCTCATGCCAGGGAGAGGTGACAGCAAATCCATCAGCATGGAGACAGCACTCACTGGCAGATTGCTTTCAAGGCCACTGGGGGCTGGATTCTTCTTTGCTTCCCACCTCTCTGGTTCCTCTCCTCCCCTGTTTTACACAAGTCTTAGTAAATCTTCATTTGAACAAACCCATTTGCCCCTGTGCACAATGTGGGTTGCACATTCAAACTGGAACAGCTTTGAATTAGTGTGTTACTGTCTTGCCCAAAAGAAAAAGAAACAAAAAGGAAAAGAACAAGGAGTTTTCCAAAGTCTAGGTTCCAATTCCACCTGAGTCTCCATGGGTTTATCAAGTCCAGTAGCATTGTTTGACCCAGAGAGGAACGTTGGTCCAGTGGCAGCTTCTACTCAGGGCAGTCTCAAGGATGGAAATGCAGAGCATGCAATAAAGGAGGACACTGGCAAATGAAACTACAGCTGAGAGAAATGGAGCAAAACATTTCTCCATTCTACACAGCACCTGCCTTGTTCAGTCTCTGAAATACTGGACTCAGTGTAGGGCAGGAGCACCCCAGAGCTGCCACGTGGGCAGAGCACGCCAGAACTCCTGGACTGCAGCCCTGGTGTGCCACTGCCTCCCTCTCTGCTGGTCTCACCTGACCTCTTCATGCCTCGGGCTTCCCCCAGGACAGGCAGATTTATCCTCCTGGAAGTGCAAACTAAGACTTTATCAGCTGATACTTACAAAGCTGTTGGAGATCTTCACACAAAAGGCCTTAATAAAGCATCGTGATTACAGCCACAGTCACTTCCTTCTCTCCCAAACACGGTGAGGTGATTATTGCCTCTGTGACAGTGGTACTTAGAGAAGGAGTCAGTGGCAGCCTGGGCTTGCCTGGCTCTCACAGCACCTGGTACTGGGGGGATTGAGGCTGTTCAGCATTCTCCATCCCTGAGGGCAGCCAGCAGCATTAGCATTAATGAAGAGCAGCTTCTGCTTTTGCTCTGCCTGCTTGCAAAGGCGCGAAGGGACATCCTGGTGGTTTGGAATTGCTTCTGACTTGGAGGTTACACAGAGAAAGGGGCAAAGGTGGCAGTTTGGAGCCAGCAATGCCCCATTTCCCCTGGACACCAACAAACACCTCCTGGTTTGACACTGTCAGAAAAGTCAGTGCTGCAATCTGCACAGAACATCCCTGCTGCACACAGCAGGGCAGGCTGCCAAGCAGAATTCCTGACCATGGTCCCCGTGGCCTCTGGGGATGTGGCTGGGGGGAAACACCTGGAAGCAGCCCAGAGGAGCTGCAGAAAACGCCCTGCAGGTTCCAGGCCAGGGCCAGCACACATGGAGAGCCTGCTGGCCTGCAGGCTGCCGGTGCAGGGTGATTTATGGATCTCTGCAGATGGCAGGTTCCAGCCACAGGGCTTTGGACCAGAACCCCGGAGCCTGCTGCTTCCTTAAAGGGGCAGCTCTGCTGCAGCACTGCAAACTTCCTGTAAAGTCAACTGCTTTGGCATTTTAATATTTTAAGTGCTGACCCCTCATCGATTCTGCTCAGTCTTTTAAATCTTTAATTTACTTACTTCTTTGGGTTTTAAACCTTGCCTGCAATTGCAGCTAATTAAAAAGCTCATTAGTTGGCATCCTGAGCTGATTCCCTGGGTTTTATGTACTGTACAGCTTGCCTCCTGAGAGTTTGAACCATGGCTGGGATTGCTCAGCTTGTTTCCTACCTCCCCAGCTTTATGAGGTGTTCCATATTTTGGAAGACTGTTCCCCTTTCCCCTGATTTTGTTTTAAACCACTGCTTGCTGCAGCCTGCAGGAAACTCAGAGCCATTCTGGCTATACACAGTAGCTGTGTCACAGATTTATTTATAGCTGATCTTCCCCATCGTGCGGAGCTAAGACCTCCCCAGACTTGCAGCCCCTTTTTAAAAGGGGAATTGTGTGTAGACAACAAACATCCCAAACAGATTAATTTCCATCACTACATGTAGGGCTTAACTTTAGCTCAAATGCACTGTTTACATGCTCAGTAGGAAATTCCATCCTCCTCAAAGACGAACACCAAGGGCTAAAGCCAGAGACAGAAAAAATGGGTCCTGATCTTACACACCCCATTCATAGACCCTACAACACAATTTCTACAGCAAAACACCAAAATACATTTCTGAAGTAGACACAGGGTCACATTCATGTCTCCCATCTGTAAGAATTTGCTCCCTAAATTCAGTTTAGGGATGGGTGGCTTCAAAGCCAGTAAACATTTTCCTGGTGTTGCCCTGATAAAACCACAGTCTGGGCCAATTCTGGTGAAAATCTTGCCAGAAGATGTAAGCTTTGAGAGCAGTCAAATCCATGCCTTAAGCTCTGATGTGTCCACCCAACAGCATCGAGAAACCTCTCCTCAAACCCACACTGTTACCTATCAGCCCCAGTTTTTATTTGGAAGATACAAGGGCATGTATCAACTTTCATTCCAGTACATGCTGCCAGGGCCACGTCTCTCTGCCTGCCCTCATTTCCCACATCCCTGCTCCCTTTCTTCCCCAGCTCTCAGCCTTTGTAGCTTGTCACAGACAGCTCTGTCAGGGCACTCTCATGGCATCAGGGCTCCAAATGGAAACTGGAATATGGAGCTGCTCCCTCACAAATTCCCCTTCTCCTCCCCTCCCCTTCCTTGTCACCATCTGGCTGCTCTGCCTTCCAAGAAATCCAGCAGCTCTGCTCCCTGCCTGGGGAAGCTCCTGCTTTTAACTGCACTGGAGAGCCCAACACATGGTTCCAGAGCCTGTTCCAGGGAAGGTTTGCACAATAAAGTTACAGAGGAAGCTGTGATTACAGAGCGGAGCTTTGGGAGCAGCTGAGACCCCCTCAGCCCCGGCTGCTGCAGGAATGTGTTAAAGCCCATCTGGGAAGGACCAGGCCTCCTGCTTCCTGCTGCCTCTGCCTGCCAGGAGAGCCAGGAGCGGTGGCAGGACCAGGCACCAGAGCTAGACTGGAGCGCAGGCGGCTGGGATTGGCTTTGGCAGCAGCTCAGTCCTCATGTTTTCATTTTACAAGGTCAAAACCAAACCCACCTCTGGTTTGGGGTTTGCATTCATGCCTACAGAAACAGGAGAGGATTTTAGACTTAGCAAACCCAGCTTCCCCACACACACCCCACACATCCCCTGCCTTCCCAGCTCACTGGCTTGTGACCAGCAACATCCAAAATAACCACCTCCTCCTTCCCTAATCCCTGCCTTGCTTTTAGGACTGGAAATAGAATAAAGTAAAGCCAAATAGACCAAGTCCATCCTCAGAGCAGCCCAGCAAATTAGGCTGGAAGCACATGATGTTTGTCAGAGCCTGGGGCTGGAGCAGCAGAAGATGTTACGGGTCAGGACGGAGGTCTCTGGCAAAGCCCAGCAGCTGACCAGGGACACAAGTTTATCCTTCACATGTTATCCGGCCACAGCCACACTGTTGAGACTCTTGGTTCCCTCATCACCAAGAGCAGCCCTTGTCTCTTGTTTTCCAGGAGAAAAATCCCCGGAAACTCTTCCTCCTATCCACATCAACACACCTCTCTGTGCTGGGCAGGACTTTTGCAGGACAGGACCGTGCACTTCTCATCCTCATGCACTTTGTTAGTGTCAGCTGGAGGTGAGGCTGTGCTGCAGGCAGCACCGAGTCTGCTCGGGGCTGGGACGGTTCCCTCCCCTTCTCCCCTCTGCTTTGCTCTTCCTCCTTTCCTTCTGGAACAGAGCAAGTGAGCTCTTACTGTGGCCCAGCACAGCTCCTTTTGGCAGTCCGAGGCCTTGGACCTCAGCCAAGGGCTATCCCAGGGGATGTCGGGAACGCTTTGAAAATTAAATCTCCCAAGAACTCACGAGGCTGCAAATGCCATGATGCTGCCTGACCTTGGGTTAAACCCAGCGGAAGAGGCGCAGGAGCGGCGGCGGCGCTGGCCTCGGGTAACTCCCGGGAAGAGCCGGCCTGCGGGGAGCCGGGCAGGGGGAGGCCGTGGGGACAGGGGGAGGCTGTGGGGACAGGGGCTGGGCACGAGCGGGAAGCCAGGCAGCAGAGCTGCCACTCTGCATTAGCCCCGAGAGGCCTGAGCAGTCTGTGCCACACAGTCGGGTTTTGCTCCAGACCCTTTGATGCCTTGTGAGAGTCACATGTGTTATTCTCGCACGGGCTTTAAATGAACTCCCAACGTCAGGAAAACGGCATTGCCTGGATGAGTGCCAAAGGATCCATCCCACTGCTGTCCTCAGCACACACAGCAAGTAAATGTGAGCTTGGGGGTGTAAAGGTCCACTGCATCAACACAGCACGGACCAGCACACAAAATCTCTCCCCTCTGCCGCTTGCCCAACAAAGCCCAGCCCTCAGGGTACCTGTCCCCACTCTGTTCTCAGCTGCCTTTATCCCCCGACCACATTCAACTCCTGACCTGGGTGAAATACCAGGGGGTCTGATCCCTTGCCACTCCAAAATCCTCCAGGACAGAGAGAGGTCTTGTCTCTCAGGGATGGTGAATTCTAAAATGGGCCTTGTCATTAAGGCACCTGGGACACCTCCTCTTTCACGTGCTTTCCAAGCAGCACTGTTATTGCCCAGACAGCTCCAGGCACCAGGGAAGGCAAAGAGCCCCTCTGCTGGGAGGTGCCCATTCCCTGAGGAGTCAGGCAGCAGGGATGTTTCAGGATGTCTCTGCCTTTGTACACAGCCAGTGCTTTGCCATGGAGATGGTGCAGGTCTTGCAAAGTCTCCCCTGGAGATGCTACAGCCAATGCAGCCTCTTTAGCTTCCCTGTCGCTGTAGAAGTCCAGGGGGAGCTCAGGAGAGATTGATGGATGGACCCCCGGAGACGTGTTGGGATCAAGTCCATCTGCCCTGCCCAGCTGGGCTGTGCCAGGCTGGGCAAGCAGCGAACACCTCGTTCTGCCCCTCTCCAGCACACTCCCCGTGCCCCCTGGAGCTGGGTGATTATTTTTGTCTCGGGCTGGAGGCCCGGACGCTTCTGAGTGTCGCGACATTTGTGCAGCATTTCTGCCACCGTCCCTCCCCTCTCAGTCCCAGAGAGGGGATGCAGATGGAACTGCCCAGCCACCCTCTGCTCCAGCCGGGCAGATTTGTAATTAGGACCCTCTGCTATTATCCCATGACAGCTGAGTGCCATATCCAGGCAGCCCCGAGGCCACAGAAGGAATGTGAGGGTTTTAAGGAAGGAGGGAAGACTCGAGTGCTTCTCAGCCGTGCCATACTGTGCCAGCCCTGGTGACAACATCCCACCTGCCAGGCCCCATTCCAAGGGCACTGCCAGGGCAGGAGGGCGATGGAAGAAGAGGAGGAGGAGGAGGAGGAGGACGGGTGGCAGCTACAAGGGGGGTGGGTGTGGGGAGGATACCGCAGTGACCGTCCCAGCAACTCCTCCCGGGACACAGCCAGCTCTGTCTGCTGAGGCAGCCGGGACAGTCTGCGGGAGCAAGGGGGCAGAGGGTCCAATTTCAGAGCTTGTCCCCACTTTGGGGCCGCGGTGGCGCCTTCCAGGCTTCCCCTGCCGCAGTTCAGATTCCTGCGGGTGACACATGGCCCTGGAGCACAGCCAGGGCAGCCAGGAGCGGCTCAGGGGGGAGCAGGTGCCACCATCCCTCCCCAGCCCCCTTCAGCTTTCTGCACACCCAGACAGCCTTCCTAAAACAGAGCCCTCCTGCTTTCAAAAGTGGCTGGAGCCAGGGGTCTTTCCAAATCTGTTTTATTGCCAAGCCTTCAGAGAGGTCAGGGAGGAAGATGCTCCCACTCCCAAGCTCCTTTCTCGCTCGCTCTGCTGCTGTTGCCAGAGCTGTGGCACCTCAGCCTGTCTCTTCTGCTCCAGTAATTCCCAGCCTGCTGGCACACAGAGAGGGACAATGCAGAGCAACAGACGCCGGCTGGGTCACAGACCAGCGAGCAGATCTGCGAGTCCGGGGGACAGGCAGCTTGCACCAAGTGTGAGCCAAACCCCGGGATTTGGGATCCAGTGTGTCAGGATGGGAAAAATCAGGTTGCCCTTCATACAAAGCCAGGACTCTCAATGCCCCGAGACGCTCCAGCCTTGCTGTTCTAGACTTTGCTGCTTCAAAGCATATCAGACTTTGGAAAAGGCACTAAATCTGTTAGACAAGCAGTAAGGACATGCAAAACCCAACCCAGGCCGTCACAGACAGCCTTTACCATCCACAGGCTGTGCATTGGTCCTGGAAGGCTATGGAAAATCAACAGGGGCCAGCAAGAGATGTAAACAAACAGTAAACAAACCCCCAAACCCCAGAGCTGCCATCTCCCCTGCCCCTTCAGCTGCACACACACAGTGATCCCCAGCCAGTACATATATTCCTGCCTTTCCAATGCAGTTCCCATTGTTGCTGGCTTGAGTATGTTAAAACACACTATTTCCTTCTGGCTGGAGACCTTGGTGCAGCCTTCCCTCCTGGCCCCACAGATCAAACAGGGATGGTCTCTGCCCTCAGAGCAGAACAAGCCACATTCAGAAGGGGCAGGGGAGAGGGAAGAAGAGTTCTGGAAGGTTTAACACCCCAAAGCATCGTTGGCTCTCCTGCACAGCCCTTCTGCCAAGGCTGGAGGAAGTGAGTCAGTGCTGGGGCTGGAGGGGGGCTCAGAGTTTCAGTCACCCCCTGGAATGGCCTGGAGCAGGGACAGGCTCTGCCCAGGGATCAGCCAGCATTCGATTCCTGTTTGTGTCCCAGATGAATCACTCCCAACAGCTGTGGCCGTGCCTGACTGTGCTCCTCATGTGCTTTCTATTAGCTGGGAAAACAAGGCAGGCTGCTCCAGCACCGGGAGCTTGCCTTGTGGCAGTGGGGGAGAGCAGAGGGGAGAACCTGGGAAACCCAACTGGGCTTTCCCCCTGCACACAGGTGCTGTGAGTGGGAGCGGACACCCCTCACAGGCTCACTGGGGTGCCCTTGACGCCCCTTCCACACAATTTTCTTCTCCATTCAGCTTTCCAAATGCAACTCCTGGGCGTGTTCTGTAGTCAGATTGACTCCCACATACACACACGGCTATTCCTCAAAAGCCAAACCCTTTGCCTGGCAGAGCCAGCATTTCAAGGAGTATTTTAAGAGGCCACTGAAGGCACAACCCAGAGGAACCTTCCTATTCAAAAGCTGTAGCAACGGGAGTTACCAACAGCACCGTGCAGCCAGGAGGGAGCCACAGCACAACGGAGGCAGAGCAGGGAACAAGGGCCCTCAGCAGCATGAGAAGAGCCCGAGGAAAAGAGCCCACACAAAATAGATGGGAAGTCCCAGCCCCTGTGTGAGTTCAGGGAGCTGTGCCTCAGTCTCACCCCTCCTGCTAAGCTGAGGTCAGGGTGACCTGGGGGGACAGAACAGCTCTTAAAGCTCTTTGGTGTGCTCAGAGGAAAGGAGCTCCAGACAAGCGAAAGTGTGGCTATTGACTGAAAGAGCACAAAGGGAACAGCCCAGGCTTCACTCCCCTCCTGCCTGGGTCACTCCCTGTTGGGAAAAATGCTAGGGTTGTGCTTTCCACCTCGGCCAAAAATAATCAGCGAGCTGCAGGGGGTAGAGGGCCTGGGGAGGGAGAGAGAATTTCTCTTCTCAGGCTGCCAGAGCAGAGAGGCTGCAGCACATAATGAGAAATGCATTCCTTCCCCACGCCTTCCCTCCTCCTGCAGCCACCTCTTCACAGGAAAACCGTGTGGGCCTGCTCCAAAAGCCACAGGAGTGTGAAGCCTGAGCCAGTGGTTCTCTGCTTCCCTTTGAGACAAGGAGTCTCCAGACTAAAATAGGATGTTTAGCTTTACTCCCATCGCTGCTCTCCCAAGCACAGCTTGGGGCAAGTGGGGAACACAAGTTTTGCTGAGGGGACACAAGTGTGCACACAACGCCTGACAGATTTACCTGTGCTGTGGATAACTCTGGACATACACAGAAGTTCATTCTCAACATAGTCCCTGTGCTTTATTAGTAAAAAACCAAGTTTGTATCAGAAGATAGCTGAGGTGTGGCCTTAAGCACATTTCTGCTTCCAGCTTCCATTTTCTAGAAGATGTTCCCGGGGCTGCTGACATGGCCCATGTCCTGCAGAGCTGGACTCACCCGGACTATTGCTATTTGCTGTCTCCAGCATCCCACTGCCAACCCTTGTCTGTGGCTGTTGTTTCAATCACCACGCTTCCTCCCCTTGGCCAGGGCCTTGGCTGCTCTGCAGAGGATGTTCAGGAGAGAAGTACAGGTCAGAATCACCCTCTGCCTCAGAGCCCCCGGCCTCTCAGCCTCAGCCCCTCCTGTGCACGTCGTTAGTGTCAGGCTGGAGGATGCCAGGCAGAGGAAGCCTTCAAGGAGCTCGGGGCTAATTGACAGCGCCTCTCAGGCAGCAGCGGTGCCAGGAATCAAACTGCTGTCCCCAGGGAGTGGCGGCAGAGCAGCAAAACCCTTCCTCAGCGGCAGACGAGCTTTTCCATTTCCTTGGCTTCAAGTCTTGCTTCTGTTCTCCCCAGCGTCTGCTGTGGCTCCAGCCGCGAGTTCCAGGGAAGCCCAGCTGCCTCAGCAGGTATGGTCTCATTAATGAGCAATTAGCTCCTAGCCTAATTGGGCAGCAGAATGGCTAATGAGCCCAGCCGCGGTTGTCTGTGCCCTCATTATCCTGTGCTCAGCCAGAGGTAACACTGAACTTCTGTCCCATTTCCGTCATGCCACCATCAGAGCCCTGGCTCAAAGCTGCCGTGTGCCAGCGCTCCCTGCCTTTCAGTGCTCCAAAGCTGATGGTTTGTCTTATGTTTCCTCTAGCAGGCCTGGAAAAGCTTCCCGTCGGTCTCCTGCTCTTTCACTTGGGAAGTTTTCTGATCTCTCTTCCCTGTATTTATGTTTGTGAACACAGATGCACACAAATATTTAACTGTTTTTCCGTGCCCACATAAATATTTATACTGCCACATGCATACAAGGCTGAAACTCCTGCAGAGGAATGAGGGCTGTGCTCACCTGCCTGAGCTGGGTGCAAACATTTCCAGTGCAACCCAGCACCCTCAGCACCTCGAGAGAAAACCTGGCACCAAACTGGGCAGCAGTGGAAGGAGGGCAAGGTTAACCCAAGTCTTTGCTTTGCACTCCTAAGTCACAAATCTTCAGGAGTCCTAAGTGAATTCCAGGTGTAAATCACAGAAGCCTTTTTTGATATGCTCTGCTTCAGATTCTGAGTTCTGGACTCACCAGTGGTTGGATTTTAACAGGACACATGAAAACTGTTCAGTTAACCAGCAGAGCTCTAGAATATATTTTTCTTTCCAGCATTTGGATTCAGAGACCTCTTGTGAAAAGTGGCACATGACCCTTAATGAGAGTCAGGGTTGCTTTTTTCTTTTTTTGGCCTTTTTTATTATTTTGGTTTTGGTTTTTTTTGGTTTCTGGTTTAAGTCTTGTCCAGCTGCTGGACTCTGGATAATCCAGGTCATATTACCGAGATGTGAAATATTTCATAGCTCTACCTGCTGCAGCAAAGAACCATGTTCCTTCCAGGATTGATTATTCCAACTTCCTGCTGCTCCTGATAAGCCTTTCCAGTGGCTGCTGATGGTTTTAACCATGGCTTCTTCTGCCTCCAGGGTCCTTTCTTACATTAGATTATCTCAACATATCACACCCGCTTTTTAGTCGCTTCACTGCCTCCCTGTTAAGCACCAAAATGATTTTTTAACCGCTCTTTTGCCCTAGAAGGACTTGTCTGACCTTGTTCTACCCCAGTAGCAGTTCCCCTCCTTGGTGCTCCATGCAAGCAGCCAATACAGGGACCCATCACCTCCGAATCTCTGGCATTGTGGGACACCTCCAACTCTGCACTTTTCACTGAGCATTTTTACTTTAGAACTGTACATTTTTGGAACCTACACACTGAAAATCCAGACAAAACTTATTCATTTCTCATCTTCTATGCAAGTGTTTTACCATTGCCTTTCCTGACAGTCCTGAGAGCATGGGCCAGCCTGGTCCCAGCCAGAACAAACCCCTCAGCACAGAATGAGCAGCTCTAGGAAAGGAGCTGGGGTTCCTGCACCAGTGCTAATGATGCTGTCAGAGCAGGCACAGCTCTCAGAAGCAAAAACATCCCTTAACATTTTACACATCTGGAGAAAAGAAAGAATGGATCAAAACCCCCTTTTTAAGTACTGAGTGGGCTGGCTTTTTAGGTCAAAGCCTCTCAACAGTGCTTCATTCTTGCCTAAGTTGTTGGTAACCAGACTAAAATCCAACACATCTTTTATTTAAAAGGGCAAACTGTTTTCACCACAGCTTCCCAAAATTACGTTGAGCCCCCTCAGAATCTTTTCCACTGAAGATCTCAGAGCATTTAACAACCCTTAATGCAAACTTCATATCACTCTCAGGTCTGCAGAAGAGGAAGTGAAGCTCTGAGAAAGGCTGAGCCAGCAGTGGCAGATAACCCTCCTCATAAAAACATGCTGTGCATTGAACCATCAACAACCTCCACCAGTGTCTTTAAAGGGCTCATTTAATGAATGGAACGAATGCTGGAACACAAGCCAGTTAGGGAAGCTTCTCACGTCTTTTCCCAACATGTGCTGAAATCCTTCCTTGCTATTGGGAAAAGAGAAGCACAGTCATGTGCATGGGATTGATTTCCCAGAAGTCCAGGACCGCATAATCCCAGGCATTCCACCGGGGCAGGCAGCAAATGGATTATTGTGTGCATTTTTGACAGCCTTGCCTTTACTGTGGGCTCCCCACAGTGTTTCTTTCTAAAAACTCTTTCGCACAGCCCTGTTTGTATCTCCGGACTCACCCACCTACTCTTGCTAATATTTTATTTATGCATCCTCACCCTGACAAGTGAGCTGCTTCCCCAGTCAGTGCTAATTAGACTGGGTGTCTCTCCAGAGGTTGTGTGCGCACAGATCCAGACGGAGCATGGATGTGCTCTGCAGTCCACAGGAAACATTCCATGTCCATACAGATGGCCCAAAGACCACAGCACTTGAACAGATGTATTTTACCCACAAGTCCAGGTATCAGAAGAATTATTACTGCATTGCACTGAAAGCACAGGATAACAACAGACTGGCCAAGCCTATATATTGACATGGAAAAAGCAACACAAAGGAAGAGACCTTGGGGGAACTGTTCCTCTTCCCTCCCTCTGGTCTGTTCCCAAACACTGATTACTGCCTCAGGTTGAACCCTGTTGGTCTCAAAGTCATCTCTCTGCCTTTGAAACTGGCAAGAAGTTTACCCAGCTGAAATTGCAGACTTTGGGTATCCATTTCAGGGGGAATTCATGGTTGGTTCTCTTTTTTGCGTCTTTGAAAAAGAGCAGAGATGAGGTGAAGCTGTGATTGTAGAAGGGGAAGCTAAATAGTGGTTGGGGACCTTGCAGGACAAGTTAAATGAAAGGGCAGTTCTGGAAGCAAGAACGATGGAGTGCAGTCCAAGGAAATGTCTCCAGAAAATAAGCAGTAAATCTTGTTCACTGCATGTAAGAAATCAATATTGCCATTGGACCAGGGACATCACAAACGGCAGAAAGGACTTTCATACTGAAAAAAGTATTTACAGTACAGGAGAGCTCAGACAAGTGAACAGAGAGCTGCACTTCACCCAGTGAACTCAGTCATTACACAGAATTAACAGCAGCCATTTCTCAGCCATTAAAAAAGACAAGAATAGCTTGGCCATCCCTACACGTCAATACAGGCAAGGCAACTTAAAGGAGGCCATTCTATGGATGTTTTTATATATGGATACATGAAGAAGGTATTAAAGTAGGCTCATTTCCAGGGCAATAAATAAAATTTAAGCAGAAGAAGCTATGTAGAGAAGCTGGTAGCAACTCAAGAGTTGCTCAAAATAGGGTTTAAACTTCTGACCTTCCAGTTCTAGGAAGGGAGTGGTGAGGTGGGAGGAAAATAGTAGAGGTGGATGGGGAGTAAGGGAGAAAGTCGTAAATCCCTTCATTCCTCCTCAAGCATCCAGAGACACGAGTGAATTGTTCCCCACCAGCAAAAGATGAGGAGCTGAGCGGATCAGGTGCAGGAGGGACTCTGGAGTGAGCCCACAGAGCAGTTCTTCCCAGGAAACAACACAGGAGTGATTGGAGTCCAGCTGCAGCCAAACCCCTTTTGGCAGGAGAGCCCTGGCAGGTTAAGAGCAGGAATGCACAGGCCCCGGTGCTGGGTGAGGAGCTGTGCTCCCTGGCACCTGGGGGCTGCCCTTTATCTCCTCACCAAAGACTGCACTGAGAGTAAAAGCTGGCTGCCACGCACATGCTGGGCAGAAGGCCAAGGGTCTTGCTCTTTCTCACTTTACAAACACAGGCCTGTAGCACAAGAGATGCTAAATATCAAAGGGCACGGCTGAAACTGTCCTGCGTTCTTGGCAGGGCCGCTGGGGAGAGGTTTAACACCTGGCTGGGAGGACATGAAAGCCAAAGGAGGCTCTCTTAGCAATTTTGCCCCATTCCACGTCCATTTGTGGAGCATTTCAGGTGGTTTGATTTGGGCTTCTCCTGATTGATTTCAGCCTGGCTGGATTCATTTGATCGCCACGGACTTTACCAACACACACAGCAGCTCCTGACACGGCCAGGAAAGTTGGGTGCCACTGTCAGGCTGAGCTGCCACCCAAACCTGCCCTCACTGCTGAGCACAGAGGAGGTTGTGGTTTGCAATGATCTTTGCTGTGCCAAGATCCAGGCTGTGATTTGGACTGAAACATCTCGGCAGGGAGGGTAATGGTGTTTGTGACCAAGTCACATCCCCACAGTGTGATAACCATGACACGTTTGGGGCAGCGCAGCTCCAGTTAGAACAGGTCTGGAGCAGCAGGAAGCCCCCACACCTCTCTCTGAACTCTCCCATTCTGTGGAACCTGTGCTCTGCCAGAGCCCAGCCCTGGCTGCCCAACGCTGTCTGACGAGGCCATTGATCACCTCAGCACATCTGTCCCATAAATGACACCTCCAGGACAGGCCCTGACAGCCAATCTGGTACCCCCACAAAAGGCTCCCTCTCAGGGGCTGGCACAGCCCAACCAAGGAAGCCAAGAAATCCGGAAGAAAACTCCTTGTGCCACCTCCCAGCTGCTGTGTGGGAGAAGAGGGCTGCTGAGAGCTGGGTGGTTATATTAAATATTATTGCATGGCTTGTGTATTTTTCAAGTTCAAGAGTGGAGGCCATCTAAAAGAAACAAATACTCCCGGCACAGCTGCCTTGTGTTTATCCCCGTGTCCATAGAAGGCATCCCAGGCACTGCTCGGAGGGAGGGACACGGCGGCAGCAGGAGGCGGTGCAGTCCCACACGGCCACACAGCTGCCAGCAGCCCAGACAAGAATTCCCAGCCCGCATTCCCCGGGACAGAAATGTGCACACACGCACAGAGCAGCTCCCTTCAAAGGTCTGGGTCTCCCAGCCCCTAACGTGGAACAAGGAAAGTAAAACAGAGTTGGGGCCACTCTGCACGGCCAGGTAAAGCCAAAAGGTGCCCACCCAGGAGGGAGAAAGTAGCTGGAAAGTTTTGGCACAGAAATTTATATTTGCAAACCGAAAGAAACCCAAGGAAAGCCACAGCCCTGCAGTGCTGTGTGGGAGCAGGTGCCCCGGATCCCACCGGGCTCTCCCCCCGCTATGAGGACGCCCCAGCTTCCCTGTTTGTGGAAGTCTCTGCTTTCTGTCAGTTCCTCAAGCAGGGATGCTCGAGGGTTGAATTCCCTTTTCCCGAGAATCTGCTGCCATCCTGTGGCGAATCCTGCAATGGCACCTGGGGCCTCCCGGGGCACATGGACAGCCCCGGCCACCCCCTGCAGCTGCGAGGGAGCAGGTCCGAGCCCAGGTCCGAGCCCAGGTCAGTGCCCCACTCTCCAGTCATACCAAGAGCCGCAGTCGGGACAATTGTTTAGCCCAAGCCTACTCACATCCCCTGGTCCTCCTTGGGACGATGTTTCCTGTCATGCCACTGTCCTTCCCCTCCCGCCCCTCGCCCCCAGGGTGGATGAGGGAGCTTCCCTGCCCAGGGCCGGCACTCCAGGAGTCAGAGGCATCCGAAAGACAGCTTTGCCAAGTCCCTGCAGTCCAGCTGGGCACAGGAATGCACGCCAGGGCCATCAGCCAACAGTTCATGTTTACTTATTTGCACTCTTGTAAATAAAAATCAGCCAGACGAGCCCTGGAGACCCAGCCAGACATGGAGTGTCTGTTCTACAGTACCCGGAGCTGGGTCTGGCACGGGTGAAAATCCACCGGGCAGTTTGCAGGAGCACTGCATTGGCAGTGTGTTAGACTGCTGATTAAAAAAGGAGGAATCCCATACCCAGGGCGCTGAGGACAGAGCTGAGATGCCTGTTTAACATTCCTCAGCCAATAGGAGATGTCTTTGTAAGAGAGACACATGCTCCATTACAAAGGCTTGGACAGAACAAGCAATAATGGAAGAAGGACGAGCCCAGATCTTTGCTTTCCAAATGTCACAGCCCAGGCTCAGCTCCTCCTGTGTGGTGTCCCAGAGAACAGGACTGTGACCGTGCCACAGCCTGTGCAAACAAGCTCTTGTCTCACCGAGCTCTCACCTTGAGGGAGGATGTTGTGAGCGTCTCTCTCCATTACTCCAGGTAAACCCAGCTGAACCCAGCAGCGTCTCCTCCTTGGTGGGGCTCGTGCTCCCACCTGGCACAGGTCAGGAGCAGTGGAGAACAGCACTGGAGGGACTCCAGCATTCTCTCGCTGCCTCCTCCAAGGCTCCACAGCACGGAACTACAGGACAGGAGAACAGAAGGTGTAAATAGCCCCAGCAGCCGAGGTTCAAATCACACTGAAATTATGGCACTGCAGTTACAAATCCCGGAGCCATTACGATTCAAGACTCTCAAAAGCCTTTACTAAGTTCTCTTCCATCTCTATTGCACAAACACAAATAGTGGAAATCCATCTGTTCAAAGCTCTTTTGAAAGAACAAAACTGTAATTTAGAGCCAGTAAGAAACTTTACCTCTGTTCAGTACACAGGGAAGCCAAGGTACAGCACCAGCAGCCCCAGGACTGGTGGCAGAACCAAACTGCACCTGGACAGATTGGCAGAGGCAGCGCCCATCGGGGGACAGATTTATCCTTCAATGGGCCATTAAGTAATTTGTCACGAATGCCAAAACGCTACTGGAGAGAAATAAAAGCCTGGAGTTGCAGGCAGGATTACACAACTGAGCTCCGTGGGCAGAGCAGTTTAAATTGCCATCAACACCTGCCTGTGCCCATTAGCCTCTGGCTGTTAGAACACACACTCAGCTTACCCCAAACTGAAGCCCAAGTCAAAAGGAAATTATATACAGACATATAAAGCCCCGCTCATGGGTGGCGCTGGCAGGAGAGGCACATGCAGAATTCACATTTCAATGTGGAATACGAAATATGTTAAAAAAAAGTTGTATTTTGCAGTTCAGTGTGGTCCCTCTCACCTGCTTTCCCTTTTAAGCAGACAGGAGGGGTGGGGTCAGTGAATGCCAAGCTTTGTCCAAGATGTACAGGCAGATGTTTCTGCACTCAGGTGACTCAGAAAATCTCTCCCTCTATGTCAGGGACTTTGTGTTGAACTCCTTTACTCAACCCCAGCCCAATCTGAGACTGTCCCAGGCTCTGGGAGGAGCACTGCGAGTTCTCTCCTATTTCCTTGTGCCCCACTATTGAGGCACCTTCGTTCTTTCCACCCTTTGCACTCCAGAGCCCAGGCTGTGACTGCCCCCAGCTGTAACCAGGCCTACACGATTTCCTCTCCTTCACGCTCCCTATTTCTCACTCCATCTGACACATCTGCTTAAAAAACAAATGTGGTCCTATCAGCCCAGAACAATACATTTCAAATAAGCATATAAAAGACCTTTTATTGACATGAATAAATTGATTGGGACCATTACTTTGTAGCTGCTTCCCACAGAAAAAGCCTCTTAAAAGCAGCCCGAGGCAGGGCAGCAACATTTACATTTAGATGAAGGCATTTCTGTCACAACACCTGCCAACAGTTTCTGGCCCCAGGTACTGTCTCCAGAAGAAATCAGTGAAGCCAAGGAGCTTTGCTTTAAATAACATAGAAGGAAAAGGGAGAATTTGTTTCTACAACCCTCCTGAATGTTGTAGTCTGGAATCACGCAATGTGCAGCAAAGGAATGTGGAAGCAGAGTAGTGACATCACGTCAGGGAGAAACTGCAAAGAGCTGGGCTGGAAAGCTGTTTCTCCAGCACAGAGTGCCGTGTTGTGTGTGCACCCAACAGCTCCGGAGGTTCCATCCCCAGCTGTGCAGGGTTCCATCCCTCACACTGCACTGGACTCAGCGCTGCTGTGAAACACTGACACCGCCACAGACTGACACGTGCAGGCTCTGCCTCCAGCCCTTGCTCACTTCATTACATTCTGAGTCTTTGAGACATCTGGGGAATGAAAAGCTCGGTCCTTTGCTTCAGTACTGACCAGTGGACAAAATCACACCATGGGCAGTGTAAAATTGAGGACTGTGTGAGCCCTCTCATGGCAAAAAGTAACAGCACCCAGGGAATTAATGTATTTCAAAATGGACACTCCAACCACCACACTCCCTGTGTTAAACCTCAGCTTCCATTAATTGGCACAAACACTCCCTCTGTGGCAAACCCTCAGGATTATCAGGGGCTGGAGCTTTGTAGGGAAATTGGGTGGTGTGTTCCTTTACTCCTGTGCTTCTGAGCATCCTCCTGCACTTCTTAAAACACTGCTACTGATGTCCATTTTATTTGCCACTCTATAAAAAGCATTAAGCTGTGAAGGAATGAACTAGAGAGAAGGATGAAAGTGACAGCCAGATGACACTAAAACAATCCAATTTAGAGGAAGGAAAAACCCACCAGGGTATTTTGAAAGCTCAAATTCAGCCACGTTATCAGGGCACGAACAGCAGATTGCTCACAACTGCCCAGACTTTGTAATTAGGGTTCATCCCAACGAGCTGCAAGGCCAGAGAAATTTCCATTCTCCAGATTTGACTAACAGTCTGTTCCAGCAGAACCAAGACCCCGGGCAAAGTGAAATACAACTCCACTGACATCACACCGAGCTGTTTTCCAAGGCCAGCCCATCCATTTATCCCATAATTTCTCTCCCAAACACACGTTCCCTGGCGCAGGGAACTCAGCCTCGCAGCCACAGCAGCACCTCTGCAGAGGATGTTCCTTCCTGGCGACATTGCCACAGGTAAGGACACTGGACAAATATTGGAAGAGCTAACAAATGGCGAAATGGAATTGCAACAGGATTCAGAAACTGGAAAGGCACAACAAAGTCACCCAGAGTAACAGAACAGGCAACAGGAGCAATCACTTCAATCTTTCTTGACAACTGCACTCCTGAGCTACCCAAGGGTGCTCTGGTGCTTGGTAAAGCACACTACTGCATTAATATTAATAAACAGGAAAGCTATTTGTGCTTATCATGAAGCTGGGCTTGATTTAATGTCCTAAAATTTACATACTCTGACTTTAAAAACCTGAGATGTGTAAAACAACAATCAAATCCTGTCCTGCATGTGACTCCTACCTGCCAAGTGTCCTCCACTCATTAAGTGCTAATCTTTTATGGTGTCTTTTCCCCAGCCTTTCCCATTACTCATCTGACCAGAAAATGGATATGATCAATATTTATTGTGAAGACTCATTCCTCTCATTTGTGAGGCCCAAGGAAGACATGCTCATGTTGTGTCAGAAACCTGCACTGCACCAGCATTCAGGTGACCATTCTAGAATTCAGTTTTGTAAAAACATCTGAGAGCTCATGCAGATAATTTTTTTTTTTGCTAGATTCCTTCACTGGGTATTTCTCTAGGGAGAAAGGGAGAAAGAGTAGCTGAATTTGCAAGGGCCAAGTTACCGCTTCTACAGAGATCAGCATTTGCAAAGAACAAAAAAATAACCTGGCTAAATTGTCCACGTGGGATCTGTGGTTTGCATTATGTTCCTTTTATCTTTTGCTGCTGTTTGGTTTTGCAAAGTCAACACCACAAGAAAAATCAGGTTTAATTAGAGACAGACACAAGCAGCACAGCAGATTACAAAGGCTGACTTGGACACGCAGGGCCCCCCCCAAAGGCTCTTCCCTCCTTCAGATGCTGCTTCCGACCCCTGAGGGTGAGATCCCAGCCTCAGGATGCACCCAACGCAAACCAGCGGGGCTTCCTCAGGCTCACCTGTCCCACAGGAGCACAGGGCAGGGGAAACACCCGGGATTTTCATGCAGCATCAGCTGCCTGGGACATAGGGACGAGCACCTGTGCAGCTACAGAGCCAGAGCACAAAATGCCCCTGGGTGAGGGTCTGGGCTGACCTGGGGACACAGGGGCACCACCAGGGGAGGTGCGGAGCACTGAGGGACAGGGAGCCCCAAGGTTCTCTTCAGCCACCCTCAGATCCCTCCACTGCCCTCCTCTCACCTTCTCCTGGCTCAGCAGGAAAAAGACTCCACCTGAAGCCTTCACTCGGCTCTTCCAGAACCTTCTGGAATCCCTCACGTGNAAAGTGCCAAAATCTCCCAACGAACAACACCTGAGTGGCTTCTCCTCATCACCTGGCACTGGAACCCCTCACACCACCTGGTTTTCCCTCATCTCCTCGTTAAATCCCTGAAACCAATCCAGGTGGGAAAAGCAAGTTCCCCACCCATGGTGGGGGACTGGAATGAGATGGTCTCTAAGGTTCCTTCCAACCCATTCCACGGTATTCCACAGCATTCTAAAGGGGATCCACGGCCTGGGAAGGATCGAATCCCATCCGTGCTGCTGGAGCTGACACGGCCTCACGGGAACTCGGGCAATGCGCAGGTGACAGAGCCACACAACTGATGGCTTCCAGCTCTCCCCCTGCCATGGCACGACCCCATTAATGCAGAGCCAATCTAAGAACTGCGTTGTTCAATTTATCCAGTAGTAAAAATCCTCTGCACCCCCGTCCCTGCGGAATTCATCATTTTAAATCTGGAAACTTAGAACCTGTTAAGCAGGACAGGGCAGCCTGAGCCTGATCACGTTCTACATGAAGTACAAGGAATTAAAAAACAAATGTCAAAATAAATAGCACATGTTCAAGCCCAGCTCAAAAAAAGCACTTTCAGAAGCTATTTCCAGTAGACAAGAGCTGACCTTCCCCTCATAAAATGCCACGGGGTATAAATAGAGCAGCCTCTCATGCCATTTGTCATGAAGCCTTGTGTGAGTGCCCCGAGCACACTCCAACAAGAGGACACTCCTCTCGCTGTGTGCCCAGAGCACCGATCACCCCGAACTGCAGCCAAAGCATCTATTTCTGAAAAATCACACAGCAAAACCAAAGCAGAACCAGACCCAAGAACGAACCTTCCCACCTCCCTTCTGACCAAACATTTATTCTGCAAAGACAGCCAGCACAGCTCTCTGTGCCACCCCAACACCTCCCCGAGTTTTGGAGATGCTGATTATCACCAGCTCTACGTCCCTGAGCACTCACCAGTCACACTCCCACTGCAATCCCTGGAGGAGCCACCAGAGTGGACATAAATGTAACTTGATGGAATTCAAAGGCAAATTTTAGCTTTCCAGAGGACAATGAACAGACAATGAGTTACTGTGCATCTCCCTCTCTGCAATTATCCCTTTGGAAGCATCTCTTGCCAGCTCTGGATCAGTTGTGTTCAACACGATTCCACTGGCACAAACAGCATCTCTTAGGAAAAACAATTCCCAAAAATGCAGCTGCTGGGGTATACACAGTGTATTATACTGAAAATTAAGCAGTACAGCAGCAAGGACGCAGGACTGGAATGGGACATGATGTTGGTGTTTGTATGCTGTGTATTAAAAACAAAATTATCTCCAAGAGGGAAAAAAATAAAGCCAAGAAAAGACACATTTGAACCAGACAAGGTGGCCATGCCAGCATCCCACAGTATCCCAGATGAAATTAACTCCTCTCCCACTAACAACAATCAAGACACATTTCACTTGCAGGCAAAACCTGGCTGCTGTAGTGTAGCTTGGTTTTATTTATGTCCACAAATATTTCAAAAAAATTACAAAATACTCAAATGGAGAGAACACAGAAGTCACGATTTCTGGGTTTCTACTCTGTTTACACTGTGTTATCCCATGGCAAACTACTCATATATACATTAAGCTTCAAGATATATATAAATGTAGCAGTCAGAATGTACACTCTGCTTTAACGGTGCAGTGAAACAAGCTCAACCATGACAACATAGAACAAGAGAGACGTTTCAAAAACACTAAAGCAAAATTTAAAAATAAACTTTCGGAACAGAGGAAAAATAAGAGAGATTTCTTGAAAGAAAATCAGAAGGTCTGGGTTGTTTTTTAACAGGGCATCGAACACCGAGATGGCTTCAAAAGCCACTGCAGGTAAAGTTGTAGTTAATCATTGGGCTAAAATGGAAGAATTTTAGTGCTTATTTGCTGAATGATGCAAACAAAAAAAGCTCCCATAAATTATTAGAATGCTTTTCTGGGAAAAAAAAAAAGTATCAATGAACAGCTTTAGAACAGCTGCAACTTCAGCTGAAAAGTAAGGAATACAGAGAGGACCACTGAAAGGAATTAGCTTTTACTTTTTCTGAAGAACTATGGCTAAAAAACAGCAAGAGAAGGGTCAGAAGAAACGGCCGAAGTGGCTGAACTCCCCCGAACTCCCCAATTCCACGTGGTAAAAAAAAAAGGAGGGGAGAGACTGAACTGAAATGTGCCTAACGAGACCTTTAAAGCAAACTGAGGCACTCTCTGCTGAGCAGGCCCATCCTCCTGGCTGCTCAGCTGTGAGCAACATTAAACCCTGTTCCCCTAAGGAAACCTTTTCACCCCATCACCGCCCACAGCCATGGACAAGGGCTTCACCTCCCTCGATTCTGGACTGACCTCATGGTTCCCCACCTCAGAAACCCAACCTGCCCCTCCCAACACCTTCACCCAGAGTTAAACACAGCAGCTGGACTGATTAAACACCACAGCAGGGCTTTAGCACTGAGAAATCTGCAATGGAGGGCAGCAAAAAGGGAAGATCAGCTGAGAAATCCCCTGCTCTCCCTTCTACTCCTGCCTTAGTGGGCCTGGAACACACATTTGTAACTGATGAATTGTCTGAGAGCAGCTCTGGGCTGAGCAGCAGGAGGTGGACGAGCACTGTGCCTGTAGCTGATTAACTACAACCTTATCAGACGTGGCTCAGTACAGTCCTGGGACACAACCATCACACTGAACAGGCTACAACAGCAGAGAGAGCACTCGTGAGTGGAGAGAGAGAATGGGGGAAGTTGTGCACCAGCAGAAAAAAATGACCAGCAGATTCAGATGTCCATTGGTCGCGTCACCCTCTGCTCCGGCAAAGAAAAACCATGGCAAAGCTGGGGAAAAAATGTAAAAAACCTTCCTAGGAAGCAGAGCTGTCTCCATTAATGCTCACTGTGCATTCCTCTCCTCTCCCCATCCTCACGGGAACCAGCCAACAGGAGTTACCCTGCAGGGACCGTGGTGCTGGGAGGCAGTAAATGTTACTGTCCCTGGATCCTGTTCATCCCAGAGCAGTCAGTTCCTGAGGTACAGAACACTGAGGGCAGTTAAACAGTTTTTGCTTATGAAACCCAAACTTAAACACTCAAAGAGAAAAACAGACTGGTTTTTGCAGCACAACTTTAAGAACTCTGAGTTGCCAAGTCCACTTTTCTTAAGAACTTATCAAACAGCAGGCCAGAAAAAGCACGTCCTCCAAAAGTATGCACATGCATACAAAATTCTGGCTGCGCTAGTCTGAGCCATGGAACATCTTTAAAAAGAGAATTTTAGAACAGATTATTTCTCTGAACTTTCTGCCCAAAGCCTAAGTCCAATGTCGCTAGATTAAGTTTCAAGAGGTCACAGGAAAGAAGTGTTTTATGGCCACACTTGAAAATGAACCGTTGAAGGCGGCATCAAAAGGGTCAGCGGGGTCCAAGGGACATCTGTGCTGCTGAGAAACCCAACTCAACAAAATCAGCTGCAGAACAGAGAGATGGAACACAAACAAAAACCCCCAAACAACCAAAACAACCAAAAACCCAAGAACAGAAACAGTCATTTGCAACATTATCCCTGCAAATCCCTTTAATGCTTATTGTTGATATCAAACCAAATTTCAAGCTTTTACCCATTTGAAATTATTGATACCCATCATTCCCTTTAATTAAAGGGATAATTATATATATATTTTTTATTAAAAAATCAACTCTGTATTCTGTCAATACCAGGTAGGAATTCACAATTTGTGATGTTACTGAAAATCAAGATAAACGTTTCTGGAGTTTGTTTTGTTTTGTTTCTCCCCTCTACCCAAAAAAAGTTATTTACAGACTTAAAAAGCCATGCTGCAGAACTGAGCTCTCTTTAAAATTATGAAGATTTCCTACAATGTATTAAAATAAAAGTAGATTTTTTATTATTATAGCACTTGGATTCAGAGCTTGTTATGTCACCTACTTGCAATCCTTGTTTTTTTTTTTAATTACCTATAGATGCATTGAGTGTCCCTTCACGCACAGTGACTTGTGTTGTGAACCTGATTCTAGCACCTACTGAAAACAAACTAGTAAGATAAGAAAAGGAAAAAAAAAACCAAGATTGCAGGAAGTTCTCTGAATATTCCACACAGTCCTGTATTTCCAATAGGCTTCTGAATACGTTTTCATGCAGGGAGACCCACACCAGTCTTGAGAAATCTTCTCTACAAATGAACACTATGCTGATAAGTCTCTACTTGTTGGGTGGTTGCTTCTGTTTTAAATATATAAAGAAATCTTTATAAGATATTCTTTTCCTTTTGTAGCTCTTCTTGTATGTAAAAATGTTCCACTCCTTCCCAAGGACTGGGGTTTCCATAGCCAGCGTTACAAATAAATAATTTATTACAACTGTTTGTCGCCTTCTTTTTTCAGTCGACTGCAAGAGAAAGAAAACTCGCTTTAACACAACAAAAGAGGTGTCAAGACACTTCGGAGACAGCTCTGCCCTCCTGCTCACCTCTGCAGGGAACACGGGCTGCAGGTTGTGAGCTCCGAGCACCAGCCCCGGGCACTGTCCCAGCACAGGGTACCCCCATATGTGAGCGCAGTCACTGAATTCCTCCCGTTCTCCTCCATAAAGCTCTGCCCACCCTCCTCCACTGTTCTCATGGAAGAGGAAGAGATGTGGAAGCAGCAATTGCAGCAAGTATCCCAATAAAAACCCCAATCAGAAGGGATTCTGCAATAGGAGACTCAATCACTCTCATCTTGTGCCAGTAATTTGGACCTCGCTTCCCACCTGCCCAACTCAGGCACAGCTTCACCTGTAACTGCATCAGGGCTCAGCACACAGCGAGAAAGGCAAAAATTCAGAGGGGAAAAGAAAAGGAATGTGGAGAAATACTATGGAATTCCCAGGTCCCCAAAAGCCTTGGTTGCACTCTCACCTGTAATAATCTTCCTGACTGGGTAGGTGCCCACCGTGCATGTGAGGGTGCCCGTGCAACCACTGCTGCTCCATTGCCAGTCTTTGCAGCTCTGCGGACTGGGCGTGCATGGCCTGCAGCTGGTGGGCTGCTGACATGGGAGGTGGAATGGCACCAGGCAGATCCCGAGGGTAGGGAGTACCTGGGAGACAGGGACCACTTTTACACTCTTGTTTGCTACTTGTTTGTCCCAACAAAACACCACAACCACCTAAAGTCACAGCTCAACTCCCCCCACTGAGAAATGCTGAAGCCCACAGGAAGAGGTGACATTTCAGCTCAAAGCCAACCCTTGCAAAGGACCATAAAATGCTCTCACCGAAGACTGGATGTCGGAGCATTTCATGCTCGTGAGGTGGCTGCCCTAGCAATGGGTTGGGGATGGTCCCGGGTGGGTAGGGAAAACGTGCCAAGTGGGGTCCAGCTGCTAAAGGATCCACCAGTGGATGAACAGGTCCTGCTGAGCCTGAGAGAGAAGGGAGAAAGCATCCATGAGCTGCCCGGGGACTGCAGAGCAACTGCCAGGGAAAGGAGCACAAAGCCAAAACCATTTCCTCAGCTGCTGCACAGCAGAAACGTGGGGTCATTCTACCCTCTATTCATCCCCAGAGACACACGGGTTGTAACAGCCTTGAGCACCAGTGGAGCCACTTGGAGACACCCAAGAGCCCCTCACTGTATTTGAATCTGGCAAAGCACAAAGCCAAATTACTTCTCAAATACACACAGAGACTTGGCAGTGAACTGACTTGGCTGTGCCTGCACCAGCCTCTCTCTGGACTGGGAGGGACAATGTACAAGCCGTGTTTTTGTCCAGAATGAGCACCTGGGGAGCATCTAGACTTACCTGCACAGAGGTGCTCAGTGACTGACTTACCTGGCACCAGAATCCTTGTACAGACACGGCCTACGTCACATTTCCTCTGCTCTCAGGGGGTTTGCAAACCTGCCTCCAACTGAGCCCATCTGTGACTTCTGCAGTGAGCCCCTGTCCACAGCCAACAGCTTCAGGAATGCTGATATCCAGCACTACCATCTCCTGCCTGCAAGCCCCCAGCCCTGAAGAACCTCGCGGCACCCTGCTGCTTTCCTTGCTGTACAATCTGGCTTCTGCAACAGCACTCACATTCCCTCCAACTCCAAAAGAAGGCATCCCAGCACATTTAATGCACTGCTCCAGGGCAAAGTATGCTACATTTGCTTGCACAAACTGCATTAGTAGCCAGACACCAAAACCTGCATTTTAAGTACTCTGGATTTTTCCCCCCCTTACTTGGCAGGTGCCTGGCTTGCCATGTTCTCTCCAGTCTGTCACCAGAAAATCTGAAAATTTCTGCTAAGTGCCTCATCTCCGGGACTCCAGACCTCTAGAGAAGTGACCATGTATCTTGCTTTAGAAATGAGCACGGCACAGATTCATTTCTGAGACTTAATTATTACCACTGTTAAGGTGCTGCTCCAGGACAGCAGTACTGAAAAAAACCAACCCACAAGGAACCAGCAAACCTTTCACAGTGAGAGTCTGAATGAAGATCCTTGTGGTTACCATCCTGCATCACTCCACAAAAGTACCTGCATTTCAGTTACCACCAAACCACAACACGGACACGAACACAGGGATTTTGCAATTGGAGTTCCAGGGTCAGAGTGGGCCTGTTCTGGGCAGACTAACCAGGGAGCTGCTCCCTAGGGAAGTGCCCACCTGCCGGGGCTCACCTTGGTGTAGGGGGTCCTGCTGGTGTAGGTGTAGATGCGAGTGTATGTGTGAGTGTTGGTGGTGGTGGGGGGTGACGTTGAACATCTGCAGCCGTGCCAGGGGGTCGTTGGTGAGCGAGGCCATGCGCTCGGCGTGGATGCGCTCGGCCGCCAGCCTGTCCGGGTAGCTCATCTCCGGCCGCAGCTGCGGCCCCGCCAGCGCCAGTCTCTCTCTCTCCAGGGGGTTCAGCCCCGGGTGGAAGGAGGCGAAGGGGTGAGGCCCCGCCGTGGGTGGGATAGTCAGTGCCCCGTGCCTGGCGAAATGCTCCATGGGGTTGGTGGCCGGGTGCAGCGCGTCCAGCTCCGGGGGCTTCACCTCAAAGCCGGGCTTCATCCTCTCCCTCAGCTCCCGCTCGCGGATCTCGCGCTCGCGGATCTCGCGCTCGCGCAGCTCCCGCTCCCGGATGGCGGGATCCACGTTGTAGAGGCCGGGCATGTGGTAGGCCAGCAGCGGATCCGTGGGGTTGAGGGGCACGAAGAAGGGGTGGTTGCGGTTGGTCGGGGACATGACGTGGGGCCGTGCGTACTCGCTCAGCGTCCGTAGCGCCGGCGTGTCCGGCCCGATGTAGGGGGGCACCGCCGCGATGGTGGTCGGGGGGGGCTCGAAGGAAGGCCTCATGTGGGCTGGCCCGCTGAGCTGGGACTCGCCAAGACGGCCCTCGTGGGAGGAGCTGGACACCTTCTGCTGCACACAACAGGGAGAGAATCTCAGTTCAGCACACCTGGCTTAGAGCACACCTCAGACACACACACCCCTCCCCTCTGTCTCCAGCCCCTCTTCCAGGAGACAGCACTCGTGTGCCTACACCGTAGTGCAAGGGACGCAAGGCCATTCATTGTATCTGCACAGTGTTCTCCTACTGCAAGTTAAATGTCAACACGTGGCCTAGTTCTCCCCAGCTGCCCTGGCTTCCCACAGAACCAGACCAGGAGCAGGAACTCTGCATTTCCTTTACGGAGAAGACAGTCCCAGGCAGGTCGGGGGGTGCTCAGAACATACGCATAGCTCCCTGCTCAGAGACCCCTGACAGCACAGGAATAAAGTGCTCCTGGGGATCTGCACCCTGCAGGTACCATCCAGGTCAGATCCAGCCATCAATTCCCTCACCCAGCTCTGAGCCAGAACCAAACCTACCGCAGCTCTTTCTGCTTCTCTCTCACGCTCCCGCTCCCGCTCTCTTTCCTTTTCCTTTTCTTTTTCTCTTTCCCTCTCTTCCCTGGCTTTCTGCTCTGCTTCCCTTTTGGCCTTTTCGATGGCCTCTTCTCTCTTCTTGGCCAGTTTGGATCCTGCCAGAGGCATGAAGTACAGGTCTGCCCTGGAGCACGAATTGTAGCCACGGTCCAGGTGCTTATAGAACCTGAAAGGAACACAAGAGAAAGAGCTCAGCCCTGGGAAAGGTGCAAGAGTCTGGGATTTGGGAGCTGTATGTCCAAAATAAAAAATACCACTCTACACTTAGACAAAGCACCACCTGCTTCCCTGAAAGCCAGGAGAACATTAATTGTACCATACTGGTCCACAGACAGTGGAGTATAAAAACAGGGAAAGCAGAGCACTGATGAAAGCTCCATACCTGGCTGACTGACTGGCGTGACTCGGGATATCCACCACCGTGGGCTCTGGGGATGGACTCCGGGGTGGAGGCGGAGGGCTCTCCGGCTCCTCAGCTTCATCTGGGACCTCCTCCTTGATCTGGATGGGTGGCAGCGTGCAGGCTGTCACCACGGGCACTGTCCCACTAGAAGCTGCTGACGTGGAGATGGGAGTCTGAAGAGGGATGCCAGGCACGGTGGGCGGCGTGGAAGTGGCGGGGCACGAAGGAGGCGTGATGGAAGGGGGGCCCCCGGGCACAAAGGGGTGCTGAGAGAAGGGGGGCTGGGAGGATACCTGATGGAGTCCCGAGGGGGGGTGGCTAGCAGGAGGGGGAAGGCTCTGGCTCTGGGTCAGAACAGGAGGCTGGGCTTGCGAGGACTGCAGTGGTTGGCTTTGAGGCATCAGCTGCAGGGGAGGAGGGTGTGCGGATGGAGGATGGTGAGTCGAGAGGGAGCTCAGAGGCTTCAGAGCGGGCGGTGGAGGCAAGTTGGNAGCGGGGCCGGCACCGGCGGCGTGGGAGCGGCGGCCTGGGCAGAGCCGCTCGGGGCCTGCAGCACCTGGGGCTGCGCCTGCAGCACTTGCTGCTGAGCCGAGGAATCCGAGTCGCTCTCATTGTCCTGGGGGCTGGGGATGCTGGGGGACGTGCTGCGGTTGTCCTGGTCGATGTCCTTGGGGTCACTGCTCCCCTCGTCGTTCACGCTGCGGCTGTCGGAGCTCTCGCCTTCGCCCTCTCCCTCCGAAGGGGAGTTCGGCCTGCTGATCTCCTGTGGGAAGAGGCAACAGTGACCACTGTGCCCAGGAAAAGCACAGCAAGACATTCCCAGTGTGCCACGGATAGGATCAATCACACGTGCTGTGCAGACACAGCTGCAAGCACCCTTCGAACCCCACAGGGCCTCTACGAGCACAGGAACACAAACAGCGAAGGGAGGTACACAGAGAGCAGAGCCAGGATCCTTTCCACAGCCCCCAAGGGTGACAGGAACAAACTGAAATATTCAGGGTCCTGCTGAACACAGCAAAACACTTCTTCACTCTGAGAGTGACCAGCAATGGAAAAGATTTGTCCTGTGACAATTCCAGTGGTGGTCTGCTAACTTGTCACAGAAGATAAAAACCCCAATTTAAGTTTTAAAATAAAAGTGGAGGAAGGAGGTGGAAAATAATCCAAGTGTACTCCTATATGGTTGATATTGATTCTAAAAGGAAAAAAACCAACTTCTGGACTCACCCCGTATCACTCCACTGTTTTCAGCAGAAGGAACACATTACAACATTGGTCGCTTTCCAGCCACAGATTAAGTTACAATTTGCTGCGGTTTATATTGATTTCGTGTTTTTGGTTTGTTACCAGATTTGCACCCCCTCCCCATCTCAAACCATTCTCCTAAGAGGAAATACTCCTCCGTGGGACTCACTTGAGTTTTGGATTTTTTGGCATTGGACCTGTCAGGTTCTTCCGTGTCAGATGCTGCCTTTTCCCGCTGCCTCTTGGAGTTCTTGAGAGGAGAAGACACTTCTTCTTTTATCTTCTGCCACAAAGGACACAAAACACAACAGTTACCAGTGGTGTAAATGCAAAAGTAAACTGAGTGTATGCCAGTGGCACCGTACTTAACACAAATTAAGGCGCAGGAGAACTCAGGAGTTGACACAGTATTTAAGAGCAATCCAATACACATCAAACTAGTAGGAAAAAGAGAAAGTGACTAAAGCACTCCTCATCTCAAGGGATTCCGTGCAGGACCAAACCCCATCAGGAACTCACAGCAGATCAACTGGGTCAGGTAACCCTTCTAAGAGAGACCAACACCAGTTATTAACTGGTGCAGGATGGAGCAAGAATTTCTGCAGGAGACAGGATAAGCCTCTTTCTGCTGCATGAAAGTCTTGCTCTACTCTTGATGTTTCGAGAGGAATATTTTTAGATCCCCTCAGATACAGGGCTAACAGGGAATAGCTATTCTGAGATTACTACCTTCTCCCATGGCCTGGAACAGCTCGGTGCATCACATAATTACCTAACTTCAAATTCTGCCAAGTTTTCAGCTTTATAATGTGAAAACTTGCTCCATACGCCAGTTTTGACTTTTTTTTTTTAATATTTATTTTTAACTTGCAACTTTTCAATTCACACTGCTTAATGGTAAACCTTCCTGCTTCATGTGGCTTTGTTTCTTTAGAACTCCCTTGGAAAGGCACTTAATTCATTTAAACAGACTCAACTGTCAGCTTGCTCTGAACAATCAAGCAAATACACCTCCAGAAAAATAGTAGCAGAAGTAGACTCAATTACTAAATGTTCATACTCTTTTGTAAACAAAGATTAAGTATTACTTTAAAAAAATCCCCAAAACTGTCTACTTGTCTCAAATACAGCATTTCTGATCTGCATTACTCCCCTGAGCTTAACGCTTGCATTTGCATCCGCAGTGGAGGGATTACTTTATCGTGACAGCAGTGAGGTCACGTGGGGCTCTGTGAGTGGTTTGATCTCTCACACCCCTCCCTGGCCAGGCACAAAGCAGCACTCGGCTGCACCACTCCACTTCTGGCTTATCCACACACAAGGGATTTTCCAGGTCACGGAGACATTCCCCGGCCTCCTGTGATGTGCATTTCGTGTACCTGCCCGAGAGGCCTCAGGTGTGCAGCCCTGGCCAGGAGGGCCCCGTGGGAAGGGGTTACCTTGGTGGATTTCTTCACGGACTCGGCCTTGCTGTCGTTGCTGGAGGTGCTGGCGGCGCTGGGCGAGTTGCGGCCGCTGGAGCGAACGTCCTCGGCGATGGGGGAGGCCCGGCCATCAGGGCTGGCTGCCTGCTTCTTCCTGCCACTGCGTAGGGTCGACATCTGCGGGGAAACCACAGCGGGGTCAGCACTGCCCAGCCTCTCCGAGTGCTCTGCCTTGGCAGGGGCACGGAAAACACACCCCTGGTAAGAGCCTGACGGCAAAACCCGGAGCATTTCACATTGGTACACTTCTGCCTTCAAAGCTCAACTGGACTCAAATGTACAAGGAGGCAAACCCTTAATCTGTCTACTCAAAAACATTAAGTGCTGATTATTTAATTAGCAGTGTCTGCTAGAAATGGCATTAGGAAGATGTTCCAATACACAGCACACACACAAGAATGCATGAATCAGGAGGACCCCCATGTTCCATCAGAAACAGTCCATCTCTTGGCATTCCAGCAGCCAAGGCCAGGGTCTAAACCCCCAGCTCCAGTGCACTCCTGCTATGCAATAAGGGATCAGTAAAGTGCATTTCAATAACTAATGCTGTTTCCCTGCCATTTTGGCAGTTTTTTGATGACTGGCTACCAAAAAAGCAATGCAGCCAAGACTCCCCAAGAGTGGAGCCTCACGAGAATCAATGGTCACATCCTCATTATCAGAAAGATAGAGCGGGGAGGGCAAGGAAGAAACCTATCTGCTGCTTTCTATCAGCTAAACCCGACTCAAAGATAAATCACCCAGAGCTGCTGTCAGAGCCCTCCCAAGTGCTGTGCTCCCAGGAAGGCTCCCGGTGCCTCACCCGAGCAAGAATGCAGGGACAGAACACACCCACCACAAAGGCAAAACAGAGCTCTCTGCAGGGAAGAGACTTTAACTCCAGTAACATGAGGAGACCACATGAACAGCATCTAATTTTTTAAAACTCTTCCCAAGGGCGTAACTCCGACAGGATGCAGCTGGAAGGAGGACACGTACCAGCACAGGATGTGTAACACTGTCAGTGCCCCCTTATGCTGACAGTCTGCTGCCAGTCATTACAGAGAAATAACACAGCTTGCAGAGACATTCCACCTCCTTTTTCCAGAGAAAGCCTCAGCCTCAGCAAAGCTCACCCTGGCACACACAAATGCAGCAGGAGCAGGCACAGCCCATGGCAAACCAGCCACTTTAGGGGTCTGGCTCCCTCCCCCCCCTGCATTAAAGAGGGTTAAACCCACCGAGCCTCGACTCCGCCGTGTCCTCATGCTATGCTTCCCACTGAGTCCATCGTCTTCCTCTTTCACAGGCTTGAACATAAAGGGTGGGGGGTCCACGGGCTTCTCGATGGGCGGCAGCTCCCCGTACTTCTTGAAGTGAATCCGACAATCCGTGCACAGCAAAATGTTCTCTCGGCCGCCGTGGTGCCAGTCCTTGGAGGCTTGGGGCAGGGAAAGCAACAGCTCAGCAACTCCCAGAGTACCCCAGCCCCTCACAAACACACTGAACTGTTAAAAAAGGTACTGCTACAAAAGCAGCTGCTTTTCTACAGGTAACAAAGTTACAGAAGTTTCTGGAAAACTTTGTCCTGTTCCAGGGCACATCCTCGATATTCACTTTGCAAACTATCGTTGTTTGCTTAAGAAACTACAGTTCTGAGGCACAGAAAGAAGCCTTATCTGCTCTACCGGGGAGCTAACAGGCAGCTGTTGTTCTCCAAAGCTGTGGTTTCTGCAAGAGAAGTGAGCTCTGAACCTCTTATTTCCTTCCCCATTCTGGGGCTCCCACTTCCATCTGTGCACATACCCAAACAACAGACAACCTTCAGGAACAGCCACAGGAACGGGGCTGATGCACAGGAGATTTGGTGCAGCATAAGGAAGTTTTGTGTGTGACAGTCACAGCCCAACGCTGATTCATTATGTCACAAATTGATTACATAGATTATGGATTATGCAGATTTATTCCTGTATAAATGTCTACCTCAGGGTTCTCCTTTGTCACAGCAGTATTAATTTGCAATGGCAAAGCCTGATTAACTCTGTTAGGAACGCTGCATATTTTAGCTGATTCACCCCCACACTGCTGTGAACAGCTGTACCAGCACAGGAGCTGCTCCTGCTGGCTGAACCCACGCCCCAGGCAGCAGCAGAGGGGAGAAGCCAGCAGGGACTGGGACATACTGGTGGTGAAGCAGTGGCGGCAGGCGTAGCCCTTCAGCTCCTGCTCACTGTCCTCGCTGTCAAAGTCATCTTCACTGGCCGAGCTCAGGTCCACTGAGGGTGGGAAGGACAACAGAGAAAGAGGAAAATGGAAAATAAACACTCAGCAGGATTTTCTATTTCCTCCTACTTGGCTAAAACAACCATTAAGTGAAACAGATTGTGACTCCCTACACCCACTCTGCCTTGCACGGCCATTATTTCTGATTTTTCAGACTGAGCAAGACCAGACCTCATCACTCTGCAGGTTAAAGGAGGATTCCAGGAATGTGCCATGGGATACAACTCCTAGCACCTCTGATTCAGCACATGGTACATTTCCAGGTAAGCTGCCATTCAAATACCATCCATGGTGGGTTCAAGAGGCTGTGTTCCCAACCCACAATTTTCAAGAGAAAAGAGGTTTATCTCTAGAACCTGATCCAATTTTAAATCAAATATTCTGTATTCAAAACCTACTCTACAAGAGTCCATGAACAGGTCCTGTAGTGGCTTTTCTGGTTTTTATTTTGTTACCCAGCAGCAGAGGTGTTTGTGGGTGGAGGAATCAATGCTCATGTACAATGGACCTGTTTGAAAAACATGCTGTGATTCTTTTGGATGAGAGGCACTGAAGGGTAACACCAGCTTCCCAATCCTCACTGCAGGGCTCAAAGTTCTACCCACGGCAAACTCACACTGCAAAATGTCATGTTTTGAAAAAGAGGATATGCAAAGGGTCCCTTTCCTTTGTGGCAAATTAGCTGATTACACATCTGTGAGCTCAAAAGCAGCATCTAAACCACTGAAAATACGCAGACATCACAAAAACTGTATCTTATCTTCTAAACACCTCAGGAGTAAATGCTTCCCTTTTGAGAGCACCGCATTTTTCTAGTCCCACCACTATAAATTCACAACATAACAGGGCTATAATTTGTCACAAGCAGGAAGCCCTCTGGCTTCTTCTGTTCGAATCTTTAATTAGAAGAGAAGTCCTTGATGCAGGAATACTGTTTTTCTAAAGGCTCCAAGAGGATGTTTTGTACATGCAGGTTATAGTTTATGGATTAAAGCTTACGGATTCTACAGTACTTGCCATGAGCATTTGTCAGCAACTCGTTACCCTTCAAATTAACACAGGGTTACATTTAATAGCTACCACTGCCATAATGCCTACATTAATACTTACAGGTGTTCAAACCCTGACTGCAGGACTGACCCCAGGCTAGCACTTGCTTTCTTTTGCTAAATGCATTTTTATTCTCATCCTGCAGTGTTCTTCAAGAGTCCCTAAGACACAGTGCTGGCTGCAGCGCAGTCTGAGGTCCAGCAGAAGGTAGGGGTCACCCAGAAGGATGGAAGGGACTTCCTTCCAAAGGGATGGAGGACTTCCTTCCTTCTTTCTGTGTTTTTTATTTCCCATTATTTTAACAAGCCTGGAGAAAATACAACACAACACCAAGAAAAGAGCAGGGAAATCCAATCCCAGGCCAGTTATTTCCATCCTTACAGGATGCTTTTACGTTTAAGGACCGCACAAAGGCGATCGAAGCCACCTTCCACATTCCAGCAGAACGGAGCAGGACCGGGAGAGGGCAGCTGCCTGAACTCCATTTCCCTGCTGTCCCCTGGGAGGTGCAGCACCATTCCATCACTGCTGCTCCCTGCATCTGAACAAAGATAAATGCTCTGCTTTCGGCCTGCACTCACAGAATTCACTGGAGGGGGGCCTGGAGGGAGTGTTGACCGGGGTGGAGGCGGTGCGGGTTTTGATCCTGCGGAACACGGCCTGCCGCCGGTGCCGCCGGTGCGCGCGCGAGCTCGCGGCCTCGGGGGTCTTCTTCCAGTAGTAATAGAAGGTGATCAGCTCTCCCTGGAAACACAGAAGGAGCACGTTAGAGGGACATGCAAATCTGACTCGTCAGCTTTCTGCCTCCCCTGTCTCTCCGTACGCACACACGGACTTTTCTAGGAAGAATCGTGATGTATTTCAGCCAGAAAAAAGAATTATTTAGGTAAGACACACGAAAATCCCTCATTATTTTTCGCTTGCTTTTGCAGAGGAGGGAATTAAGGAAATAAATGCTTTTCCACTCCTCTCCTAGGTAAGTAAAGAGGCTGGGAAGCACCAGTAGCCAGCCTCCACCTGGATGCTGCTGGTGCCCGTGCTTCGGAAGAGGGTGCCCTTGTGTCACTGTCAGCATCCTGTGACACCTCTGCTCCTCAGCTCTGCCGAGCTCTGGGAACAACCACCCCAAACCTGCCACAACTCCTGCTGGTCACGGACAGAACAAGGCTCAACCCAAACAGACTCTGCCATTTTGTCTGCCTACATTCCACAGACAGGTATTTTCCAATATTCCTGTGTAAGGAGCTGAAAGTTTGAGTAAAAACATGTTCAACAACAAGTCTATAACTGTAACACAACCCTACCACACTAAATCGTGTTTTAATTTGAATATATATACCCACATCTAAATTAATTAAGCAGTTAAAAGAGCACACCTAGAGAAATGAGTGATAATTTCACAGCATAATGAATCTGGCTTACATTCAAGAAGCAGAACAGCTGCCATTCAAACCTGCGGATGCGACGCTGAACCAAAGAACAGCATGTGGTTTTAATCTCTTTTCTCTTACTTTGAAACCCCATCATTTCCTGGCGACTTGTCTGCCTCTAAGGTAAAAGGTGTTGTTGCTTTCAAGTTGCAAGAGAAAAACGGAGAAGTTCTAACCGGCCCCTTGAAAAAATCAACATCAGAACAAACATACCTGAATTGCCCACAAAAAGGGTTTCTTTGAACTGTGTTTTATGTGATCAAATAACCTCAGCCTGCTGCCTCCATGGGGAAATCCTTCAGCCCCTGCTCCGGGCAGAGCAGGAGTTAACTCCAATAACGACCCTGCCTGAATCCAAACCCTCCCCAGGGCCCCAAACAAGCAATCACAGCCACAGCCAGTACCTGCTCCACTGAAACACTCCAAAGACAAAGGGAGGATGTTGTTCTAGACATTAACTGCTGACATTTAAGACACTTAAGAATTTTACCAGTGCCTCATTTAAAAATAGAAACCCCAGAAGAAAGAACACAACCACAACCGCAAGGGTGATTTCTGGCAACAGGCAGAACAGATAATTTTTAATCTGTGCTGCCACAGACTGGGATGATGCTACTGATCCCCACCACAGACATGAACTATGTTTGTGTATTATATATTAAAGTAACATATTCAGAGTGATGGTTGGTAAGGAGGAGCAAGTGGGCAAAACACCACCTACAATTCTTGATTCTGAAGGACAAAAGCCCTACTAAAAATATTAAAAATGTGTTTCCTGAAGAGAATCTGAAACTGGCTTGTGTTGAGCACCCAGGCCACGGCAGACTGGGCAGAATAGGGAGTTCTGAGCCCAGCACCCTGCTCTGCTCCTGCCTGTTCCCTGCACGTGTTTGCTTTAGAAATACCATTTCCCTGAGCCCATTAAGTGGGCTCAAAGTCCACCCAGCCCAACTGTTTGTCCACCTGGGGATGTGCCCGTGCCAGGAGCCAGGCTGGGCTCTGCAGGGAGGCTTTTGCTCTGCACAGGCAGAAAGTCTCTTGCAAATGAAACCAGTCATTTTTTACCTATAAATTCATTTGTATCAAATCTGAGGTGTCAGCACCAAGGAGCGAGTCAGTAAATCCCACGTCCTTATGTCAGTGAATTAATGTGTCCTCTGACACACGGCAACAGCAGAGTACAAACCAATCTGTTCTCCTCCCATCATAAAATAGGGAATGGGAACCTATTAGAGCTCCATTTACACACTGCAAAGCCATCAGGTCCCAAGGGAAGTTTAACAACTTCTGCATGCAGTATATCATAAACCAAACTTTAAAAAAGAAGTGGTGTATATTTATAGAAAATGCCAACCTCATGACCATAATGCTTTTTCCCCCCCCGAGACTCACTGAGAAGTGCAGTCACAATTGCACACGGATAAAGATGAAGTCAAAGTCTGTTTATTCAACAACCACTTTCAGCCCAGCTACAGAATCTGGACAGATTAAAGGACTAAAGAATATTCTGTACTTCCAATTCATGGTCAGACTGCACAAGTACAGCACTCAGCAAAGGACTGTGGGAGAAAGAGAGAAGTCAGGGGGGAGCACACACAGAACGCAGCGTCACACACGGGTATCCCACTGACAGAATTCCATGCAAGGTCTCAGCAGCCACCTGGCTCTCCAGGATGCCACCGTCTGCCCGAGGGATTAACTGCTGGATGGGTTCAGCCCGGCAGGATCAGCCCCACCATCCTGGTGCCTGCATGGGTGGCACAAGCTGGAGCACAAAGGACTAAGTCAGGCAAGCTTTGGCTCTCCACACAGGGAGCAAAAACAGCTTCCAGCCTCACTGCAAGGAAGTCAAATGAGCTTTAATCAAACATGCACAGTGCGTGCTGCTGAAAGCCAGGGCACATAAATTCAGGAACAAAAGCTGCTGCAGAAATCAATAGCCTCCTGAAACATTAACACAGGCCAGCATTGATCAAAGGCCCTGGGACAAAAGGCTGCCTTGCAAATTAGCTGCTGGTTTTGCTTGCAAGCAAACAGAGAAGCATGAACGCTCTGACATGAATGGCCTGTAATGATCATTTTGTTCCCGGTGATCTCACCTCACCTCACCACAAGGTCTCGCAGTCAGCACATCCCACATCCCTGAGCTGCGGCTGCCGCCAGCGCCAGGCTGGGGAGGGCTGGGGCAGCTGCTCCAAAGCTCCTTTTGTGGGTACCAGATCATCATCCGGGGCCAGCCCTGCCCTGCCAGCCTGCAAACACACTGTCCTTCTCCTCTGAGCGTCCTCTGCAGGCTGGGTATTGCTACAACATACGCTAAAGCACAAGTTAAAGCAGCCTCAGCCATCCCTCGTGTCACCACTGCGCTGGCTCAGCTTACGGGGGAGTGACAACCCGCTAACGAGATGTAATTTATCCCTTAATTAGGAAGGGTGAGCCCTCTGGGGTGACTGTACTGTGCCACATCCATGGAAGATGCTGTGAGTGCCCCCAGACCAACTCCACCAAGAACCAGCTTTTTCTTTTCCATCGGTGTGGGGAGAAGATTCCCTTCCTGTTCACAGCAGCCTCACCTCCACTTGATACACCACCGCCTCTTTTTTCCTGCACACACAGCTCCGTGTTTCCATGTCAACATCTGATTAACTGTCCCAAACACATATAAAGCAAAATGAGAAGCATTATTCAGGCTTTTAACGCCACACTTCCTTGAGAACACCTACATTCCAAAGTTTCACAAGGCAGAGGGGATTACGTTCCTCACTAAAAACACCAGCTCAGCTTTCACCAATTCTGAAATACATTCCGAGCTCACGACTCGAGTCTCCTGCCTCCTCCTGCCAAGGCCATTTCACCCCATGTTGTAGGTGAATATAAAAAAGTCACACTTCATCTCCTTTTAGCTCAGTTCTGGGGATTATTTTTGCAGAGGAAGATGTGGCTCGGATCCCTCTTGCAGGAGCTCACAGCGGGGAGGTTTCTCTGCAATTCCGAGCTGACACCTGGAGTGCTCCCAGCCCTCACCCTGCCCAAGCCAGCCCTGCTGGACGAGCAGGGACTGTCTTTGCCATGGGGCACCTCTCCCTCACCTCTCCCACTGTTTTCACCCACCACTCTCCCCTGTGTGTTCTTCCAGCTCAACCCTTCCCCCAGACACATCGACCCCACCAGAGCAGCCCCTCTACGCCCATGCCCTCAGCACGCCCTCTTTCCTCCTTCTTATCAGTAGTTTTCCAACGTAAAATCCCCAGCCCAAGCTGTGCCCCGTGTTTGTGTTTAGTCTTGCCTTGGGTAAACAAAGGATTAAGGCTGGGTGTGCATCCCTGGACGGGAAGGTTCTGACAGCCCTGCAGCAGCACAGCTCCCGGGGAAGCCAATCACACACACACATCAACTTCCCTTCAAGTATCTGTTAGGGTATAACACAGTGAGCAAACACAATAATTGCTGTTTAATTTCCCCAGAGCCGAGCTCTGCCAGAGAAAAAAAAAAAAAAAACCATGGGGGAGGGGAACAGCTTCACAGTAATGAAAGAGAAAAGGTAAATGACAGCACTCCTCAATGGCTGTAACCAGCCATGGCAGAGCAGAGGGGAACAGATTGTCCAGCTGTGGCCTTAATGAATTCACAATCTTTCTGGAACGCTTCAAGATTTTATTAAGTCAACTCAATTTAGCTAATGCTCCTGTAAAGTCCTGCAGTAAAAACAGTCTCCGGTGCTTCCCTCCTCCACTGGATCCCCTGGCTCAGGCTGGGTCACAGCATCTGCTCCAGGGCAGGGTCAGGAGCATGGGTTTGGACCATGAGAGTGTGTGAACACACCACCAGTGCTGACCAGTGCATCAGTCTGGCTCCTAAAGCTTTACAGAATAACCCAGGATATTGCTATGCACTCTTAGGAGACAAAACTGAAAATATCCATCCCTTCCATCACACATCTCACACCCCAAAGCTACAAACAGAAGGGGCTGCCCAGGGCAGGGGTGGAATCACCATCCCTGCAGGTGTTCCCAAAACAGGTGCACGAGGCACTTGGGGACATGGTTCAGGGGTGACCATGGCGAGGTTAAAGCTTGGACTCAATGATCTTGGAGGGCTTTTCCAGCCTTAATGATTCTATGGTTCTGGTTCTTCTTATGAATCCATACCCAGAGAGAGAAAATGTGGAACTCCTGCCGTGGTCTGAATAAGCTGAGGGACTGAAAACACACAGCAGGGCCGAGAGGAGCAGCTGTGAGCAGCTCCAGGAGTTGAACTTGGCCATTTCTACAGTGCGAAGCTCGGGCTCGGTGCCTCTGCCAACCATGACAAATAGGTTTGCACATGCTCTAATTAAGCAGTAAGTCTCAGCAGCTTGTTCAGTAGCACTGATTAATGTCCACCTTGGGTGCACAGGAATCCTGCATATTCCAACACATTACTGAGATTTTAAGAGAGGCTTTTAAAAATCAAGCAATATTTTACTTAACACTACAAAAAACCCCATTAAAAATCGTGGGATGCTCTCTAAGGAATCACCTGCAGGTCTCAGCTCTCTGGCAGATTTTAAAAGTAAAAGGCGTTTTACCTTGCAGCTCCCCTGGCCATTTGTTATCTCCTGGATGGCAGCACAGCCCTGTCTCCACGGCCCCTGCTATGAACTCCACCTCCGATTTTGGGAGATTGGCTGCCCCCCACTGCTTCCTTGCTCTGCACACAGCAAGGTTAAGCTCCCTGGTTTCATTTTTTTATTTAAAACTCCTGGCAAACAGGCTGGGCAAGTGGGATCCAAAGAGGAGGCAGGTGTGTAACAAACCCAGGCTGACTCCTTGGGTTTTATGCTGTCAATTTACTCCCAACACAGGAACGGTCACAGAATTTCCTGGGAACCCAGCCGAGGCTCCATCTGCATCTTCTGGATTTCATTTTGTTGTGGAAAAAACCTGCAATCACATACAGCTTTATGCTTTCTAATTGTTTTTGCTAAATGAGTACTGGTACCCTGCTTGGTCCCCCAAACACCAGGGGAAGAGGGAGCTTCTCTCTCCTGCAAATGAAGATTTTGTCTGAAGAGCTGCCACAGGTCCTGACAGAGCTGGGGCACTCCTGAGAGTGCTAAAAATAAGCTTGGAACCTGAAGATTTCACTCCCAAGTTCCTCAAGCAGTGAAGAGACTACAATAATTTCATTGTGCATGTTACCTAAACACTCAGGTCACTGCTGTAATTGCCCCAGGAGAACAGATTTGCCCCTCTCAACTCCTACTAATTCTTCCACATAATGGCTGAGTAGTGGAGTCACTGCTGGAGAAGAGAGTCAGTGCAGGGACTGCAAAGTCAAGGGGAAAAAGGAAAGGAATACATGAGCTGGATGTAAATAATCTCTCCTCCAAAACAAACTTTATCTACAGTAACACAGCAACACTCGACCACTGTACAGCATCTTCCATTTGATGACAAAGTCAATGAAGTTTTACAAATTAAGTCTCGGCACATCTTTTTGAAGTTTTATGGTGTGGGGAAACAAAGAGACAGAAGATTTATGAATTGGTTGAGATCAATCCTGAGTGGGAAGGACAATTGTGCCGATTAACCTCCAGCTCTGTGAGCAGCTCCAACACTGACAGCCTCTGAAATTCCTTCATAATTCCAACCCAGGCCTACTGGACAGGCTTATCCATCCTTATTTAAGCACAGGACTGGCTGAGTGTTCAACATTCACTTTCCTTTTGCCCTCAACACAAGCTGCTCTTCCTTACAGCTGGATATCCCTGTTTCACTCCCGCCTCCTGACTGTATGGCTTTAGCAAACCGCAGAGAAATCTAAATTATCCTGAAACAACACCAGTAACATCTCTCTGTGCCACATCTAACTCACCATTTTCATGTAGTTCATTTGCTCATCTTTTCCAGTGTTTGTAATTAAGGTTGCACAAACCGGCAGGAAATAAGATAATTAACATTTTATGGAATTTACCCTCGCTATCGGCTCTATGTAAACAATTCTTTTCCCCCCCATTTTTAGGGATTTAAGTACCAGCTTTAACAGTTCTGCAAAACAAATGCACAACACACTGGGGCATTGTTTTAAGGCTCAGTCCAAGTCAAAAGCTGCCGCCCCTCTCTGCAGCTGCACGTGGGGTCGGAATGAAAAGAAAGCTTTTGTAATTAAGGCTTCTTCCTCCAGAGACTCCTCTTTGTTAATCAACAGAGTTCCCAATGCCCACAGGAACTCATACACTGTTGGCTGCATCCATTATTAATTATTAGAGCCTGGCTTCAGCAGTGGCAGTGGTGGCTCCCCAGGCCCGGGCAGCACTGCCAGGGTCACCAGGTACATCCCAGAGGCATCTCTGGGACTGCAGCAACCCCGGGGTTACCAAAACAGGGGAGTTAAGGACCTCAGTGCCTCATAAGCATTTGTTGAGTATTTATTTTCTACTCAGCTTTCCCTCTGCAACTTGCATCATCAACATTTCTGGGGTCAGAAATCCTGTTGTGCTCGACCACTCTTATCTCCAATAATTTAACTTTACCCTGCACACGCCTCTCAGCCTCTGCCCAGCTGCAGCACAGGGGGGGCTCCCCGTCCAGCAGAGCCCAATTCCGCAGCACTGCTGGGATGTTCTCACCCCTGAGCACACACACGGGGCCAGGTGAATGAGGCACAACGCGGTTCTGAAATGCCTCTGCAAAGATGGCCCAAGGTGCTGCTTTCTTGAGCCAGCAGCTCTTCTGCTCCGTTTTACAGCCCACATCCACGTCCTGGGGTTCACAGCCAGCCCCGGCAGCATCTCTCCCTGCCAGCCTCGTGTTAAGGGCAGGTTCTCAATATCTCAACTCACAAGCCAGGACAAAAGGAGAGTGGGATAAATACCCAGACAAATTAACGCCAGTTATTGAGGAAAGCTTTCAGGGCACTGTCTGCACTGGCTCGTGTCTTTCCCACTCCACTTCCACCTCTCCATCAATACTGTTACAATGGGAATTTAGCAGCACAATACCCAGAACAGGATTTTCTCAATGGAGGTGCCAATTATCCCTTTAACTGCACTTTCTTTTTGCACCAGCTCAAGAATTAAGTTTCTTGATTGGGTATTGCTGGAGTTTAGTTGTGGAACAAAACCCCATCTCCCTGCTGCTGGCTACATCCCGAGGACACCTTTCCCAGAGTCTAAAACACATCCCATTTTCACTCTCTAAAGCCAAGGTACCCGTGGTTCCTGTGGGGGTGTGTCAGGGAGAAGCGAGCCATGAAGCCATAAAGCACTTCCAACTACCACACTCCATCCTGTAAACATTTTTCTATTTATCTGCCCTTCATTACATGCACAATCTTATTATCTCTGCACATCCTCAAAGCGACAGCCGTCAGGGTCACCCTATAAAATATACATGGGCAATGTTACATCTAATGACTGGAGCAGGCAGGGAAATGAAGGATGGGAGGAGTGGAAAACCGCAGGATGTTTGAAAGGGATCATCAGTTATATCTGTGCATTTCCTGAGGTGATAATTGAATGACACTGGCTGGGAGGAAAATCCATTTTTGAGCCTCAGAAAGGACTGTTAAGGAAGAACTGTTTTTGTGCTGGCAGCACGTAATGGCTGCCAGGAAATGGGAACGGCTCCTTCAGCCACAGCAGCTCCTCTGCTCCATGGATTTTACACAGGGGCTGAGAATCAGATCGAGTACAATCAGCTACTCGAGCCAATAAAAAAATATCGACAGATTTTGGTCATTTCATCTGCCACCCAGACTGCCTGTTGTTGTGGTTTGCGTGTCAGCTTTAATTAATTTAAGTGAAAGGCCAATTTGTGTATGTGCATGAGAAAGGGACACTCCAAACACAAGGACAGGGCACTGTCTACTTTCATAATTTCTGTTTAAACAAAGTATTAAACATTTAATTCTGCTATTCAGCAGGGAACTTAGTCCCCCTGCATCTCAGGAAGGTGTACAGATGCTCATTCGTTTCCAAACAACAGAAACTAGGCTTGTAATTACTAAGAAAGTTTTACTACTTCAAAAATATTTTCATTATTTCATCATGCCACTTTTATAAATAGAATCACACTGTATTTACCAAAACCTTTCCTGAGCTGTAACTGTCAGCCGCTTTTTTCCTGCTAGGTGACGACTTCACAGCAATAATTCCAGCTAGTATTTCAACCAAACCATTCCCAGGGAATTGTCACTTGGGATCAATACTCTCATCACTGTAGCCCTGCCCTCACAGGGGTGACAGACACTGGAGGGCTGCTGGAAAACACTGACCTGGAGCTCGGAATCACGCTGGGTTTCTCCCACCGCAGTACTGGAGAGGGGTAATACAGTAACCCCCACATTCACACCCCCCAGAGCTGCACCAACATTCCAATGCTCAGGGAATTCCCCTCCTGTCCAGCTGGAAATTCCCCCAGATAAGATGGATGACATCTTGCTGATGTGAAAAGAGGATTTCCAGTGGGGAAGTGCTCTCACAGTGCAAAGCACATTCCTGGCCCCACTCACCTGAGCAGCCACTGGGGCCTCTCACACTGAACTGAGTTTCCAGTTGTCTTCCAAGCCCCAGTTTATGTCACCAGCTGGTCCCAGCGTGGGCAAAGCAGCCCACCCTCCTCACTCAACACCTCTGGGGCACCTTGGATGGGCTGGAAAAATGTTCCAACGCCCAGGCTGCTGCTGCCTCTCTGTAACAGCCAAACCTAAATCCTACAGCACTTCATGGGCCACCAAGGACTGTCCTCGTGGTAATTAGAGCTGGTGCTCCTGCTTGCTTCCTTGTGTGAAGCCGTCTCCTGGCCTCCCCAGGTTAAATTAGAACATATTGTATTGGCAGGTTTTACATTACCAGGTTCTGGACACTGAGAAGACAACACACCACAGCACCAAGGAAACAAACCCACTCAAATAAACAAACACAGATTCTGAAATTTTGATCTGATTTTCCATTTCAATAGGGCAAGGAAAGCGGAGAGGTGAGGAAGAACTGGCCACTTGTTTCCTCAAATGTCACATTCTGTAATTGCTTTTATTTAAACACAGAAATCAGGATTGAAGGTCCACTTCGTCCTGTGACAGCCACCAGCAATGCAGCTTTGCCAGCAGCAGCACTGTTTGAACTCCTGATGTGTCTGACCACTGACCTGCATTCCACACTTCCACGGACCAGATGTTTTAGGTTTTCCAAACACATCTGTGCTGAATCACACAAAGCCTGGCTTGTCAAACGTACACACTCCCCTCCCTGACACAGCTTCCTCCTTCCGAGCTCGTGACCCGTGGGGGAGCTGCTGGGGTTTAAGAGTTTATTAAAAAACCAGCAGCAATCAGAAAATACGGAAAATTATACAGGAGACAAACTCTGTAAAATCATCCTTGCTGCTGATGAGGAATGGGAAGATGCAATCCCCTGGAAACAACAATTTAAAAAGTCCTCACACCCGGTTATTTCGTGATAAAAACTACCAACCCCGATTCCATGCTGAAGACAGACAGAATGTGACCTCTTAATAAAAATCACTAGCACAGGATGACCGACATCTGAACAGGCCAGATGGAGGAAGAATCCCGTCCACTTTACACCTGGCAAATATCAAGTGAACTCAGACAAACCACCGGCTTATCACTGAAAACTCACCCACGCCACAGAGGGTGAGGGAGGATGGGCTCCTGCCCTGAGTTATGGACAAAGCAAACAAAACCTCTCAGCAGAGTCCTTGTCATTAAGCCCTGATTTTAAACAGACTCTGTTCCTCTCAGATCTGGTCCCTGAACAGCTGTTCTCCTTTTACTGCTCTCCAAGAACAGCTCCCTAAACCAGTAGATTTTCTAGATTAAGTGTGGAAGGTTGAGGGGTATTTCAGTGTTTTCCTGTTTATCAGAGCAATATATGAAAAGAAGAATATTGAAGCAGGACATCAAGCAACCCCCCACCCCCAAACCACAAAGAACTGCCACGTAAGCTGCTTATCCCTCAGTTATTGTTGCTTCCCTCCAGTCTCAAATTCTTTCTGTCAGGAAAAATCCTTAGCAAGCAAAATTTAACTAGAAGACAAAGCTAAGAGTTGTAAAGCAGCATTAGAAAGAGCAATTCATTGTAGCTCTCTATAATACCTATACAGTGAGCTCAGAAGTGAAAGAAATTACCAATTCTTTCCAGTTCTGTTCCGCCCTGGTGTCTCCAGCAAACATTAATCCGAGCTGCTCCCTCAGAACATGAGCTTGATCCCCACAATCAGGGCTAAGGGAAAAAGGCAACAGGAATTTGGGGCACGACTTGGGGCTCTGACTCCTGAGGTGCTGCAAATGGAACTGCAGCTCAGCCCAGGCCCCCACTCGGCCCCTTTGCTCTCACAAACCCTGCTCAGTCTCACCCAGCTGCACCAGTGTGAGCTCAGGAACCCTCTCCTGTGCCAGCCAGCCAGGGCCAGTGGCCCCGGGAGCAGGGACAGCCACTGCTGCCGTGTTCCCCGGGCAGGAGGTGACACCACCGAGCCCCTGCCCCGCGTCTCTCGGGCCCAGCGTGGCAGTGCCACCCCGCAGGCAGGGAGGCATCAGTTCAATTAGAGCTTCAATTCATCACAGCACCAAGGTGCCAGAAACCAGGAGAGAAGCCCTTACAACTGGGAACTTCAAACCAACAGCAAAGGAGATGTTACATCGGTACTTGCTGGCCTCCTCCTCTGGGAGAAAGCGAAGCTGCCTGGTTGATATTTCTACTTGTGTGGCTCTTGGAAGAACAAACTGTTATCAACTGATAAGCTGCAGCCACAGAGTTTCTGAAAGTGCTGAAATATTCATCTCCAACCCGTGCACTGTCTGCTAACAAAACTACACACAGAAACATCCTGCTCTTTCCTTCATCCCTGACAGCCAAAATTCCCCACTGCATTTTTCTCTTTAAACTTTGTTTTTCTGAAACAGGTTTACTTCCCCTGCAAGCAAACCAACCATCCTGTGGTTCTAGACTAAGCACAAGAGCTTTCATCTATTAGAAAGTTTCACTTAGTTCTGGATTTCATGGACTACAGCAAAGTATCACACCCTAAATAAAATCCTTCAGAAAGATGCAGAGACCCAGAGGCACAACTCAGCGCTGGAAAAAGGCCTGAAATGGATGTTCAGGGTGCTGATTTGGCTGCCACGTGTATTTATGAAAACTGGAGTGCCAAAAGTGTATTTGGGGGGACACACTGTGTTTTTCCCTTCTGACTGTGGAAGATTTCCATTTGTGAAACAAGAGCAGTGTTTGACACGGTGCTTGGGCTCGTGGCCAAGCTCAGCAAACAACCACAGGCAGGGCACGAGGAACATTTCCTGCAGACATGAACACTTGTAACTTCTGTGAAGGGTTTCTCTGTTGCTGCCCCATCACATCAATCCTGGAGAAACAGCGAGCCTCTGAAGGCCACGGTGACACTGTGACAAACCTTCCTGGGAACCCCCAGCTCCTGTCTCTGCCTTTCCCCATCCATCCTGCTCTTCTCCAAAGCTGGTTCTACCCTCCACAAACCCCAAATCTCACAGCCTCAGGAAATGCCACAGACTCGAGATGCCAGTTCCTGACTAATTACAAACACATCCAACGACCCAAGCAGCTGACACAACCGAGGCACAGACCCTGCAATCACAGGGATCTGAGACATTACACAGCTCTGCAAAATAAACCCTGTGGCATGTGAAAGACACACCACAAAAGCTATTTTCTTCTTAAAAAAACCCACTTTACTATGCTGGATCTGCCCACATGTAAGCACAGGGGATGTTCTGAGTGTCTCATGTATCACTCCATAACTAATTCTAACTCTCCTGCTTTTCCCCCTCATTAAACTCATCACAGGAACACTGCTAACACACAGAATCTATTTTTGGTCCATCCTTGCAGGTGTTGTTTGTAAGGGAAATAAGTAATTTCTCTAATAATTTCTGTTGCTCAGGCCTCAAATGTGAAATCAGCCTGGAACTCAGCCCATTCCCACAGGATGTGAGGGTAAACCAGGATTCCCCGGCTCTGTACACTGCTGTCAGCAACTGCTACCGAGCAAACAGGACAAAACGTGGCATCTTTGGGCAAGCAACCCTTGTGAAGTTTGTGTAAATCCCAACAAAGCTGAGCTGCCTCAGGGATACAGGAGGGCAACACTGCAAACCCCCAAACTTCAGTGAAATGGGGATGCTGTGATCTAAACTTGAAGCTAGACAAATACTAAAACATGTTAAAAAGAGTAGGAGATGAGGGAGGAGAAGCAAAGAAATACCCCTTGCAAATAAAAAACAAATAAAGCCAAACTGCAACTAACACAAATTATTTCCTTACAGTCAATCACAGCAGCTACCTTGAGCAAGGAAACACCCAATAACCAGAGCTCAAACAGGCAGAAGTTCCCACAGCACCCACGAAAATTCAAGTTTTCAAGAACACATTAAAAGTGGGAAAAGGTGTGTAAGTGGATATCACACATAACTGAATTAAAACAGCTAAGCTCTTAGAGTGGCCGTATTTATTTTGGTACATTTTATACTTCAAACCCTGGAGTCCTTGCTGAGCTGCCCCGACCCACACACGCTTCCCCCTCCAGGAGGGCCCAAAGCAGCAGGACAGGTTTGTGTTACTCGTGTTTCCCTAATCCATCACACACATGCTACTGCAAAGTGGGCTCATAATTGAAACCACTCCAGCTGACAAACACACCAACAAAGCCCTGGCTGTGGTTCACTGGCCGGGTTTTGCTGTGGTTTGGTTCCTCACCAGGCTTAGAAAAACCCGCAGCCCATGAGCCCGGAGAGGCAGCAGGGCCCCGAGCAGGTGGGGGGCTGCGAGCACACGCAGCTCCTCCTGCACAAGGGCTCTGCACCCACCACAGGAATTCAGCACTGCGTGCACGTCGCTTCTGTTCAAAGGCACTGCTGCTACCTGCAACTTATTTTCCCTGCATCTCCGAGGGCAGATATCCCACGGCCGAGAGATCCCTGGGGAGCAGGGAAGCGGAGCTGGCAGGAGCCCAGCAGCCTCGGAGCGAGCCACGTCAACATTAATTATGATGGAGACAGGGCAAAACAGCACAGAGGCAACAAAACGTTGGCAGCAGCTCACTGACTTAATTCCTCACTTCCCTGCTGCCCTTTCCAAGCTCTGCTCATGACATGAAGTGGAAATCCCCACTCCCTCCTCCAGACCAAGGTGACCTTGGGAAGTCGGGGGGGAATGACCTCAGGGAGCTGCCAGTCCCAGGTGCCCCCAGCCCCGTCCGAGCTGGGGACACCCATTCACACCCTGCAGGCCTCATTAAGGGTCAGGCAAAGCAGATCCATCAGTGTCCATCCACTGATTTCCACGAGCTGTGTTTCCCTGCTCCATCTGCAAAGAGCCAGCTGCAGAATTATCCCCATTCCAGAAACCGCCCCTCCTCAGGAGCTGTCCTGCTGCCAGCAGAGCAACTTTACAGCTACACCACAGCTACAGCTGGAGACTGACTGAACAGAGTGTCTGGGGAAGCAGGTTACACACTGGGCTCTTCCCACCACTGAAGGAGAGAGGATGTATTGCTGGAGAGAGACTGAAGCAAAAATATCTGAAAAATCAAAACTTCTAATTCCTAAAATACGATGTCCCTGCTAGTCTGGGTTTGGGCTGGGGTTTTTTGTTGTTGTTGCTGATTTGTTTTGGGGTTTTCCCCTCATTTTGACGTGACCTTTATGGAATGACAAACCCAGACTGAGCAGTGCACCAGAAATGCTGTTTATCCACAGCCTGCAGGATTCCATCCACAATTTCAGCTCAGAGACGACAACTAAAGCAGTCAAACATAATGCCAAACTCAGTTTTAAACATTTCCCATATCTTTTGCTGTGTTACGTTCCCTTGAAAAGGTCAAAGCAGAACTTCGGCAACTCAAAGAAATGCAAACCCTTAACGCCGGCTTGGCGCAGCCATAAAGACCTAAACCCCGCGATTCACAGGTGATTCACAGGATTTGTTACCTATTACTTAATTGCTGAAGCAATGAACACTTGTGCAGTTGCAGTCTGCAAATGCCAGCACGGCAGAGCTGTGACTCAGGACTGTGCAAACAGGGGATGAGGGCTGTAAAGGAGTGACTGGATGAGGTGGGACACGAGGGGGATTTTCACTGACACACGGAACAGCCCCGTGGGTTTGTTCCAACAGCCCTGTTAATGTGCTCCGTGGAAAAACAGTCAGGAGAGAGGGGCAAGTGGGATCACTCACAACCACAAACAGCAGCTCACAATATCCGTGTTTCTCTACAGCAGCTACACTCCTGTTAAATAAAACCTTCTCAAAGTAAATGCGGGATTTCCAAGTATCTCCTGGGCAGTGCTGGGTTACAACTCTCTGGTTACTCAAATCCATCAAGACTTCTCTCCTCTTCATCCTTTAGCTGAAAATCATTTCCACCATTTTTAAAGTCTTTCAAGTTAAGACACACAGATTTGTCTGAAACAAAACCACTATGAACCTTAATATAGAATACATAAGTGGCAGATAGGAAGGGGAGTTATATGCCCACAGTGAGCATACAATTTCTTTTCAGAAGCTCTCATGCTCACAAAAGAAGTGTTTTTCTAAAGCCAGGCAACAACAGCAAGAAAAAAAATCTATCCCATCAAATAGCACAGAATAAGAACATGAGCTGGAATTGTTAAATCAATACAACTTCAGCACAGCACTAAGGGAGGGAGGCCTTTGTCCCTGTCACTCCTCCACAGCAAGGTGAAGGTCCAGTTACACAACCCAGAGTTGTTCTACAGTCTGGATCTCCCTTGGCAGTGGGATCAGGAGAAATGCATTTTTCCATATGCTCTTTTAGAGCCCAGATGTGCGAGGTTTATGGCAAATAGTCTTAATCACATCTCAACGGACAAGGTTTTGCAGAACAAAACCAGGGTCCGAACCAAACCCCTCCCATTTCTGTCCATTCTGCTCTCCCAGTCTGTAAGCCATTTTCCATCCCAGCTGTGCTCCTGCAATGCACTGAAGGAATCCATGTAGGAAGTGTTGTGTGTGTGCGACAGAAAACTGCAGAGGAGCCGGACAAGCTCCAGTGAAGCACAACAACCAAAGGTGAAGAACCCTGCCCAGGCAAAACAACAACTTACTGCACAAAGCAAATTCACCCTCAACCCTAAAAGCCTGAAAGAAACTTCAGGGAAGGGAAAGTAACAGATGGAAAGTAGAAGACTGCAGGAACAGGGCAAGGAGAGAGAAAAGGGTTGGGTTTATAGCTTAGTGGGGTTTCTTTTGGTTTTACTTTGGCTTGTTTGTTGGGGAGGTGGCATGATTTATTTCTCCAGTTCCCTCTCACTGCAACTGAGGTAATGAAAGGCTTGAGCTTTGGCAAAGATCCCCTCCTTAGCCATAAAAATAAAAAAGAACTGTAATTAAACTTACCAGAAACAAAGCTAATCAAACTCAACAGTAACGAAGGGCAACAGAAACACATTCACTGTATCAGATCTTCCTTGCTGGCCCAAAGCCCAGAGTTTTCATTGCATTTTTTTCCTTGCCCCCAGTTTCACAACAGCATTAACCAGCCCTGGCCCAGGATGCCTCAGCTTTACAAACTATTTGTAGGAGATCAGCTTTTCATGATCCAAAAACCCAGCATGTGGAAAGTGTTAAGTCTTTCATGTAGTAGAGGAGGTTCTTAAAACTTCTACTGTTCAACTCAGAAATGCTGGAGCTTCACAGCCCATTAGAGGTTTGTGAACCACAGAGAAGGGCAGAGTTAGCAAAATAAATCAAGAGTTCCTGTGGGATGTCCTGGTGCTTTACACAAGAGGCACAAAGCAGGCTCCGGGTTAAACAACAGGGAGGACTTCTCAGATTGCAGGAGAAGAGAGCTGGCTTATAACCTGGAATGTGCTCTCCTCTCTTTGAAGGGTCTGGAGGCATCCTACAAAATAACTCCGTTTGTGTCAGGGGCACTGCAAGGGAAAAGGGAGCCCAGAAAGTGTCTGGGGGAGGATCAGCCCAACTGTTCCACCCAAGAACAAACTATTTCACCATGGCAATAAAAGCACTTATCAGCACCTTCTTCATGCCAGATCTCTTCCTGCTGCACAGGAGTTTGGTAGCGTAAAACAAACAATATTCCCTGCCAATGTTCCTCATCCCAGATGACCAGAGTCGGGAAGGATTTCCCAACCACCAGGACCGTCAGCAGTTGGGATTTTGTCATCATTCTTGTAACACTTTGTTTCTTAAGACTCCAAGTTCCTAAATACAGCAATTACTCTGAAAGCAGCTCCTTCACTTCCACCTCCCCAGCTCCTAAGCTCACAGAGCTTGCAATGAAAAGGGGAATCGACAAAATTTAACGTTGGAAGAGCTGAATCAGAAGGAAACACGTCTGTCAACATTCCAGGATTTAAAAAAGAGATGCAAGAAGCAGCAGGTTTTCTGTGGAACCTGATTTGATCACTCGGTGTTTGCTGTGACATCCTCTGTACCTTCTTAAGCAGCGAAAGCAGGAAGTGAAGGAGGGCTGCATCTCTTTCCTGCAGGACTGAGGTGCTGCAGCAGCAGGATGCAGTCCCTCCTGACTCCAAGGAAAAGGCAAAACCACCACAAATGGGGGATCCCAGTCCTGCAAGATCCTTTTTTCTCACGAGCAGGAGTGGGAAACCCAGAGCCTGAGTATTTCACAGCTTCACAGTTTTGTTTTCCACACATCAGGAGACATTAGTGCACCTCTTGGCAGGGAAAGGAACCCCTCCATATCCCACACATCCGTAACTCCACCATCGTGCAGGTGTGCAGGGCTGTGGCTGAGACTTACAGCCACCCTGGCCCCTGCAGAACAGGAATCCTCCCTTCCCGGCTGCTGGGAGGAGACAGGAGAGGCTCACGTTCACCTAAAGGAACATCATCTTCACCTAGAAGTCATCACCAGCATTTTTATGTCCTGACAAACTGAATTCTATCACATTCCTAAGCATTTTTTCTTCAGATACAGAACAGAAAGGAAAAACAAAGCAAAAGCAAATGCAGCAGATTTCAACGTGTGATGTTAAATGTTTCTTATGCTTACAGAGCCAGTTCTACCCACAAACTGCTTTACCTCCCCTATGGCACAGCCTCTATTCTAACTCCCCATTCTCACTTCATTCCACCATCTCTGTAATTCCTGGGAGTCTTCCTTGGCATGAAAAAAAACAAGCAGCAAAAAAACCCCCAGTAATCAAGCACTGCTTCTTTTTTACAGCTGGCTGGAAACAAAACTGACAAAATGAGTGCATCTGTCTCCTGGAGTTGTTATTGTCTTGTCTCCCAGTGCAGTTCCAGCAGCACATTACAGGGTATTTAGGAGTGACTGATGTGTTTGGGGCTGGTTGGGTGCCAGGGGAAGGCAGTGGGTGCTGCTCTTACCGGGTGTCTGGGGTTGGAGGTGATGACTGAGCCCGGTGATCTCCTGTGTAATAAAGTTCATTCCATGCTCTGTGGCAGGCAAGACACACTCAAAGTTCACTTTATTCTCTGCCAACAGAGAATTTTTTCCCAGTGCACAACCCTTTGCCCCAAGTGGCTGCTCTGTGAACCCCACACAAGCCAGAGGCAATCCCTGCCTGTGTGTGCTAAGGAACCAAACTCTGCTTTGCAGAACTCCTCACAACACGACTCACAACAAGTCCAAGCTGTTTGTATTTATTTACTCCTTGAACTCCAAAATTCAAAGCAAACTGCTGCAATAGCTTTTGAAAGTGTAATCTCTGTCTCACATGCTGTAAATACACACAGTGAGTAGCACACAGAGGATTACCTGAAGAGCATTTCTCTATTAAGCCATTTCAAAAGTCAGTCCTCAGGCAGGATTATACAGATTCATTTCTTCAAGGAGTTACCCACATTTTATAACATTAGCACTGTTCTAGGACAGGATGCCCCACCAGCAGCACTGCTGCTTCCATGCCTTATTTTTGCCTTTCTGAAAGCCATTTTCAAGTTTTAAAGCACATCTTCAGTCACCGACTGGATGGGGAACAAACAACAGGAAGGGTTTGATGCATGGCAGCCGTGGAAAAGAGTCTTGCCAGGCTGGGACACTCAACCATGAAAATAAACTGCACAAATCCTTCACCAGACACCTATTTTATGTACCTGCAATTCAGAGGACCTCAGGGTTGATGTCTGAGTATTTGATACAATCTGACAACTGCCAGGGAAGAAGAAAAGCTGCTGGTTTTTCTCACAGGGAAAGAAAATACAGAATAAATATACAGCTGTTGATGAACAAAAGCATTTAAACCAGAGTCACACATACCCTTCAGCACAGATGCAAAAGAGAATTCACAACAGGAAAATAAACAAACCGAAATTCCTTAGGACGGTGAATTATAAACAGAAAGTAAGGAAAATCCAGTGGAACAGAACTCTGAGGAGCAGCATTGTGTTCTCTCAGTTGCTGAGGAAGACTCAGACAATATTGTATCAATTACCCAAATAATCCTGGCTTGTATCTTTGACTACAGACTTTTCCCTACAAAGCAGGAATTGTCCTTCCTGGCTCCCTGACAGAACTCAATGCAATTGCCTAATGGCCCTCTTTTACTTGCAACAATATTTTACTCCTATCTACCTCTAAACCTTCAGAGAAAAATAAACAATGAGATCCAATCTTGTAATGTAAAATAATAAAAAAAAGCCATTCGAGTGCAGAGCTGATTTATTGCCCATGCTAAACTCAATTCTAGAGTCCAGCTGGCACAGAGAACACACCTTCTGCTTTTATGCTCTTCATCTATGGGGGTTTCTTAGGAAGAAAGTCAAATAAGCAGCTCATTTTTGAGCTGATGACGCTGTAAATTACCTTTGGAATACAAAAGTAAAATGATACAAATGAAAATTAAACCTCTTATTCTCTTAAGAGAACACTTGAGAGATTTGAAACAAATATAAACAAAGCACATTAGGTACTTTCTTTCTCTGGTTTTACTTGCTTCAGCTGGAATTGAGACGGGCAGGTTTGGGAAAGGGTATTTTGGTCTTTGGAAGCTGGAGCCAGTCATTAATGAATCATTAATCAATGAGCACACACACGTGGCACAGGCCAGGTGAAAGGGCTGCTCAGAGCCAGGCAACATGCACCTCCAGGACATGGGAATTCAAAGGATACACTCGGGGAACTGAAACAAAAGGAACACACGTGGGTAAACCATGGAGCTGTGGCCGAAGCCTGCCAGGAGCTGTACTCACCTCAACACCTGGAATCAGTTTTAGAGATGAAGAAAGACACCATGGTGTGTGTGAGTTAAACCTTTATGTCTCTTTAAAGACCTTTCCAAACCTCCTGGTTTATTATCCAATAAAATTATGACATTTGCAATAGGTTTAACAGTTAAACTTTTGAAAACAAACCAGATCACAGTGAACACATACGCTGAACATCCCTCTGCAAACAGCTTTCAGCTCAGAGCCACTTAAATTCAGGAATATCTCCATCTGAGCTCAGCTCCTATGAGCTCAGCATTTCATTACATTCCTTGGCTTTCCTTACCCTGCTCCTGGTGAGCAGCACGAACTGCCCGGCTGGGAGCTGCCTCAGCACACTGCCTCACCTTGGAGTCCAACACTAATGCACTGCTCTTCCTCCATCAGCTGAGACAGCTCACAAAAACAGGAAAAAAAAAAAAAAAAAGGCAGCACGTTCCCTCCAGAAGAGTTTGTTATGCAAATGATTCGGTGGTTTCACTTACACAGGAAAAGCAACTGCTGCCTCTGCCCCTTTTTCTAACTGGACTGAAGCCCAGTAGGATATTTGCTGTGACTGAAGAAAAAAGCCTCGGCCTATCATCTGAAATCATTTGAGAAATGTGAAGCCCACAAGCCCCTGTCTGAACAAGAGCAAAGCCCTGTGCCTGCAATGGCCACGCTCTGGAAGCAGCAGCAGCAGCAGCAGCGAGCAGGATGAAATGAAAAGAAGCAGTGGCTGTTTATGTTGGCAGTCGCTTCAAACTCTAATGGAAAATTTCAGCTCTGACTGCAACCAGGCTACAACAAGTTATTAAAGAAAAAGGTTCAGCTTTCAAACAGAAAAGGCTTCCATAGCTTGTCCCTCTCTGAATGCTCCCTCAGCAAAGACAAGGCAGGAAATAATACGCCTTGACTGCACTGTATTAATATTCCATCATTAGGGGAATACGGCCTCAAATAAACCAGATTTCCTTGGGGAAAGCAGAGCAGGGATAAAGCCCACGCCACAGCCACAACGCAGCTCCGGCTACAAACAAGGCTCACCACTAAATGCAAATATTAAAAAGCCTGTGTAGGGCTAAGTAATCACTTTATACCAACAGACCAAGAGATATTCATCTAATTATCTCCCTCCTTTGATCAAAGGCACACTGCTATTTGAACAACTGCATCGAGGGAGAAGCTGTACCTCTCAGATGCTCGGGAGAGTCTTGCACAAATATTCCTGAGGCTGCTGGCTGCCATGAGGAGTGACATGAGGAGGGCTCCGTCTGTCCTCAGAGGGGACAGACACCTTGCCAGCCCGCACATATGGTAACTGCACTGACCTTTCAGCTACTACACATTTGCACTATATTTAAGAGCTACTCAGGAAGCCAATATTGCGTATTATGTAACACAAGATTAAGCATTAATGAGGCAAGAATAAAATTGTTTATCTAAACCCCAATCTAAAATTAAACAGAAGTTTATGCTGAAAGCTCACACTGCACTCGTTTTGTCTCCTAGCATTAACAGACCACAGCTTATTTAGTCTCTGAGCTAAGTCCCAGCAGCACTTAATTTGAAGAGAAAGATTTTACTATCAGAAGAGAGACCATTTTTCCTAAAGAAATGATGCATATTTAGTTCTTATGTGCATAAGTACAGCACGGTGCAGGTATTTCAATCTCAGGAAACAGCCACTATTCATAACTCCTGTTTACACTGTGCTTTAGAGCTAAATAAAGGAGCATCCACCCAGAGGCAAGATCTTCCGATTGCACTCTGTCATCTCTTGCTCAGCAGCCAAACCAAAAATCTCACACACCACAGATACCTATGTGCCCAACAGGGAAATTCAAACCAGAATTAGCCCAGAGTCTGCGTGCCTGCACAAAGATCCACTGTCCTCCTCCTGGGCTTCCTGCTAAGCAAGCGGGGCCCAGGGAGGAGCTGAGCCTGCCAGGAGCAGAGACGGGCACAGGGAGCGTGCCCACAGCCCTGCACCATGAACTGTCCCTGGAGAACACAGCAGCCTTTGCAGAGCCCAGAACAGCCACAGCGCTGGCACCCCAGCTCTCAGAGGGTGCAGAAGGGACCAAGGTACTCAGGCCCATCCCCAAGAAAGACAAGGTGGCTCCAGAATCTCAACTCAGCTGCAGCAAAGGCCATGGCAGGATATCAGGATATCACTTCTGAACCTAGGAAAGGCTGCCAAAGGGACAGTCACACACATCGCCCATTTCTGGGGGCACAAAGCTGGAGTTCCACTGGTCAGACAGCACCCCTGCCCCAAAGCAGGCTGCAGGAACCTCAGCCACAGGGAAACAATTCTGTTCCTGTTGGGACTGTGGCCTTGGACAGTTCAAACAAACTGAAAGTGGGCTTCCAGAAGCGTTTCTGAGAGAGCAGCACAAGGACAGGCTGAGGAGCAGGACCCAGCTCTGCATCCCAGCAAGGTGACACCAGGACTTGGCACCCTCCTGCTCCTGCTCTGATGGAGTCACTGCTCTGCACAAGCTCCCGTCCATTCCGTGTCTCTGTTCACCTCCTGCACGTAGCCAACACTGAGTTAAGCTGTTTCCATGAACGCAGAAAGGCAATCCCCAACCTTGGAGGCATTTAAGTACCTTTATCTCAGGCCTATCACAATGCTGGTGCTTCTGAAACTCTCAAATTCAAGTAGCTCAGTGTAATCATCTAAAGAATTCAGAGCAGAATGTTAAATACTCGGAAAATCCTGTATTATCACAAAGTTTTAGCAAATTATCCCAAAACGGGTGGGTAGGAGGGGAATAAAACCGTACTTAAAGCCAAAGCAGATAGTTAAGAAAACTGTTGCCAGCTGTGCACCTTCCATTCTCACAACATGGGAATTTAAATGAAAGTAATTATTGAAAACTGTTCATGTCACAGAAAAGCCTCCAAAATTTCCTTCTTCCCATGAAGAGGAATCAGAAGTGCTGCTAAGCAGGAACCAAAGGAGAGCAGCACCGTTCATCAGCTGGGTCAGGCAACCACAGCTGCAACTACAGGGAAGCTACTCAGGGGAAGGAAAAGGAAGAAGGATACATGGAAATAGAGGAGAAGGTATTGTTCAGACAGTTCAGTGCAAACCCAAGGCAGTTTCAGAAGTTTCATTTAAAAATCTCATGGCTCATCTACATGGAGGCACTTTTTCTGCAGAGGATGAGAAGGTTAACACTGATCCAACATTAAAGCACCACCTTCCTTGATCCACTGCAGTTATTCACACTGGGAACCCCTCCTGGACATAAACGTGGAACTAAACTGGAAATGTGACATAAACCAGCGGAGGGAAGACCCAGACAAACACACCTTTGATATGGAATAAACGTTCTCCTTCATAAAGCTTTTTTCTTGAGGATTACTCATGTAAAAGAAATAATTTCAAAAACGTTGGAAAACTATGTTAAACTAGTTAAAACACAGATTGACAAACACAGGGTTTTCTTAGAAGATATTGCACCTTAACTGTGGAGGAAAAAAAAGCCAAGGCACCACTCAAATAGGGCATTCCTTAACACACTTGTGAAAGCTCAGTACAGGATGGCCTAATTCTCATCTCTCACCACAGTCACTTTACACCTTCCCAAAGTAGAAAAGAAATACAATGTCATGTTCACCTCTATATCCTGACTTTGTGCACAGCAGCCTCAGCTTCAGCTAACATAAAATAGGCCTGGTCTCTACAAGAATTCTGTATTTCTGTTGCATTCGTTTTCTTCCACTGTTTCCATGTTCCAGCCACGGGGTTTAGAGTGGTATTAGGGAGAATTTTCTCACACTGAAGGGTCTAGGAAAGGACACATTTTACCAAAATCGTGATAATAAGGAGATCTAACTTTCAGTGGGGTTTGCAGAGGCAAAACCCCCTGGCTCCCCTCCCCACAGCCTTCAGTGACCAGGAAGGAAAACTCTTAATAAATCAGAGGTACTGAGCCATCAGGGCAAGACACTCCAAGAGTGCCCCTGACACATCTTTAAGCACCTGGAAGTTGCTTTAGTGCTTTTGCATCCATATAACAACTTTTTAGAGTTTCATCTTATGTTAATATGGAGGCTAAACAGGAGAATAAAGCCTTTTTCTGGTATTTCTGGAATTGCTACAGGCTTACTTCACTCTGCAACAGAGAAATGGCAGGCAAAGTATCTGAAATTATTCTGGTGATGAAAAAATGCAGACAAATGAATCCCACAGCCTTGTCATTTACATTATTCATTATTCCACTTTAAGGAACACAAGCAAAACTGGACAGCCAAATATTTACTGCAGCCTTTATTCTGCAATGTCTTCCTATAGCAAAATTGCTGTAAATTTTGGCTGAAAAATGCTGGGAATTACAGAAAGCAGAAGTGAGGCCTGTGGGCAAAAATAGGAAGCAGAGATTATAAACAACCCGTTTAGGTCAAAGGTTATTTGTAGATCAGTTACCACAAGGGCTAAAAAAATCCCTGAGTCCAAACCCATCAACATGATACTTCCCACAGCTCAGACTTAATATTTAGTCTTCTCTGTAGTAAAAAATTAGACCTAACGAAACAAAAACATAACACTTGAAAAATGAGAGCTTGTGTGAGGTTTAACACCGCTTGCAAAACTTTTACAACAACCCTAAGCCCGCTATCCAAGCTCCAATGTAAGAAGCTGAGTAGCATAAACAGGGGCAGGCACCTGCCCCCAACTCTCCATTTTTCAGTTTTTCTTTTCCTTCCCCCGCAAAATGTTTTTCTCCATCACAAAAAAAACCCCACATTTCATATTTAAAATATAAATTTAAATTTGTAAAAATACAATATACTTCACAGTTGCTGTAATTCAAACTCAGAAGAGGACTTTTGCCCCTCAGTAACTCTACCATCAGCAGAATTCATTTCTAAAAGCAAACACTTATTTGTTCTAAATCCCTTCCCGGAGATATTCTGAAGAAAAGAGGAAAGGCATGATATACGCTGGGTTTGTCAGATGCTGATAAGATCCATACTATTCCAGCTTTCCTTCCCAGCTGCCACCTTTCCAGCACTGGGCCTCCATGCCTCAAAATCCAACACAATGCTGAAGTCCACCAACACCTGATCTGCAATTTTAAGTTTTCTTTCACACCAGAATGAGTGAACTTGTAATTGCCTCATCCTCCCCTTCCTTTCTAACTCACACAGTGTTACTATTTACCACCCAAAGATCTGTGTTATCACAGCACTGTCTCACAAGAACCTCCTGGAGGAGAATGGAAACATCCTACAGAAACCGAGAGGTTTTTAAATATTTTTACAGCAATGCTTGTCCCCGGTGCACATCCAGACTCCACACCTACAGAAGTCTAAACAATCAGTGATGCTTTAAATCAGTGTTTTCCAGATTGCTAACGTGCTGCTAGAAAATACTCCAACTCCATTTTAATGGAGCTACCTCCCTTTAAATCCAGAACAAAAACGAAACCACTTTCCCAAACGCTCCCCGCAGGTAGAGGACACCTGCACAACAGAAGCCAAAGCTCTTTTAGGACAAATGGAACAGTGACTGGGTTCCCAAGACTTCCCAGACCCTGTCTGCTCTGCAGGAGTCCCCCACCGGCCCCTGTCCGTGTCCCCGGAGCCCTGCCGGGATTTTGGGTGGAATGACAGGGTTACATAACCCTGAGAAGTTCGGAGAGCCACGAGCCACGGATCCATCCATTAAAACGAGTTCCAGGGAACGGGAAGAGTTAAACGCAGCCCGGAATCGTGCGGGTCACAGGCGCAGACCTCGGGCTGCCCGATCCCATCAGATGTTGTTTTGGTTTAGGTTTTCTTTAATTACCCGATGCCACTCGAGCCCGACCGGGTGACACAGAATGCATTATCCCGTCATAATGTCAGAATTTAAAATTAGATTTGGTCTCCATAAATACACTTCACCCGGGCTCAGTGGCTCCGTCCAGCCATGACGATTATTTTATGTAACATCTTTCATACCCCAAGACCTAAAATCTGCACTAAAAATCAGCAGCTGCCTTGGCTGGCTGTGGATTTCTCTTCCGTTTATCTGAGGAGAATTCGGGGTAAAAAGGAAAGAGTTTCGCAAGATCAAACAGCGAAGCAGCGAGAGAAAAAGCGAATTACATAAAGTCCGAATGTACTTACGGTCTCCTTATTGGGAAGCAACTCCTTTCGGATTCTGAAGAAGTTCTTGCCGTACTGCCTCAACCCCTTAATAAACCGTTTCTGTGATAAAAGATAACAAAAACAGCATGTCAACAGCAGCAAAAAAAAAAAAATTAAAAAAATATTTTAAAATCCCCCAAACGGCTGCTGTGAATCGGCAGAGGAGCCGAGCGGCGCTCGGAGCCCAAGGTCTGTCGGGGAAGCGAACGCACCTACACGGCTGCGAACGGGGGAAAGGCTTGGGAAAGACACCGAAAAATCCCAACCGCATCCCCTTCCGCGTCCAACTTGCNCGGCGTGGGACACGGCCGCGACCCTCTCAGGAGCCCCCAACACATCCCCAGCACGAAGCGGTACCGGGAGATTTAAGACTAAACAAAGTGCCTTTCTCTGGAAGGGACGATCTTTCTAGAGAAGGACTTCTTCCTTTCCTATGAACACCAAAATAAAAAGGCTTTTTCCTTTCCTATAAACACCGTACACAGGTATAAACAACAAGCAAATAACAAATTCTGCCTGCAAAACCGGTAAGAGATGTTGAGTATGTGGGCCCTAGTATTCTAGGGAAAGGAGGAACATGAGAATTCATAATTCCCTATAAAGAAACAAGCAAAAAAATAAAAGGCCTTTTCTGTTCCTATAAACACTGTGCACAGGTATAAACAACGAGTAAATAACAAATTCTGCCTGCAAAAAAGGATGATGGATGTTGAGTACGTGGGCCCTACTATTCCAGGGAAGGGAGGGAGATGAGATTTTCTAATTCCCTAAAGAGAAACGAGCCTCAAATTGGCATCATGTAATTTAGATCACATCTTTTTGCAAACACCTGCTTGAAGGAGGTGGGCAGCGATCAGAGGCTCCCATGTTGTGAAGGGCATCAGGAATCCCAGGAAGGTTAATTCACCGCTCAAACAGCGCTCTCAGCACCTCGGCAGCCCCCACCACAGCCCTGGATGTGAGGGAAGAGGCTCTTTGGAACCTCCTGCTCAGGATTCTGCAGGTTTGCTCCCACAGGGATCTATCCTCACCTAACCCTGACCCTCAAAACCAGCAAGACTGCAGAGTTCGCCAAGAACGTGCCCAGGGGCACGGAGACGAGAATTAACCACCAGTTGTAAAGGCTTGGGGATTACAGTCCCTTCCAGTGTGTGATTTACTCATACCCACCTGCTCCTTCAAACCAGCCCACGCAGCACCCTGAATTTAAGCGTTTAAGGGGTGCCTGAGCTCCCAAACACGGAAAATTTTACTGATAGCAAGGTACCAGCCTGCAGACACAGGCAGAAGTCACACAGGTACCTACAGAGCAGGATATTGAGTGCCCACAGAGAAAAGCTGGTCCCTAATGCACTCACATACTCGTTTTTACCATGTGAATTTTCCCCAGGGGTTCTCATTATGCTGGGGTGGGTGGACCACTGCCCTGGCACCACAACCCTCTGGCTGGTGCCCTGGGCAGGGGAAGGTGGCAGCAGCAGTGACAAACACACCTCAACAGCTCTCCCCACATCCCAAAGAGCAGAGCAATTCCCGTCTGCAGGAATTCACAAAGGATGGAAACCAACTAAATGGAGAAACACCTAAAGGCAGGCACTCCAAAGGGAACTGTGGGATGCTCTCAGTCAATACATTTTAAAAAAACATTTTTGATTTTCCTTCCTATTCTAGTCTTAATTCAGGCATCATGTCCCTTTCTCCCTGCAGCAAGAACAGCTACTCCTTTTCTCCAAGTCAAGCCCAACAGAGACCTCAAAATGGTTTTAAACATAAAAGAACTAAATAGTTGCACAGCAAATCAGAGGTGACCTGTTGCTCTCCAGTGTCTCACAAAGCAGACTGCCTGACACTGATTGAATTTGCTCTCCTCTGCACAAATGACATGCACCGAATTCCACGTCCGTGTGTTAATGCTGCAGGAGGTGCTGCACTGCTCACAGGAGGCATCTGGGAGCGACAGCTGCCAAGCTAAAATAGCCTCACAACACAGGGCTGGGGGAACAACGAGGCTCAGACCTATGGATAAGTTTGGATGAGAAGTGCAAGTGGCTTTGGAGCGCAATGGTTTCATTTTTACAAGTACATAATTTGGAATATTTGGGACAAACATTTCAATTTTACCACTTCTGCTGAACTTTAAAAGATTGCTTATGACAGGATTCTGTCAGCATTATTGTCTGTGCTGCTCACTGAAGACAAACTGTGCCACAATTAAAAAAGTGCTGTGGATAATGAGTGCTGTGAAGCAGCTTTAGGAAATCCCATGGCTTGTGGGGCGGTCGGTGCTGACAGACACAGTTCTGTTTTAGGGAGTAGTTTCCATGGCTATTGACCAGCCCCAACACGAGGCCTCCTAATACCATTTGATAATTTGATGAAATGCATTAGATGCTGCAGCATCCTGCGTGTAAACAGGGAGCTATAAATAACCCGGGGAGAACAAGGAACAAGCATGTTAATGTTTGCCTGTGTGTTACTTGCAGGTCCCATATTTTATCCGGAGGAACAAATCTCCTGACAAGATACACAAAGCCATTATGCTGTGCCTGACAGAGCTCAGCTGGCACGTTTGTCACGGGGCTGGCAGTGCCAGTGCAGAGCCGGGGCTGAGCTCGTGCGTCAAGGTTTCCATGATCCCGAGATTACAGCCTGGCAGGAGGAACTGGCTGCTGCAAATCCTGCACCCCGGCTTTCACTGGGAACTGAGCTCCCAGTGTGCTTCTCTACCTCCAAAACCCCAAACAGAGCCGGTGCTGAAGGCATGGACCCCTAACATCCACTGCAAAAACAACCTGTTTAATCCATGCTAGGATTTCCAGCTGAAACCTGCAGAAGGGCAGCACTACTCTGATGAACCTGCAAATTCATCACTGCTACTAACGGGTCTCTTCTGAGGTGGTGCTTCAGTCGAGTTTAGATCAAATGGATTTTCTCTAAGAAATTCCATGTGCTGTTTCATTCCCTTCCTCTGACTTCCACCTGGCTAATGAGTGAAGAACACTGTGTAATGCAAAACATTTACAAACACACAGGGCCTTTTCTGATCTTTCTCAATCCAGGAAATAAGGATTTTATTTCTCAATCTTTCTAAAAAAAAGATTTAACAATAATTCCCCTCTTTAGCTTACATCCAAGAACAGCAAGTTCTTCTCTCAACCTCTTCCTTAATTCTAAGCAAATAAAATGGAAGATTTTGCTATTATGAAAGCAATGGGTTTAGTGCATGTCTGGAAAGGCCCAAGGTTTTCTAGGCAGATGTCAACGGAAGTTGTCACTACCTTCCATATTTAATATGCATTTTTAAGCGTTATAATGAATGTGGTAGAAAATTTATGGGGTTTTCACAGTTAACAGCAAACAGAGAACACAGAGCTATCCTGAGAGTTTCATTATGAAGACCCAACCTAAAGATGTCAGGTGGCTCTAACACAAACCTGTGCTAGATCTTCCCTCAGGTCCTTTCCAGGCCCTGCTGCTGGGAGAGTGGGGCTGCTTCCACCTCCTCTCAACTGCAGATTGTGAAAAATAGTGCAAAATACATCCTAACCCCAAATTTAGCTTTCTTTTAACAGAATCCCAGAACGGTTTGAGTTGGAATGGTCCTTAAAGATCATGCAGAAGCAACACCTTCCACTAGACCACATAGATCATAGATACTGCTCTGTTTATTTTCTTGACAATTTTTTAAAATGAAATAATTCTGTTGTGTCAAGACAAAATTACCCTTTCACCTTTGTGGTATTTTGAAAATAAAATTATGTTTTGACCAAGTTCTCTCACTCAAAGACACGGAAAACCAAAATATTTTGACGGTAGTTCATTAGATACCACCGTGTATGACAAGGCATGAATGTTCCCACTGGAAATTCAAAGCCCCTCTCCAGACTGCAGCCCTGGTCACCCACACGTGACAAAAACCTTACACTCCCCAGGCCATCTGCCCCTGAGATCAAGTGTCCTCTATAAACAAACTGACAAGGAACAGATCAGCTGAAAGCCTTCAAGGTGCCCAACAATTTGCTCTCTCCCTCCCAACTGGATCGCTTCGTCTTCCTGAAAAATTGTACTGAAAAATGAGAGCCTGCCTCGAAGTGTGGGGGATTCAACCCAAAGCTTGGCGGGAGAGGCACCTCCCAGCCTGAGCTCTGAGTACCCACAACAGCCACAGACGGAGAGTCATTAACAGCCTCCCCCGAGGGAATGCCAAAAGATCCTGCAATGATAATGACCCCCCTTCCATGGAGCTGCTTTTGTTGGGAACAATGGAGCTCCCATGGTACCTCTCGCTGGCTGGAAATATTGGTATTAAGTGAGCGTGAGCACAGCTGTGTGTAAATGACATATATAAACAGATTAGATTTGTGTATTTATACTGGATGCAAACACATTAATAGCGCATTTGCATACCCAGTTGGCTAAATGAGATTGCATGCAGAGCAGGATTACTGGTTACAAACACATTTATTTAGAATTTTCAATAAAGTATTTATATCGCCATTCAGGAGGTCAGAGTGGATTCATCATCCTTTTTCTCCTCTTTGCCTTCTCAGACACACACAAATGCTCTTGTCAACATGCTTTGCACGGACTGCCCATCCCTCTTCACAACTAGGCTGGGAAAAGGACTCCAGCCAGCAGAAGGAGCTGGACTGAGGTCCTCAACCTAAAGGCTGCCCCAGTTTCCTCCCATTTACTTTACTGAAGGTGATGTTTCAAGGGGGTGAGAGTTCTCCGTGTGACCACAGCATGAACCACTACCTAAATGCCAGTTTACAAAACTCCTCTCTCCCTCCTCTGTTTAATGCCAGGGATCAATGCAAGAGTCTGCATGAAAGGCAACATGATATTGAAGGTGACACAACAGCTCTCAGACATTTCCAGAGCTGCAGGAGAATTCAGCTATTCCTTCACCCCGGGCCTGGAGCTGTCAGGGTGTTGCTAACCTTTTGTGCTGACCCCAGCTGTATTTTCCCATCAGGATTTTACCAGAGCTATTTTTATAAAGAGAGAGATTTCAGGTTCACCCAAAGCACCAGGCAAAGCTTTGATTCCCATTCTGCACTGTACCTGTGTCTGTGGGGGAGTCTCGATGGGAAAGAGAAAACAAAACAGGAAAAAAAAAAATCAATTATGTCTAAACGAGGAGCTTTCTGTTTGCTCTAATTGCCCCCTGATTATCGGCTCCGGGCGCTCTCACTGCACAGCCCGGATAAAAGGCTCCCAAGCCCTGAGTTCCAGGCGGTTCCCGTTAAAAGCTCCGGCGCTGCCCCCGGGTCCCTGCCCGGCCCCGCGATAAATCATCCCCGACCTGCTCCGAGAGGCTCCGGCCCCGCCGGCTCCGGCCCGGGTTGCCAGGCAACCTGTGCAGCAGGGATGCAGGGATGGATGCAGGGATGGATGCAAGGATGGATGCAGGGATGCAGGGACGGGAGCTGCTGACAAATGTCCGAGGGCTGCACCGACAGGCTGGTCCCTGTGCCTCCCGCCCCTGCTGCTCCGGGCACGGCTGCACAATCCAGCTCCAAAGGCTTTTGTGAGGAACACACGCTCCCTGCTCCATTCCCCGAGCTGCGGGGAGGCAGCGATCACCCAGCCATCACCCAGCCATCACCCAGCCATCACCCAGCGTACGGCAGCAGAAATGCGATCCCCTAAACGAGATAAAGCCAGAAACCCGACCCGAGCCCAGCCCGCAGTGCCACGGCAGCAGCTGATGCTCGGATCAAACCCTGCCCGGGCATTAAAGCAGCAGCAGCAGCAGGAAAAAAGGAAACCTGACTTTCCTTTTCTGCAGCTCTGGAAGGGGTGTTGGATAAACAGCCTCGACTCCTGGAAGAACAATTCCTGGACTATTCCAGGCATTATCAGCCGTGGTAAGGTCACTGCTAGTGGTCCCACATTTCAGCAGGGGCTGAAGAGGCAGGCAGAGATGAACCCTCTTGTCTGAGGCCTGCTCAGCTTGCAGTTTCCTCTTTTCTACTAACAGAAGGGTGGGAAGAGGAGGCATTCCCTTCTCCAAACCAATGGCACCGCACGGACGGGCGAGTGGCAGGAGGACCTTCCAAAGGGAGCAGCAACAAGTCCTGGGCCTCCCTCGCGACTGTCCTCCAACAGCAGCACAGACAGGCAGCTCCTCATTCCATTCAACAAAATCACTTCCACCAGCAAGAAATCCAGTTGGCCAAGCCAGGCTCGTATTTAAATGCCCAGCACAGAGCCTGTGCTGACAGACAGATCCGCCAGGTCTGGCAGCATCCAGCTGCTCTCCCCAGGCCGCTGCCCTCCCGTGATCTTCACGAAGCTGTGGCACACGAACCGGGTTTCACACAGTGAGTCCCAGGCTCAGCCCTTGGGTGGGCACCAACCTTAAACCCCCCCAAACCAGAGACTGCCCTCGCTGACAAAAAAGAACTTTCTGTTTATAAACGTTCTCTGTCTCCTGCAATCAACAGTTTTTCAGTGTTGAAAACAAAGCTAAAGTGATTTGAGTGTGTTTTTACATAAATGATTTTTTAAAGGTGCCTTTTAAGAGTTAAACAGAACAAAGGTCTGGCACATTTGTGACCCAGAAAAGCAAAACAATGCGACGCTGACAAGAGACAACAGAAGGCTTTTGATTATACTTCAGATTGCCTTTTCTGTACACAAAGAGATTCATTTCTGATTGTTATTTTAAACTGCTGTTAAAATGCTAATATACAAAAAGCCTTCTTTTACATCAAAACCAAAGAGCGAGTAAAAAGCAAGAGCTGGACATGTTCCCTTTCAAGGACAAGCCTCCTTTCCCCCATGGCATCTCAAAGTACCTCCCTTTAAAACAGGTAAGGAGAAGAAATTTAGCACTTAACCTGCAAACTTCAAGCTAAACAGAAGAAGAAGAAAAAAAAAAACTCTTTGTTTTCATTTCTCAAACTCCTGTTCACCCAGACTTGGTACAAATGCATTTTCTGAAACAATTATTCATAGTTCCAATTGTTGTTGGGTTTTTTGAACATGATGGAACCAGTCACAGTGCAGGATCCAAAGGCAGGGATACAGATACATCCAGGCAGTGAGAAAGAGAACACAGCACTGTCCTCCCAGAGCCCCTCTCCTCCCGAGCAATGGTTCCCATCCATCAGCTGGGAATATTGACCTTTTTCTCTCCCCACATACTCTGAATCCCAAAAATACATTTCCACTCAGGCTTTCTCCTTAAACATCAGAACATTCCCTTTTTCTCCATCTCCTTCAGCAGAAAATCCTCTTTCTGTTACACAGACCATAAGGAGTGCAGCAAATGCACATCCACTGTTATGCAAGGCTGGAGTTGACTCTAACTGGGACATTTTTGGTCTTTTCGGTCCCTTTGAAACACCAAGCACAAAAAAGCACCACTCAGACCACCTGAAATATTCTGTGTGATCCTTCAAGGCTCAAACACAGCCTTTCCAGGGGAAGTTCCTTGCTGCAGAAATGCTGTTCCCTTGGGATTTCAACCATTATTGTCAATTACTCTGGAGGCAGTTTCTGCCATCAAACAGGGATTTTTTATGCAAATGGCAGAAGGAAACAAATAAAAGCACTTCAAGAGCCCCCAGACTTCGGAGCAATGAACAAATCCAAGAATAATGAGACAAAATGGAAATTATCCCTCTAGAGAGGCAGGTATTTCTGTAGGTGCCTTCCCAGGTAAATCATTAACAGTGGGGCTGTGACTGCAGCGATGCCCAGGATGGAATTCAGGCACTCAGATACAAACTCCAGTTTTTGACCCTTGCCAAAATGACACCAGGCAACCTCTGGAAACTCCCTAAATTCCTCTCAGAGTAAGTCTGCCACTGGCTGCAGTGGAGTGAAGAGACATCTGAGCGTGCAAAGAAGAAATACTGGTGATGGCAAAATCAAATTCCGGGCTGAGGGACACATCCTTGGTGAGGGGGAGAATGGGGCCAGTTGTGGAAAAGGGACCACAAATAAGAGAGGAAATGATTAAAGATTTGAAAATGAATGATTTGAAATGCCGCTGCAACAAAGGTGAACACTGGAAATGAAACCTTGAAGGTGGATATTGGGGGAGGGAGGCAAGGGGGAAGTGGTGCTGAGACTGGAATTACCTCCCCAGACACGTAGAACTGGACAATACCTCCCATAACAGATAAATGAAATATGCACCCTAATAAACCAGAGGTGCCCTCTTTGCCTTCCCCAGTTTGTGGCAAATGGGATGTTTGATTTGAGGGCTGAAGTTATTCCAGAGCAGTGGAGGGGAATGTGCTGCCATGTCATTTATCAGCTCCTCTAAATGCATAAGGCCTGGCTGATCAATCTCCCTACGCAGCCTAAAAGCCATATAAATCTGAGGGATGCTGTGAGAGGGCTGGGGGGAGGAGGGAAGAACAAAAGGATAGGGAAACCCACGGTGGAACAAGCACAGGGGGAGCAGGGGAGGTGTCAAGAGGCCGTAAAAGCTGAAGCACAACCACAAAGCCCAAAGCTCTGCGAGCCCTCACCACAAAACAGCCAAACCACGAGGCATAAAGTACAAAACCAACGCTGGGCAGGAGCAGCGAGCAGCAGTTTTTAGTTTTGAACTGCAGCCTCCTGGGCAGGGATCAGCACGTGTGGCACGGCTCTGGACACGGGGAAGGAGAGGGAAGCTCCCCAGGTGCAGAGAGGGGCTGGGCACGGCACAGGCGGCGCGCCGGGCTCCCAGGAGCTGCTCTGGGCTCAGCTGGCCCAAGCACGGCCCTTCGGGAGGAGGTGCAGGGTGAAGCTCCTCAGCGGCCAAGGAAGGGACCCCGGCTTCCTCCCACACCCAAACCTGAGCCTCCTTGCAGCTCATACAGAACCCCTCACGCTGGCTCTGGGAGCAGCATGGGGCCAGGCTCAGAAACGAAGCCTTTCCAGCTCCAGCAGAATTCACAGAACCCTGGGATGTCCCGAGCTGGAAGGGACCCCCAGGAGCACTGATCCAACTCTGATCCCTGCCCAGAGCACCCCAGCAATCCCAGCCGGGGCCTCGCCCATTCCCTGGGGAGCCTGAGCAGTGCCCAGCACTCTCTGGGGGAAGAACCTGATATCCCACTGCAAGGTGTGGAGTTTCCCTCCAGATCAAGTCCTTATTGCTGTCAAATTCCTTTCATGGCACTATAATCATTAGCTCTACTGGCACTGCTATCCTTGTAACTCATTAGGGATCTGGGATGGATGCAGGAAATGATGAATATTTAGTCCCTATTCATCTACTACAGAAGCAGCCTATTATCAAACAAGTGACACCTTTACAAACTTAAATTAAATAATGGCTCCCGTGGAGGATTCCGAGCCCCTGACAGGATGGCAAGTGATTTAAGTAACATAAAGCTGAGCAACTGGTGATGGATCATGGTTTTCCACTTGCTCTGTTACAGCCTGTAATAGAACAAATGATCATTTTTCAGCCTAATTGAATGTGGCCGCCCTGCTCGTACACAGAAAAGACAAAGCTTGATAATTTGCTTCATTAAAATGCATTTTTATGTCATCGGAAAGATTAAAAAAAAAATTGGTTCTGTTGATAGGGAAGATTAGAAAAATAAAATTTATCATGCAAACAGCACTTGCAAATGAGGTGTATTTTGGCATTCATACTGCTTATGTTGTGCAAGAAAGATAAGCCCTGAGCACTAAAGCACACAGAGCATCCACATTGTGACAGTAATCAACATTTCTTCAATAGGAATTATGTCACTACACCCATTTGAAGAGCATTTTGTCATTTGCTGCTGCAACGGCCACTGGGCCAGACTAAATAATTCTCAGCTAAGCTGCTGGGCAGAACACAGAGAATGCAGTGACATCCAGAAAGTTTGGGGGTTTGGGGCTGTCAGCCTCTGTGTTCAAACAAAGAATCAAAGTCAAGATTCAGACAGAGACCCAAACTACCAGGGGAAAAAAAAAAATTCAAAAATCAAATATCATCTTGTCAAGCTGCAGACAACGCTGTCATCTGTCTGCACTTGCTTTGTTTTAGGGGTTGGGGTTTTTGTGTTTGTAAAGCAATCCTGTTAGGAACAGCAACTTGCCATTCAGACAGCAAACAACTCCTCCAAAACAAAACAGACATTTGCCACGTCAAGTAATCCATTCCAAGGCTCTGTGAGTTTAATAATGTGTAATTCCAACACAAGCATTTGAAAAGGAAACACTTCTACCTGCATCAACTTGGACTAAGCCAAAAGCACTTGGAAAGAAGCTGCAGATTTCTATCACACATGCAACACAGAAAAATATCAAAGCACTTCATTATTTGTTACTATATTCCAATTGCACTTTTAGGTGTTGAGGAGGTGAGGATCCTGTAGATAAATTACATTTCTTAACACCTGCAAGACAGGTAAACTCAACCAAACTACTGAAATGACAGCACTGAAATAGCCTTAAATCAACCCAAGAGCTTTGGATGGTGCCATTAATAAAAGCCAACAAACCAGTCACCCCTCATCAACCATTAGAAAAAGCGAACTTAAATTTAAATCACACTGTTTATTGTTTACTTCCAAAACACTACCAACAAAAAATACCTGAAAACAGGTAGGTATCCAGCATTTCTTCTATTTAAATTATAAAGCCATTTTCAAAAGCATGAAGGAACTCATACAATCCTAGAAGCTGGGGTAATGCACACCAACGAGCACCAGGCAGAAACCCCTCTCAGGTAATTTACTGTATTTGGTTCAGAATGGGCAGCAAACTGTGAAATGTATCTTATGGACACCAGCAGCCTTTTAAAAGCCAACCACAGCATTATCGAGTGTAGATTACCTTAATAAATTCCATTTAGAATTTGGAAATTAAGTTATGTACAAAGAAATGGGCAGTAAGTCCGTTTTACAATTAAATCAAGATGCAACCTCCCACCCCTAAAATTCAGACACAGGGCTAAGAGGTTTCACCACAACCACCAGGGGTGAATTACAATCCCTCCCTCGCTTCCCTTGCTATGACAAAAGCATTAAGCTCAGAAAATCCCGAATTTTGATGATCCCTGTACTCCCAGCTGCTCTTTAGAATGTCATGACTCAGTTTCCTTTTGGAGAAGAACAGGATACAGCAGGAGGTTATATTTAACCCAGATTCCGGATCCCTGAGCAGATAAAATCTGGATAAAAGGTCAGGGCGTTGTGGGCAGGAGCTGTGTCAGCGACAGGACATCACCCAGAGGGTCCAGGCAGGAGCCTGGGCTTGTTCTGACCCCAGCACAGGGCCCGGGCTCTGCTCCAGCTGCACAGCTCCTGCTCTGCCCACGGGGCTGGGAGAGACCCACGGACACTGAACCGACTCCTGCTGCCGAGGAGCACCGAGGGACAGCTCCTTTGGCCCTCTCCATTTACAAAATCACCACGCTGCCCTCTGGGAGGACAAATGCAATCCCTGACATCCCCCCGTGGCCGTGTTTAAATGAACACACAGAGATGATGGAGAGCGCCAGGAAGTGCAAGTGAGCTCCATTTTTAAGATGCCCTTGAAAATGAGATGAAAAACACGGTTCCGACAATCAACCGCTGTCGTATTTATTAATCTTCCAAGCAGCACATTCCTTCCCCTTGGCAACAGGGAGCTGAGGGGATGTGCTGCTGGCTTGCAGACCTGGCTCTGGAGAACGCCCCAGCAGCTCCTGAGGGCACCTACGGATGGTTTGGTTTGTGCTGGAGCTGCAGCTGGAGTTGGGAGTTTCGCTTCCGTCCCACACAGAAATAGCTCCGGAGCCGTGGCTCCCGGCCAGGGCAGCGCTGTTGGGTTATTTTTGGGGATCAGCAGCACGGTAAGTGCTTAATAGTTAAAATATTCCACATGAAGGCAGAGAGACGGCGAATCAAGAAGCATATGGCAGTTCAACAAACCCCAACATGATATTGTAAAGGAAACAGCAACTGCTCAGGCAGCTGGGCAGAGATCAGCATCAGCGAAAGCAGTGAAATCACCCATTTTGAAGCCAAGGTCACTGACAGGATTTATAGATTTATCCCTGAAGAGCCTTTGCTGAACATGAAATGCTGAAATAATTTTTTTCTAATCTCTCCCCCCGCCCCTTTGGGCTCCCTCATTTGCTGGAGGCTTTTAAAATTCATTCCTTTTCACAGCTGGTTAAACAATGGAATCTTTTGGCAAACTAAAAGGACAGAATTGATTGCCCTACACAAACTTTTCTGCACGTATAATTGATTTTTAATTCACTGCCTTATTTCCAAAAGGACTTGACAATAAACTCAGTGCTGTATGTGCGGTATTGATCCCTTTCAACGAGGGCTTGGATCAAAGACTGATGCAGGTTAATCACAAACAAAAGATTGTTATCTTTCATCTAGGAACCTGTGTTTAAACTAAATTCCCTTTTTTGAGCTGTAATACACCCTGTGTTTTCTAGCTGTACTGCACCTTAGCATTTTGTAAACCTGCCAGCTGCTCAGTAACTATAATTTTATGCAACCTTTAAATAACAACTACTTCCCCCAAGCAGAATAATTTCATCCTTCATTGGTCACTTTTGACTGTGAGGGCTGATGGTTCTTTTCCACTCTGAGTTCTTAGAATAAGACACAGACAAGACCGTCCCACACGTGCTTAAACTAAAATCTTATTTATCCTTAAAACACAGGTCCTACAAGGCCACAGCAATTTCAGTTTGGAGTTTTTTTTATCTCAGTGCTCAGCTAAGTTTCAACTGTTACTGATTAACAGACTTGCAAATGTGGCTGGATTGATGAATTCCAGAAAAAGTTCATTTAGTCGGACTGTCACTCCGCTGGGAAGCTGCAATGTTTATTTCTTGTGGGTAAAACAATAAAACTAAGCAGTAACTGGTGTCTTAACCTTCCAAGCCCACTCCAGGAGTCTGCCCTGCAATGCTGCTCAGCCTTTCCAATACCCCTTGATGATTTTTTTCCACTCAACTATTCCAGAGGCTCTGTTTCAATCTGGCTCTGAATTTCATTTTCTATAGCTGCCACATAATCAGTAAATAAAATTCATGGTATTTTTGCCCCAGTAAGCAGCTCTGTCTCCCAGCATATCTGAAGAGCCCTGGCTTCAAAGGAGGGAGCCATGAGAGCAATGTTTTCATGAGCAGACACTCCAAAAAGGGCGGATGGGAGACATTTGAGGATGATTCCAGGCAAAGAAGCCAAGCAAATAAGTCTCTGGGTTTTGCATAAGTAATTCCTTGACCTGCCACGCTGGATTACAAACACTTGCAAACATATTAGGAAAGTAGTTTGCTGTATCTTGTCCTTTTTGGCAGAAGAATCTCCACTTGTATTTTATGATAAATGAGTTTAAGCTGAAGCCAGGTGTGGGTATTTTAAAATTTATGAACTTGTAAATCGATGTACACGGCCAATTAAGATTTAGCACCAGCAAGGATTAACTACCCCTGCACATAAATTGAGGAGGTTGTTTGAATGGAGGTTGTTTACCTCAACTACTCCACATCAAGAGCGATGTAAAATATTTAAAAGGCAGAATATTTCAAGATAAAAGGCAGTTATCAGGGATGTCACGGGGTGGCATTGACAGTTCTGCACAGAGATGCACACGGTGAAAAAACCTTCCCAAGGAGCACTTGGCAACTTCCTTCAGAGACTTTAACATGGATGGAACAAAGTGTAGAGGAAAAGGGAGGAATTGCCCAATAAAGAATGTTCAAGTACTGCTTCACCCAGATCTCCTTTAACTTTGGAAGACACAGCCCCGAGCTCCAAAGGTGCTTCAATTAAGCCTCACCAGTGTTGTTCATAATCAACATCTCAATGCTAATCAGGAGCACAGTTCCATGCAGGAGAGCATCCCTGTGCAATAAACTGCAGCAGAGCAGCACCAAACTCTGCCTGTAGCAAGCATGCATAAGTAAACAGAATTAATAACTACCCAAGTGTGGACGGGTGACTTAATCTGTTTCGATTAGATGCAGCTCAGCCCCAGGCCTTTGTGGTATTTAAAATGTGTTCATCATGTTTAATTAAAAACCTAATAAACTGCAGGTTCCTTTAGTTCTGATGCGTATTTCTCTCTCCTGTAAGCCCTATTGATTTCGCTGGAACTTCTGATAAAGAGACAGAAAAAAGCACATTCTGAATGAAGAGATAAAAAGGCGAGGTGGAATCGGGGCTGTCGGGTGAGCAACAGCCAGAACCAGCTCCTCTCCTTCCACATTTCCAGAAACACTCCATGAACAGAAAACCTTTCCATTAAGTTACCAAAACTGAAGATGCCCACTGTACCCTGTGTAAATTACAGCTCTTTGATAGGTTGTTGATCTGAAATGGGAGCTCATTTTTGGACCTGGAGCAAGCGCAGGGTCAGAATTGTACTGAACGTCACTGAAGTATAAAAGCAATTTTGCAGAGAAGATTTTGTCCCAAGACATGTGGAAATTTTGTAAGGACAATTTGTCTTGGGAGATGTTCCCACAGAAACCACAGCAGGGCATGTGGATGTTCAGGTTAACCTCAGCTGAAGAAGTTCATGCTCCTGGTTCCAGATGTGGGATCTGTGGAAAGGACCCAACTCTATCATCAGGGCAAGCCCCAGAGGAAACAGAGGCACTGTCAAATTCAGCTCACGGTTCCAGACTCCACTCCCACGGCAGTTCTGAAGTATTTCCAGGTGGAAAAGAACAGAGCAGCACCATTCCATAGCTAGGGGGGTTTCTGACTGCCTGCAGCCAAAATGCCACACCTGGCAAAGGGACATTTTTTGAGGTGACCACGAGTTGCAGAGCACTCTCACTGCTCTGACATCCTGTGCTGGGTTTGAGTGAAGATTTAAACCCATCAGAGGCATCAGCTGTATCAAAACAAGACAACTTTGCTCCTGGCTTCTCCCCAAATCATCCCTCTCCTCCACCCTGCTTTCCACAGAAACTGCAGCCCCTCAGCACCAGGTGATGCTGCTGGAGCTTGGTGTGTGCTCAGAACAGGCCTCAATCAGGCATTAAATGTGACAATTGCTCCAACTTGCCCACAGAAGTGAATTCATGAGCGTTACAAGAGAAACCAAGCCCTGCCCATCAAACCTCTGCTGGAAATTGATGTTGTCAGGTGGGGAAGGAGCCTTTACAAACAGGAAACAGCTGCTCAGAGCTGCCTGTGCACACATCAGCACAGGAGGCTCTTCAGCCACTCTCACAGGCAGTGTGCAAGGCTGGCTCTCACTCTGTGCCTCTGAATTTACATACTGGGATAAAAAAAGGCTTAAAAATAGCCACAAGTTCAGAGACACGAGGGAGACAACAAACCTCCGTCTTCATATTTACACAGCCCTCGTGAAATTCAATCAGTGGCCAATTTTACCCTCTGTTTAATTCCATCTAAACATCTGCAACCACATCAGCAGCAGTAAAAATAACACAACTCCCATCCTTTGTTTTAATCAGGGTCTGATGCTGCCAAGCAGCTCCTACCTCACAGTTTGGTCAGAGGCAGCAGAGCAGTTCTAATGAAAAACAAAGGCTTTGTCTTTGGGCAGCTGAGAGTCCACAAAAAAAGTTTAAAACATGGTACTACTACTACTACTATTATTATTATTATTATTATTATTCAGGTTAACTGACCAAAGCTCTGTATCTGGTGTGGGGTCTGCTTATTTATCCAATTGCAAAACTTGAGTAGACATTTGCTGGGCTGCAAGAAGAGATTAATTACAAGTCTAACCCAAATAAGGACAGGGATTGGACCTGGGTCTTCATTTCCCTCAGAACTGTCTCTCTGGGATTCTCAGCCCACCACATCACTGGAGGCTCCATCACTTGCCACCCTGAGATGAAGGGGACACACACAGTTAAGGCTGTCACCACAGTTTAATTGTTTTGGCCACACTTAGGTTTTGACACGTCAGAATGCTCTGACAAATATTTCATTGCAGAATTCCTATGGCAGCGTTAGCACCCTGTGGATCAGGCAGAGTTCTCCTCGGTTTCACAGAGCCAGCAATAAGGAAACTTCCCTTTCAAGTCTCCAAAATGCTCCAAAATGCAGCACAGCTGCTTTAGGCTGAAGCTGTCTGCAAGCTGCAGGGACCAACAGGCTCTGAGGCTGTGCAGGTGGAGCTTTGCTGTCTATAAATAAGAGCACAGTTTGATCTTTGGCTCTGCCCAGGCTGGAGGGCTGCCAAATGTTTCTGGAAACTTGGATGGAGCAGAACAAGAACAAATATGATAAAATGAGCTGGGGCTGACAATGATTTATAGAGTCAGTGATCATTACTCTGTGCTCACAGGCTGCACTTTCGCTGTAATGCTTCACTTTTCAATAAACTTTGTTTTTGCCATTGGTAAGGCTCGACTCTCTCTCATTTCACATGGGTTGATCATCAAAACCCCTGAGTGCAGCAGCTCCAGCACTCACAGCTCAGGGCAGCTGATGGAAAAAAATGAGGAGAGGGGGAAAAAGCTACACAGGGAAAAAAAGAGGCGTGCTGGCACAATTTACCCCTGGATGGACGCAGAGAGCACAGGCTGAAGCAATCTCAACCCAAACTTACCAAACACAGGGCAGAGCACTCCAAGGATTTGTTCCAGCAGTCAGTTCCCAACACAAACCTCCCTTTTGTGACAAGATAAGTGCAGAACTTATCAGGAAAGCGTGTCCCAGGCTCTGTGCTCACGCCCTGGCGTCGCTGCCAGGCCAGCACAGGATCCTCCCTCCTCCCTCCCTCCCTGGCTCCAGGCAGCCACAAAGGTTCTTTGTTGGGCCTGGAACCAGCCCCAAAGAGGGGCTCTAGGCTGGCCCAGCCCTCCTCGAGCTCCTGCAGGAAGGTTTAAATAAGGAGAGAGCAGAGCACACGTCATTCACTGCAAGAACTCCCTGAAAGCCTTGCAGAGAACCTCCAGCTCCAAAAATCTCTCCAGCCATTGCCTGAATAATTAAAATCACTAAGAGACCGTGAAAGTTTCCTCCATTAATCAGTTCTATTTTCTAACACCAATGCCAGCTTTATTAGTAGCTTAACAAGATCACATTTTTATTTTTGTTTACTTCTTTAAACACTTCACCAATTAACCAGCTGAAAAATTGACCCACTCAAGGCAAAAAAAAAAAAAAAAAAAAAAAAAAAAAAAAACAACCAAACTTTTCTCCTGTCACTTTTCCATGAGCAATCCTGTCTTGCACTGGAACAGATTTTTTCATTCACGTACCCATGTATTTTCATTTATATACCCATGTATGTGCATTGTTATTTACACACCCGCCCTCTTCTTGCTCATAAAGATAACCTCTTCAGGAAGAAAAAAAAAACAAACCATAAAAAAGCAAGAGAAGCAACATGAACTCTAAAGGCTGGAGGAGATAAATCATTTCCTACCACTTCATCTTCAGTCCAACACTTCTCAATCAGCTTTGGCACAGGTTTCTTCACCAAGCGCTGCAGGGCTTTTCCAGCATCGTAGTTACTTTCATGTAGCTGAAAAATAAAGAAGACAAATAGATCATTCAAAGGAATTAGCAGTGATCTGATACTGGAGAAAAAAAAACCCACTACAGGGAGCCACATGAGATGTTCTCTGCCTAATTATTTTTACTGTTGATGTATGAAGTGAAATTTAACCAACCTGAAGGGTAACTGAGGTTTCATCAGCAGAAGCAGCAGCATTAAACCAAGCAGGCATTCCCCTTCCTTCCTCAACCTGTCCCAGGTAATGTTTAAGCCAAAGTCACACTGCTCCCTTCTACTCACAGGGCTCAATGTGATGTCAGCCACGACAAAATAAAACTTAATACATTATGGGTTATACTTCACACAAATTGGCTGAAATCTCCTGTTGTCAGCAGGAGCAGATCTAAACTGCTGAAGGTGCTCTTCCCCCTCCACCAAGTTACTGGGGCATTCATTAGTTTGGAATACTTACGGGAATTTTAAAGGAAAAAAAAAAAGTACTTCTACAAAGAAAAGGTCACTCCTGGGCACAGAGCTCTGCTGTTACCTGCTGTGTGTTTTTAGAACAAACACAAATGTTCCTTAACTGGCAGCCTGAAATTTTTTTTTCCTCACCAACAAACTAAAACAACAATACAAACAGGGTGTTTCTGCAGAGACGAGTGCTTGAAGAACAGAAGGTGGCAAAGAAAGAAAACTAAGCCAGAGTGGTTTTCTACTAATTTCCAGCTTTTATTTGGCACCTTGGGGGCGGTTACAGGCACTGGGTGCACTCCTTAATTCCCTGCAGCGATGCAGGGTAACCAAAACCAACAATGCTCCAACTTCCCCAAGTTCCTTTCCCTGGTCCCCCTTCCAGCCCCAGCTCTGGGAGGTGCCAGCACTGCAGAGCCACCAGCAGAGCCACCAGCAGCCCTGCCTGTCCCTGCCGGGCACGGGAGCATCCCCTGGGCACAGCTCCTGCTTCCAGCCCTGCAATTCCCTGGGGACACCAGGGGATGGGTGTACACCTGGCCTGAAGGGGAACAGGGAACTCAGCCTGCAGTGCCAGCCCTCATCGCTCTGCTCAAACACCAAAACTGCCTGAAATAAAACCAACTAAAAAAAAAATTAGTTCTAAGGCTCCTGTGGTATGCAGTGCCTACTTACAGGCATGAAAATAAGACGTTGCCTTTTCTGCTGGGTACACATTAATTCTCCTCCTTGTTTGCACTCCAGCACTGGGAACAAATCCATCTCAAAGAAAAAAGCACTGTTTGCTTTGCCAGCTCACCTTGCAAATGCTTCTTTTCTGTGCGTGCCACTACCTAGAAGATTTTTCACTTAGGAAATGTGACAGTGCTGAGGAGAATGGTGCTTCTGTTTCCCTCCCCCCTCTGCTCCCTCCCAAAACATGAGGCATGCCAAAGCCTCTTTGTAACTGGGAGGGCATCTTTATTTTGCCTCAAGGACAACACGTGTTTTTCCCTGGCAGCCCCATTGCCCAAGCAGCTCAATCTCCAAAAAAAAAACAAAAAAACTCAGACAAGCCCAGAAAGAACAGCCTGGTCTGACAGGCAACTACTCCAGAAAAATCAAAGTTTACAGGCCAGCAAGGCTGTCCCACATCAGCAACAGAAAATATGAGCATCAACTTCTGACCAAGTAATTACATTAATACCAATCCCAAACCCCGTCAGCACAGACGTGACAGAAGAGCCATGGAACAGAGAAGACCCATGTGAAAGCATGCTACAGGCTTAGAGTCTCCTGAAAAACATTACTTTAGCAGGTGGGAGAGGGGAAAAAAATGTTTTATAAATGCCAGGAGTAGGATAATGCAGCAGAAAGGAAAAATATTTTCTCTAAGTGCTGGAGTTAAATTTACATGTTCCAGTCTGGCTCATTCTCTGCTTTTCACTTTCAGTCATTTAATAAATCTGAGCGCTTTACTGGCAAGATTCAAAGATATAAATAACAGCTAATGATGACTGCCTCTGGTTTCATTAACTTCTGCTTGAACTTCTCCAGGTATTTCTACAACACTGGATCATTGTCCAGTCAGCCAGAGAATCTCCATTTTTAGCATTAACTCTGCCATCCAAATCTGGCACCACCGTGACATTTTAGCTGTGAACAACTGCAACAAAGGGAACCACCACAAATGTACCTTAAAACAGAAAATACAGCAACTTCTGCATCACTGGACAGGATTAAAGAAAAAGTCTGAATGTGCACGTGTCCAAAAGTCTCCTTTATATTGGTATTGAAGAAAGCCAGGTCCCAGGGAAGGGATTTTACCATCAAGTCTGCACATTCCCCCAAGGTTCCCAGTTCCTACTCCAGCCCCTGAGCAGAGCTGCCATTTCTGTCTGGGTGATGCTGCAAATAAATTCTCCTTTGGCATGGCTCAGCTGTCAGGCACCTCCAGTCTGTAATGAACCCATGAATTACATCTTGCAGCTCTGACATCTCTGGGCTTGCTCATCAAAATATTGTTCTTCAATTGTAATTTATAACTTAATTTAAATGTCCCTTTCCTGTGACCTTTTTAGAGCAGAGTGGCATTGCATCTGGCAGCTCCTGCTCCAGCAAGGCTTCCTTTGGCAATTACAGCCATTACGACCTCCCTTGAAAAGCCCAGCTCAGTGAGGTTGCATCCAGGACTCAGGATTAAATAATTGCAGTCCATTAAGAACACTGAGATCCCAGAGCCTTCTTCTCCAAGGCAAAATTGCTGCTGTCTCATGAGGGTTTTACTGAACTGCTTCAAAATCACCGAACCCCAGCCTGGTTTGGGTTGGACCTTAAAGCAGAAGGGATTGTTCAGCCAAACCCACTTTTATGGGGCTGCAGCATCTCCAGCATTGGTAGGACATCCCTGGAATTGCAGAGTTCTCCAGGTTCCAGAGCTGGCTCTTCCATGGGACGATGACTTGTCCTGGACAAATCACATCCCAAGATGAGGGAGAAGGAAAAAGGCAAGGAAAATGAGAAGCAGGATGGGGATTGCTGCCATGTGGCTTGAGCAGCTCCATCTTTGGGTGTAATAACTCCAACCCAACACCCAATTTAATACAAAATGTAATTCAGGCCACTTCTTTCAGTAGCAGAGCTGACAAATCTCAGTGGGCTGTGGATATTCTTTATAGCTATGGACATCCCTGCCCTACCATGAAAATGGAAAATGCTCCTTCTAATTTTTACCAACCATTTTTAAAACCCAGCAAGACAAGAGCCCCAAGTGCCCTTTAGGGTATTATTTGGGTATCAGACAAAATCAAACAAAAAAAACCCCCAACTTCCATCTCTTCCCCCCAGTTCTAATCTATTTTAAGCACCTAAATAGTGATGCTTATGATGAAGATTAAAAAGCCTGATATTTGTGATGCAGCCACTTTGCACTGGCACTGCCAGGGAGCTGCTAAACAGCCCAAAATGCAGCTGCAAAAAAAACCAGCTGTGGGGCACTGCAGGCACGGCCAGTGCTCCACATACAGCCAGGGCAAGAACTTGCCAATTATCTGCAAAACTTACAACAGCACTTGAAAAAAAAAAACCCTTTCAAAAAATAGGAGTATTCTGCGTATTCCCCAAAAGTTTTAGAAGCAATCACGGCAGTCGGTTTTGGCCCTTTTTTATCTGCCTGTTCCTGACTCATGTTATAAATAAAGCACAGAAGTTTCTCCCCTGAGAGTGAGGATGAGGATGAATGAAGATGCCGAGTGGCAGAGCTGCCTCCTCACCCCCGACAGGCCCGGGCAGGGAGCCTGGCCTGCAGTGCTGCCCTACCTCGTGTGAACCAGCAGAGCAGCTGCTCATTAACACTCATCCAGAAGCAAAACTAGTAATAAGAAGAAATGCTAACATATATTTAAATAATTTTTTTTTATGCTTTCAACCTTGTCTGTAGTTAATGAACAAGAAAATCTGGTCTAAGGGCAAGTTAAAACAGGGAGTAATTTGTCTGGGTGACATCTTAGTTAGAGCTGAATTTCCTTGCACTGAGATTACACTGTCATGTTTGTCACTCATAATGACACGTTCCCATGCAGCAGAGTTATGAGAAGGCACAACAACACTATTAGTAAAGAGAGATTTACACAATATTAGCATATCATTGTTTGGTCTCTCCTCCATGTAGTACGACACCAGCTTAAGTGGTGCTATTTTTTCACCTTATGAGGTTAAATAGGAGTGGCTGGCTCTGATTTCCCCAGCAAAACCATGACCAAAACCTCAGAGATTCGTGTTCCACACTGAGTTTGCACCCTGCCAGCCCCAGTGTCTGCTCCAGGGTTTGCTGTTTCGCAGAACACCAGGCAAGGCTGACCACTGGGAATGAACTATTCTCCTCTGCAACTCTGTCAACTCTGAGCACAAAGGAGCAAATTAACTCCTGCTTGACCTGGGATCTCTGGGAACAGCACTGCAGAACCTCTGACCAGCAGGCACAGGTCAGAAGGATAAAAGAGGTCATGAGTTTCTGGCTTTGCATTGGTATGGACACAGAAAGGATCTTAAACCACATCTGATGCTAAATCAGAGTCTGGAGGGCAAAGAGGAGGGAAGAAGGAGGGGAAGGAACTACTCCAGGATTTCCCCCAGCTGTCCCTCCTCAGCACTGCCAGCAGCAGCTACAAGGTTCATGCTCAATATTTACCTTGTTCCATCCTCCCCTGGATTGTCAGATCTGGCATCACCTTCCCCCCCCAGAGCAGGATGAGCATTCTGGGATAATTTTTTCACCATTATTGTGGTGAAAGACTTGCAGGAGCTGCTGTGTCCTGCTCCAGCCCTCCCAGCCCGACACCAGCACCCATCAGGAGGGCAGCAAACTCCAAAGGAAAACTTTATTTCCTTCCTAAGGGTTACAGTGACAAATGTGGCAGGAAACCCCAACAGCCAAACAAAGGAACAGGAGCTGGAATTCACCTGGAACGTTGAATGAACAGTCATTTCATTGAGCTGAGATATAAATAAATACACGTATGTGATGTCTGTATGTTGCATTATGCCTTCCATGATCTTCATTTCTATCTGGCATAATTAACAATAAATCATTCTGGGGGCTTACAGCACCTGTTATTACATAAATAAAACAGCAGCAAAGGAGCTTGTCAAGACTGATTTATGTGAAGTGCTCCTCCGAAGTTTATTGGATTTCCATAATAAGAAATCATACCACACCATTTTCTTTTACATTAATCTTCTGGGTTGCATATGATAATTTCCAAACAAAGACACAACTTAGTGCAGGTTAAGAGGCTCACAAATCATTTATCAGATAAATCTGATCTGTTTTAAATAGGTGGTGAACTGAAAGATAAAAAAGGTACCATTTTGTCAGGACAACAAGTGACCTATCTAAACTGTTTAAAGTCAAACAAGCAGGGTCCCAGAAAAAAGTCAAAGTTTCTTAAAATATCCCTGACAGAACTATTATTTATAAGAAAACTCTTTTCTAGAAAAATTCAAAGTGGACAAGGAAAGCATTTTCTAAAATAGACATGCACTAGAAACACAAAGAGAAAAGAACCAGAAGAACAAAACCAAGTATTTTGGGACTAATCTAATTTCAGAAGCAAGAACTCTACAAGTGCAACTGCAGATTCCTCAGGCTGCCAAGCAATTAAAGGGAGTAATTAAAGTAGATAGAGAAGCAGTGGAGTTAAATGAATTTTCTGCATTAGGCTTTTATTATAGATAAGGGAAAAGAAATACCAATTCCAAAACCTCTTTAGTCATTATTGACCTCAACAGAAATTTGAGTCTCTGAGAAGGATGTCAGGGAACAACTCAGCCAACTGCAGAGTGGTGAGGCACCAGCATCAGGTGGCCTCCATCCCAAGGGAATGGAACACAAGGAACATTTTCCCTGTGAAGAATGCAGGCATTTTAACTCCAGTTAGAACTCCAGACTAGCTGGGCTGACGGGAAGGCCCAAGAGCCAGGTCAGGGGCAGCTGAGCAAGTCACAATTCCAGCTGGTGGCCCTGACCTGAGCAGCTTCCCAAAAACACTCACTGGGGTCACCTTCAAGGCACCACCCACGAGGTCATCACTGAACTTCTGCAGCTCAGAGTTAGGAAAATCACTTGGGATTTGAAAGGAAGCTACTACCAAAAAATGTGATCCCAAAATCTGGCTTACATGCTAAACATCTGATGCACTCCCTGCTTTGGGGATGGCAGGAAGGCTGTTCTTGCCCACGGGGATCACTTACTGTGTTGAGGGCGTTGAGGGTGGTGTCGTCCCGGGAGGCAGCCACACATCCATCCTCTGTGGATCCCCCGTCACACATCCCTGCAAAGGCTGCCATGCTCCTGCAGGGCGAGGGGGAAAGGGGACAATTCCTCAGCTGCTGCTGGATGCACACATCGTGCAACACACAAATACTGCATTTACACCTTAAATCATGAATTTCAGGGCCTTGCAACACTATGGAACAAGGACAGCAAAGCAGCACAAAACTGCAGAGCTGAGTCACCCCAGCACATGGAATAAATCCAGCATTAAAATCCAATCTAATTTGCTTTCATCAGTTAAAAGTCTGCACTGCCACAGGAGCAGAGCCTGATCAGGATTACAGAAGATGAAACCTGCAGAGAGGAGAACAGAGTCTCAGCAGAGACAGCAAACTCTGTGCTGTCATCTTGGTTTTATTATGTCAGAAAACTGACTGAAATTGCAGATTCCCCAGCCTCTGAATTCTTGCAAGCTACAAGTAATTTACTGAGACTCTCAATTACTGTGAAGCCCACCAGTGGGTTTGCTGAACCCACCAGGCAAACCAGGGAAGAACTGAAATGCAATCTGGAGCTCCCAATGGGATTCCCTGCAGGGATCCTCTGCTGTCCCAGCTGCTCCACCCGGAGCAGTTCCTCCCTTGTCACCCATCCCACAACACTCCATGCCAGCACACTCTGCTGGCTTTGCATTTTAACTCCAGAGCCACGGCTGATGGGAAGATGCTGTGCTGGCCCAAATCTGAGCGTTCTTGTCTCAAACTGAACATCTCAGCTGATGCCACTGGCACCCACAACCCTGCACATTCCCACCCCAGCAGGCCACAGGCACGGCAGGATGGTGGCTGAACTCACCTGGCTGCCCTGAGGTACATCAGCAAGTCACAGTCGTTGACTCCTGGCATCCACACGAGTTCCTCGTGCTGTGTCACCGTGTCCCCGTCCGGGGAAGGGAACGGCTGCAGGTCGGGAAGCTTGGCCTGAAAAATGAGTTCATACAGACAAGGCAGTTGTTCCTAATGTCAGGGGGATACACAGGTTCATAAATTCTCTGGAATAGTATGATCTGGTAGATGGAAGATGTTCAGACAACAGGTGGTGAAGGGATTTGTTCCAAGTTTCAGAGCTCTGAGGACACTGAGGCATCAACCCCCAACCTATTCCCTTTATCCAGCATTCCTTCTTCAGAAGGGCAGTGATTTTCCTGACAATTATTCAGGGCTAACACCACCTCAGCCCAATGCCTGTGAAGCCTTTCTGTACACAGAAACAGCAGAGCTTGAAAGGAAAGCGTTCTGTACTGCACAGCCTGCGTGGTTTGGAAGCCTGGAGCTGATGGACAATTCCCCCTCAGACACAGCATTGGTCACAAGGGTGCTGATCCAGCTGCTGCCTGCCAGGCTGAAACCCTCACAGAACACACTCATATGAGGGAAGGCAAGAAGGTGGTTACCATACGTGTCCCATTTTAAATCAGCAAGAAACCCTACACATTTGACACTAAGTTTAAAATTAAATGCTCAGTAAATCATTAGAACTGTAAAGAGAAACAAAGACATTTCCTGAAAGGGAGATAGCTCAGCGAAATGAACACTGCCTCTAAATAAGTATTACACTCTATCCAGAGACCCAATTAGCATCTTTAGTCATCTACTGCTCTGAGATGAGATAGCTGAGAGCCTCTTCAGAAACAGCTTTTAAGCCCTATAATTACCTCCTATACTTACAACGCTAAACGTATTTGAGAGGCAACATTTATACATAACCAGTAATTACAAGTCACAGGTTCAGATGTCTTTCATGTTCTGCTCTTTAATCTGTACTTTATTTTACTTCTTGCCTGGGAAAATGGATATGTCATTGAACTTCTCTTCTGGAAAGGGATAAGCCAGCACTGGGATTTCTGTGAGAGCGAGGCACTCCAGCAACCAGGGGGCTGCAGGAGCCCATGTTCAGCCTCCTGTACCCTTGGAAAATGCTTAATTACTGCAGTTACTCCCAGGAGCAGCTTCCTCTTCATCACAGAATCACTGAGGCTGGAGAAGGTCTCCAAGATGATCAAGTCCAAGCTGTGACCCATCCCCACCTTGTCCCCAGCCCTGAGCACCGAGTGCCACGTCCAGGGGTGGGAACTCCAAACCTCCCTGGTTGTTATTTGTAGCCAGAAGTTGTCCCAGGAGAACATGCAGCAGAGAGCACTGTGCTCCCCCTGGGAGGTGAATTCTGACAATTCTGCAATCCTACAGAACGTCTGTGTCCCCTCGTGTCCCCTCGTGTCCCTCTTGCTGCGATGGCACGGGCAGCAGCGTGGCAGATCTGTGAGTGAGGAAAACCCAGCCCGGCAGCCTCTGCCACCCGCACCGTGCGCAGCTGACCAGAGTCACCAGAAACCACTGCTGGGACTCAGGCTCTGCACTCTGCTGCTTTCACCCTGTGCTCGCTGAGGGGGTGAGGAGTGTCCACGTCCATTCCCTGACCAGCACAGCCCCGTGGGCAGAGACCCCTCTCACACCTTCCCCAGGGTGGGTCACACAGAACACCCTCAGTCTGACTCCTGCCACGGCTACAACCGACCCCTCCTGTGCCCAAACACAACCCCTCACACTAATTAACAGGCTGGGAAAATCCCCTCAGTGATGACATTTGTCAGAAACAAGGATGAGTGAGAGAACAATGGAAGTCTAAAGCATGAAGCAAGCAAGAATTAACAGTATTCTAAATCAGTGGACCTTCTTCCTCCTTTTTCTCCCCATCCATAAATGCATGTGGTAATTATACCTTAGAGCAGGGTGACTAATGCCTGCCAAAATATTAGATGACAATTTGAGATGAAAGTTGTTTTGAAGGTATCATTTACAGCACTCTTGTTATGACTACTGAAAAGAACACTACAGGTTTAATTGCCAAGGACTTCTTTCCTCTGAAGGCAAAACATCCTTAAGAATGTGACATCAGGTTCCATAAATATTTACTTTCACTAGTTCTTAAACAAGATTTTGAAGAGGGTCTGAATGAATATTCATCACTTGGATGCAAAAATCCAGCACTTGGACACTACAAAGTCAATTCCTCAGGAAAAGGAGAGGCCTCAGCTCCCACTGACAGATCTGGCCGTATGAACCAGAGCAAGTTGTATGTTAATACCCTGTAAGAACAGATTATTTCCAATGCTTATGAAGGATTTCTCTCAAATTAGAATTAACATACCAGGAACATCTAGAGTCTTAACCTTATTCTGCTTCCCAATGTGTGAACACACTCAGCAGCTTTCTCAATTTCTATTTTAACAATCCAAATGACTTCTTTAACTTCCAGCAGTTACTCATATTCCTCCAATCTTATTCAAGAATTAACCCAATAGCACTTCTGCTACTGAAAATCATTGACATATCAACATCTGACACAGAAAAATGTCAGTAAGTGAGCTAAGGAATTCTAAAGAACTCACTAAAGTGAGTCATCTAAAGATGATTCTAACCCCACTGTATCTGAACACATGCAATTTCAAGCAACGGTCATCTGAACAGACCGAGAGGCAAAAGCATCTCTGGATGTTGGAATACAAACAAAACCCCTTACCTGGTGGCTGGGTCCAACTCTGATTTCACCTTGGGTACTGTTTAGCCTCCTAAGATACAAAGGAAAAACAGCAATGAGAAAGAATTGCAATTAATGACATTCAGGGTCATATTCCGTCTTTTTTGTCATTGCATTTCCAATGCAAATGGAACAGAAGCAAACAGAACGCATTATTAAGAAAACAAGAGGGGATGCTCAGGTGTGTCAAGAAACCCGGTCTGTGCAAGGTTTCTCTTCTTGGCAGGGGCTGGGACAGTGCTACTCTCCTAGGAAACAAACCCACTCCAAGTATGAGCCAAAAGCCTCCAGAAAACAATGAGAACACATCAGAATGTTTTCCCCCAATGCATATTTTTGCAAGACAACCTGACACTGTTTTCTTGTTTTCAGGTTATGCAAGGAAATGACTGAACTAGGAAATCAATTTTCTATTTACAAAGTCATACATTAAATACCAGGTTACGTTTTTTCAGCTACAAGGTGTCAGAATTCTTCCCTGTGAGGAGCAAAGGGAAAGTTGACAACAGAAAATGCTGACGCTCTTCCTTTCCTCCCAGAATTCATTTTAAGGCCATGCACATCCCTACTCATCGGTGCAAGTGAAGCTCACAACATTCCTGTGCAGTGTCTGCAGCTGCAGCCAGCCCCGCACCAGCCAAGGCTGCACCAGCAGGGTCTGTATCCACACTGAACACTGGGCTGGTTTCAGCTCAGATGGGAAGAACCAAATATCCCCCAGCTCCCAATTTCTTCAGCTGCACCATGCTGAATATGACAAATAAGGCATTTAAGAATCAAGGGTGGAGCACCCTGTAATTGTAAAGTTAAAAGCAAAGTTTGGGATGGAACTTCTGCTCCCAGCTCTTTCTGTGGGAACTCAGTGGGGCTCTCCAACCATTCCTCATGAAGCATGGGCAGAAATATTTCTGTGTCTTTCCATCACCCAATCACCACTTCCTGAACATATTCACACCTCGAGGTGCTCCCTCTCCTGCCCAGAAGGTGAGGGCTGGGCTGAGTTGAGCTGCTGTGCAGGAAGCTCTGGCAGGCTGCTCAACATCCCATTGGGATTTTAAAAGGGCACAAAGCCCCTGGCTCCTCAAGGGCACACGATCTGCTCCATAATTTTTACTGTTTCCACATCCCCAGGAATGGGTTTCAAATGGAAAGAAAAATTCTTGCTACGGAAAATAAAATGCACTGCAGATTTGAAGCTAAATCATATTGGTGAGAGCAATTACAATAAGAATGGAATGGCATCCTGTGTTTATTCGATGGGAAAGGGAAAAAAGGAGCCAACACTGTATATGAAATGTGACACAAAAGAAACTGCTGTAACAAAGCAGTATCCATAGCAACAACAACTTAATATTTCAGTCCTCCTCAGCTGCAGTGGATTAAATATAATGACAAGATGTTCCCTTTGAAAAGTAACCTGTTGCCATGGCAACATTGTGTTCTGCAAAGTAAACAGGGGCTGGTCAGAAAGGAGCTGGGAGCCAGCGCCGGAATATCAAAAAGGCAGGAGGCTTCTGTGGCAGAGCAGGGCAAAGCAGCACGCTCTGATCCACAGAGCCTTGTTCCACACAGCTCCAGGAGAGGAGAGAGGATGTTCAGCTCAATGCAGCTTTGTCCTCTCCCTTCTGAAGCAACAGGGGAGCTTGGAGGTTCAAGGCCAAAGGCAGCACCACTGAGACAAAACAGTTCAGAGGTGAGGACGAGCAGGGACTGAGGCAGCACAGGCTGGTGCAGAGCTCTCATTTCCCAGCTCTAGGAAGAAGGAGAGAGGGAGGAAGGTCGGCACAGCAGTTCCTGCACGACTTCCAGTACAGAAACGAGCTTCACCCTCTGTTTGTCACCTGCCTTCTTGTTCACTCCCCTCACCAGTTACACCAAGGCTGGCACAGCTGGCAGCTTTGTCCACGGACACGGTGCATGAAGGACTGGAACTGGCAACCAGAGCTGCCCCACAGCACAGCCGAACAGCTCTGGGCATAACCTGGGCTCAGGACTCGCTGGTACAGAATGCCCAGAGCCAGGCAGGATCCAAGGCTGGGAAATCGCAGCAAAGCTCTCCCGAGGCTGGAGGACACGGCAAAAGGCATTGGGGGATTTCTGCACAGCCCTGCCCTGTCCTTGATGTGAATCCCAGCCCGTTCTTGCCCAGCACGTCCAGGGCAGGCCTTTGCCAGGAGGCTGACAGGCTTCTGATGGGACCACACGGGCTGGATGCCCCGGTGGCCCTTCAGGGTCAGGGATCACCTGACACCGTGGAATCTCAGAAATGGTGCAAGTGTTCCTTTCATGCTTCCCTTTTTACTGCCAGAGTTCAGCAAGGGACTTGCTCTGCAGTAATGGCACATTTTTCACACTGGCTGGCACGGGGCTGAGGAGGTGGCACTGCTGCAGCACCACAGAACCAGCTCTGCTCTTGTGCAGCTCCTTGCACCCAGCAGCAGCCAGGGTTTATTTGTCCTGCTGTGGTCAGCGTGCCCTCAGTGCTCTCCCCACATGCTGTGCTCCCACTGGCTCTCAGACAGCTTCTGCCAGCCAGCAACAGCTCAAACCCCATGGAAATAACTCAGTGCTACCATTAAGTTTAAAAAACCAGCCCACAACAAAACCCCAAAACAAAACCAGAACCCAAACATCCACACAGGACAACATTCTGTGCTACCCACGTAACCACCCCGGGCATCATCGTCCCTGATTCTGCAGATTGAGGTGATCCCTAATTAAATTAGAGGGGTGCTTCAACAGAAGAAGGTTTTTAAACCAGCCAGTTCACTCAGCCACAAACCTCCTCTCAAACAGTGTTTCTGATTCTCTTTGGAGCTCTCCAGAAAGGGTTTTCAAAGCCAGCTTGCTAAAACCCACGGCCTGGCGTGGCATGGGCACTTCAGGGACACAAGCTTCACGTGCAGAGGAAGTCTCACCCATCACACTGAAGTGCCCTCAGCCTGACCAGCTCCCAGCAGCCCGGAATGCAGCCAGAGCAGGGTCAGGGCTGTGGAACTGGCACCAGAGGTGCCACCAGGACAGGGGTTCCTGTGCTTTCAGCCATCCCCGTGTGAGGACAGGCCGTTGGCTAAGGGAGTGTCCAAAAACAGCTGGAGAAGGTCATTATTCCTATATAACCAAAGATTAAAAGAGGAAAGACATCTTAAAGCCAGGATATGGAGGGGTTTGGGTTGTATGTTTGTTTTTAATAAGCAGTAACAAGCTGTAGCACTGAACAAGGAATCTCACGAGATTTGGGGTTATTTATGAAGCCTGGTATCAACATCAGGGGCTTTACTAAATAAAACCAAGCCCATGTTAGATATATCCATTATAGAACAGATTATAAACTGCAATCATACACTGAACATCGATTAACCAGTCATTATTAATGGCCAGAAAATCAGCTATATCCACTGAGAGTGTCACACGGTAAAGTAATTCCTAGATACTTGTGATTTCTGTAAAATTAACAAAAGCTCCCAAGAAAGTCCCAAGAAAAAGTTTTTTAAAAAAAATCCTTTAATTCAAATAGTCCAATACCCCAGATGAAAGACCCGTGCTCTTCAGAGGCAGTTCTAAAAACATCTGGCAAGGATCATTTTGTTCCATTTCTAGAGGGACAAAACGGGAGAGAACAAAATTACTCCACTCCAACTTCAGCAGATTAAAAACCAGTTTATCAGGGCCTGAAAGTGACTGGCACTGCAGCCAAGAGCATCTGTTTATGGTCACTGTTGGGAGGCACGATACTGAGCCAAGTGGATCCTTCATTTTAACCCAAAAGTATCTTATGCGTGTCATGTTCATACACTGCACACTTCAAAATGTAAAAGGGACAAGCACATTCAGGCTACTCAACCTTTAACCAAAAAAATCCCACAACCACCACAAACCTGAGTTAAACACCTCAGAGGAAAAAGTTCCCTGACTTCACCTGTGTCTTAAACCTTCACTCTTTAAGCAAGATTTTAAAATTCATCTCATAGAAATAGCATCCTAATGCTCAGAAAATATTCTTTCCCCTTGTAACTTTAAGCTTCATTTCAAACCTGTTTTAACGGTGTGTTATAATTTAAAAAAAAAGCAGAAGTGATTTTGTGTTCTGGGCGAAAAATCCAACCTGTATTTCAGGCAAATGAACTTGTAAGGGAAAGTTCTCAGTGCCTGCTCACTCCAAAGCAGGAATGAACAAACATGTACCAACTCCTGTACCTCCAGAGCAAGCTCCAGCCTGCTCTTGACTGCAGGGGCAGCACGGGAACGACGTGGAGGCTGCTCTGCACCCTGATGCTGTCTGCAGAAGGAAGTACTTGCTCAAGTTCGAATCAGACAGGAAAAGCTTTTTCAAGATAACATTATTTTTACATTATGTTTATAGAGGTGGAAAAAAAAAAACCTATAGAGAGTCCTCAGTATTGTCCCCTACCCAGAAGGTGGGATGGAGGTGACAACGATTCAGCCAGGTTACTGCAGAGGAAGGAAGTGTTCTCTCCAGACAGGAATTACCTGGCAGGTGCCATGGAGCACCTCTCTAACACTAGTTTACCTCCAGATAAGGAAGACACCAGCATTCGGATCATAAGTTCAAAAAAATTAATTGCTGGGAACCATTGCATAATGCAAAGGTTTTTATCTGGTTATACATGATTTTAACAGAGCCAAGTGTTGTTTACAAGCAGCATTTACACTGGTGAGTAAATGTGTAAATGAATCCAGCATGGAACGATGCTGTTCAAGTGTTTGTCCTGTAGAGTTTCTAAAATGGCCAGGCAGTGCTTTTGCACTGCCCAGAGCAAATATTCACTGTTAAACCAGACTGAACACCACAGCAGCACCACTGCTCCAGCACAGCCCCAGCTCCTGTGCAGGACACTGGAACTGGGCAGCAGCACAGCAGGGAACTCTTCCATAAAGCTTCATCAGATCAGAGGCAACAGTCAACCTCTGGGGCTCTGAACTTGCTTGACAACACAAATCTGCAGCTTCCCTGAACAGCAAACACGGGGAGAAGCAACAGCTCGTGTCAGAGGTGATAAGCATGAAGAATGGGAAGCCTGAAAGGAGCTGGAAGGTATCCCTAGTTCCACCATACACCTGGAAACAAGCTCTAATTAAAACAAATTACATCCTAAAGAATTGGAAGGAAGGGGAAAGAGGTAATCTTACTGATTTATGCCTGGAAAAAAAAGCTGAAATGAAGGCAGAACAAAGGGAAGAGACTATTCTTCATCCAAAGGACAATATTCAAGCACTTCCCATGATATATCTGCAATTTCTAACAGCTGTTTGGAGTGGCATTAACTCACCAGACCACCTACCAGCAGTGCCTGAACCGGGAGAATCTGCTGGGCACCCAGCCAGGACAAAACTCTGCGTTAGGAATGGAATAACTGCAGGAGCACAGCTCCAGGCTGACCAAGGAGGATGGGGCAGTTCAGAGCACTGCAGATCCTGCCAGCACCAAGACACCTCACAACCTCATCCTACTGCCACCGAGGCTCTTCTTGGGTTGGTTTTCCTGGGGGAGGGCTGTGGGTTTTAGGGGTTTTCCCTGGCTGGGGGGAGCAGGGAGGTTGAGTTTCTATTGGTGTTGTCGCTTTTCTTTTTAAACCCAAGTGTACAGCCCTGTGCACCTGAGGAGCTGCTTGGTTATAAACTGGCTGCCCAGCCCCTTCTCTTCTGTCTAGAAATGAACATTTAAAACCAATGTTAAGGACACGAGCTAAGCTGCCATATCCCTGTATTCCTGCAGAGCACTGATGGATTCCTGCACATACTCAAGTTGCTCCTTTATTAGGAATAAGAATGTGTCCAAAGCTCAGGCCTGTGGAGATTCCTCTCTAAACGAAGAGGTGATCCAGCCAGTCTGAATTTCAAGGGAACTGAGCTCTGTCATCATTAGCAGGACTTTGCTTCAGCCAATGGCAAAAGTGACCAGTGATCCACATGAAATAGGCGGTTTTGATGTTTTTTATGCTCTGGAGGTATAAAAGGAAATGGGTAAGGGAATGACACTTGGGGTAGGATATAGACATGGACATGGCACTGACACAGGCAGAATTCTGCAGGTTTATTCATCACTCATTCCTCAGCTTCTGACAAGAATCACAGGCTGGGTTGGGTTCAAAGAGACCTTAAAGACCATCTTGTTCCACCCCCTGCCACGGGCAGGGACACCTTCCACCACCCCAGGGTGCTCCGAGCCCCATCCAACCTGGCCTTGGATGCTTCCAGGGATGGGGCAGCCATAGGGTGCTCTGGACACTCTGTGCCAGGGCCTCACCACCCTCACAATAAAGGATTTCTTCTTAATTTCTCATCTCAATCTGTGCTCTGTTAGTCTGAAGCTGCTCCCCCTTGTCCTGTCACCCTGTGCCCATGTGAGAAGTCGCTGTCCCTCCCGTCTCCAAGCCCCAGTGACACAGCCACTGCCAGGTGAGTGACAATGTGTGCAGGGCTAAGGGCCAACCTCCTGCTGCAGAGTTCCAGAGATGTCACAGTGAGCAGCACACACAGTCCTGTGTCCTTTCAATCCAAACACTGCAGGAACTCCCAAACAAGTTCCCCTGACTGAAGCATCTCCCCAGCCCCCGAGCCCAGGACGAGGGCTCAGCTCTGCAGGACCACGGCAGGACAGCCTCGCTGTGCACAAGGACAGACCCCTGCGAATGACAACAGGCTGCACAACTGTGTGTGCTCCACCAACGCACCTGAGTCCTCTCACACCCATTTACACTTAGCAGTGACACCGCTGGCCGTCTCACAAGGACCTCAGAGCCCAAGCCCTGCACTTTACTCCAGCAGCTCAACCCCGTGTTTGCCAGCCTGGCGAGCCCCTGAGGTGCTGCCTGCAGGCTCTCCCTGAGCTGCTCTCCTGCACAAGGCAGCACTGCTGCGGTTCACATGCACCAGCATTATCTGCGTGTGGCTGACAGCAAACACAGCCACGGCAGCTTCTTCTCCTTCACACCTGGGCAAGTGTCGGCGGCATCGGTGCCCTCCATCGCCGGGAGAACCACCCATCCTCGGAGCAACCAATGGCTGCAGATGCACGACCCTCCTCTCGCATCACCCAAACAGGCCCAAACATCCCCTGCTTGCACTCCTGCAGCAGCTGCCCGCACCTGCATGCACACAGCTCCACTGAAATCCCCAAAACCCCCCAAACCCACCCCGCTGCAGCGTTTCTCCCCGTGCCCCCCTCGGCCGGCAGAGCCCCTGGCAGTGCCCTCCTGCTCCGGGAGCAGCTGCTGCCGTGCTGGCAGGGCTCTGAGGAACATGCAACAGCAATGAAACGATCTCATAAACATTGCAGAAGTCACGAACAACAGCAAAAATCACCATGGTTTCGGGGAGGCCGGAGTGATGTAGCCTACCTGCAGGGGCTGAATGGATCATCCATGACTATGACAGGCGCTTGTGGGTTGGGATGGATTGCTGAGCCCTCTATTACCAGCTCAAACTCTGCCTTTTCCACTCTACCAACTCAAAATGGAGGCACATGCGGGCTGGGAGACCTCGCCGAGCCTGCACTGAGCTTGTGCTGTGACCTAAGCCCGCACGCAGAACGCAGAAACTTCGCCCTCGGACCGGCGGCACTGAGCATGTGCTGTGACCCTCCCTCAGCCCTCCCTCAGCCCTCCCTCAGCCCTGCCTCCCTCAGCCCTGCCTCCGGAACGGCACCGCGGGCTGCCCGCGCCAGCGCCGCTCCGCGAATAAACACAGCCGGCAGCCGTAAACACAGCGGGGATCCGCTGATAAATACAGCCGGGATCCGCTGATAAACACAGCCATCAACCCCGGCCGCGGATCCGCGAATACAGCCGGGCTCCCCACGCCATCAATCCCAGCCGGCATTCCGCAGATGCAGCGGGGCTCCCCAGGCGATCCCCGCTCTGTAAATACAGCAATCAGCCCCGGCCCGGGCTCCGCAAATGCAGCCGGGAGGAGCAGCCGAGCCCTCGCCGGCCGCGGGAGGGGATGGAGGGATGAGGGAGGCACGGAGGGATGAGGGATGAGGGAGGGATGAGGGGCCTTGGCTGGGGGATCCCTCACGGCCAACGCGCCGAGCCCAGCCCGGCCCCTGCGCTGCTCCAGGTGCGAGCCAAGCACCAGCCCCAAAGCTTTGCTACTCCCGCTGCTGAAAATCGCCTTCATTCCGAGGTTCTGAGGGTTTCAGGTGCCAGAGCTCCGCGTTTGAATGCACAGTTTATGTGCTGGAAAGCGGAGCAGGAAGCTGAGTCACGGAACACTCGCGTTCTCCCGCCGGTGCTGCAGCGTACGAGAGCATTTAAGGAATATTAATTCTCACAAGCAGCACGTGTGAACACAGCGTGAACCCCCGAGCAGCCAGGCCTGACTCACTGCCCGAGCTTCCTGCACCAGCCTTCATCCCTGACCTCCCTGTTTATTAGGTAATTCTCAAACATGCTCTTAGGTACCGTTCACACGAAGGCAGCATCCCTTCCCCTGCAGCATGCAAGGCTTTAATTAGGATGCATCCCTCTGTATTTTCCAGAGGATTTCCCTCTTTTTTCTGAGATGCCTCAATCTACCATGAGGCTAAAGAAGGATAAAAAGTTACCCGAATTTTGAAAGACACAGTAAGAAAAGCAGATCAGGCCACAAAACAAACCTTGATCTTCTCGTACAATAATCCAGTGAGAAATTTTCATTGTAGCATAGGTGGATACACAATTTCCTTGTTCCTTGTTCTCTGTTACCTCCCACCCCCTGCTTGGGAACCTTCACCAACAGCCTGGCTCCTTCAATGAACTACCATAATAATTTAATTGTTCAGGAAACTGAGTGTTTCAGCTCCTATGGCTCTGCTGAAACGATCTAAAGCCATTCCCTAAGATACAGAACACCCCAAAAATCACTTAGCTCACAACATCCCCCAGCAAGAACACTCCAGAAGATTAAAAATAAAGGAAAAGCAAATGCTGTGCAACTGAAACAGACAAACACTTCCCAAAACCTCCGCTCTGAAATTCACCCAAGCCTTGAATGTTTGGCATTATTTTTTTCTACAACACTAAACAATGTTTGGGAGGAGGAATTTTAATCCACGGCCATGAAACTCTTTGTAGAATAATACCTGGTTATTTCTAGTTCCAAGCAAAAATTCAGCAGCTTTTTAATCTGTGTATACTTAGAGATGTCAGTGTCAGCCTTCACTTAGCTCCTCTCTCTGAACCTTCCCCATTCCAAGATAAAATACAGGCTTGAAGAGCTGGAATTAGGAAAAAAGCCTGGCTGCAACCAAATGAAGAAAAACCTACTTTTCAGAGCTGGCTAGTCTGAGTAATTAGCTGATCACTGAGTGCTCTGCTTTGTCATTTCATTGATCTTTTCAGGCTCAGTCATTCTCTAATAGCTGGAAGAATTAACAGCTACTTCTACACAGAAAGTGGGCTTAAAACCACACTGACAGCAACAAAAATGGCATTTCACAGGAGACATCATCCATTAGCCACCAACACAAACACTCAAACCCAAAATGCACTGAAGTACAGTGACAAACACAGGGGTCAAGGAGGGTGCTGAATATCAGAGAGGGGCACCATGAAAACCTCACAGAAGCCTTGCCTTGGTGGACTGCTCAAAAGAAAATACACCAGTAATGTTCCAAAAGCATTTTAACATATTGTGCTCGACTTGGGATATTCCCAGGGCTCAGCACCAGGCACCACCAGCAAGATTGGCTCGCAGAGACTCACAGTGAAGGGGAAATGCCCGAGTGAGGGAGTTTCACCAGTCCAGTCCCCTCTCAGCCACAAAGACAGATTAAGACACTTCAGAATAAGGTACAGGAAGCCTCATTAATAGGCAATTACATAATAAATACCCACACAGGGAGTTCCTTCCTAACTGCAAGCAGTTAGCGGCTGGCAATGCCCCGAAGCACAAAGATTCAGATCTGCATTAGAAACAGTAAATCTACCATGTAACAATTCAAATATTTATTATTTATATGCTTATCTAATCCCCGCTTCAAATGAGACTTTTCTCCACAGTATCTCTGGAAATCAAGGTCCACAGCTGATTGTGTTCTGCACTGAAAGGAACAATCACCTTCCAGCAGGCACAGACCTGGGCCAATTTATTCACCTCTCACTGGAGGTGCTCATGGAAATATCCCCCCCGAACGACAAACTCTTCAAGGCTGGCACTTGTGAGGGATTTTCTGTGTTCAGAAAATCCCATACATGGAGAAAGTGCCGTGTTTGGACCCAGAAAATAACAAAGCTACAGCCTGCTCTGAGCTGTGCTTTCCAAACACAACTGACCAAGAGTGGCTGAACAAACCCCAGGCAGATTGAAGAGCATGCTGAACACACCTTCCTCAAATATGAACTGATTCCCAAAAAAGTTCTTTCTGTACCCCTCATTTGTTCTAGGCCAGCGAAGCATAAACCAGGAATTCCTGCTATGGGACCCTGGAATGACTATTTACATATGAAAGCACGAATTTCCACACTTAACTTCCAATTTGATTTCTTAGAAGTGTCTAAATTGCAACTTTGCTGACTAGAAGATGCAAATGATTTTCAGAAGTATTTTCAGGGGTGTACATTCAACCAACAAGACAGCCAAGAATTCCTGATTAAACCTGCAGCCTTTAAAAGACTTCCACATTTCCAAGAAGCTGTTTAGAAGCAGCACATCATTCACCCAGAGACGCATCCGGATGTCAGGAATCACTGCACAATCTTGTTTTGTGCTCTGATTTTTCTCTTGTATAAACACACACTCAGAAAGATGCAGCTTCTCCCTTGCATCCCTTCCACCCCACCTCCTACCAGCTGGATTTTAACCTTTCTTCCCTTGAGTAATTTTCACAGAATTATGGTTGAAAAAGACCTCCAAGATCATCAAGTCCAACCTTTGAGTGAACACCAGCTCAGGTCAGTGGTGAAGTGGAGTTTAAAAGCCATTTTCACTTACCTTGTCTCTGGATTATAGCCCAGGATGTAGAAAAATGAATCCACTCGTGCCTTGAACTCTCTAGCAGCAAATATGTCAGAGAAATGGGAGATGTTGCACTTCCCTCTGAAAGAAAGAAAGAGGAGAAAATGGCATTAGAATTCCAGCTTGAATAACAGCTACTTTAATTAAGTGCCACTGCAATCTGGGTAGAAGCCACAGGCATCCTTGCTCTCATAAATGTCCAAAACGTCATAAATACAAGGCTGTTGTAAGAAAAATCCACGTGGGTTCTTCCCACGGTGGAAAGGGAAGGAAATGCAGTTACAGTGGCTCAGATGGTGCTCTACAAACATTCATTAATTCCCCTTCAGCCAGCACAGTCCCGAGGAGCCCAAATTTAATCAGCCCAACAAACAATAGCTAGAAATGCAATCCTGACAATGTCTAATTTGCTAAGTTTTTACAGTTCTATTACAATTACAGCTTCCAAAATTCTACTGTCCACATTGTTGAAGTCAGCTTTCTTTCTGTTTAGGAGGCTGAATAAAACTTCAGTTTAACAAAAACTCCAAATAAAAAGCAGAGCTGTGGTGCTTTTAGCAAGTCTGCAATCCAAATTCCAAGCAGACAGAAGTTTCTTCCTTCCATTTTCATACCTGAGAGAGTAAAACACACAAAGACTTATTAAAGAAAAAAAAGAGGAGAAAAAAGATTCTTGAGGATTTATTAGCTTGTTCTAGCCCAGACTGCTAATAGTTTTTTTGATACAGCTTGCTGATGAAGTCATTATCCTTAAGATGAGCATTAAGACTGACTATAAGAAATTGCTTCTTATTTCCTGGAGGGTTTGTTGGGCTGCTGGTGTTGCACAGCTGCTCGTGCTCTGCCAGTCACACAGCCCCGTTTGCTGCCCCGGAGTAAATCAAATCGCATCAGAAGCAGGCAGAGAAACGGGCCAGGCAGACAGGGCTGGGCCTTTTTATCTAAACCTGACTCAGCGCAACGAACACAAACACAAGATATTTCTTTTCCTCAGACTGTCAGGCTCTAACACAGATCTCATCTCTCCTCACTGGTATCTCCTGAACAGTGCTCACCGTTATAAATAGGCTGCTAAGGGGCTTATTGAACATGGTAAAGGTTTGGCAGTTCTGGTTAAAATGGAATAAAAAGTGCTGCAGCCACCAGCACACCCAGAGGAATCATTGTTTTCCTGCAGTGATCCTGCTGAGCAGCCTGGGCACAGAGATGCAGAGCTGGAGGGATGAGATCTGCTCCTGGAAACTCTGCATCCCTCAGCGAGGGCACTGGGGAGGCTGAAACGCTCAGCTCGTTCCCCTTCCTCATCTTTTCAGGGTAAAGCACTCCAGAAAGGCTTCAGCAGCCTCTCAGAGCTCTGCCCTGGGCCCGGAGCTCTCAATAAACAGCTGCTGCAGGGCAGGGGAACGCCCCGGAGGATGAGGGATGAATGAAGTCAGGGCTGTTTGGAGGCAAAATCGCTCCTGGGAGTGGAGGCTGCAGAGCTGCCCCTAGGACTGCCCAGTGCCCTCCTGGCAGACCAAAAGCAGCCCAGGTCTGTGAACTGCCCAGGTCCTGGCAGGTTGCAAAGTACCAGCAGCAAGGTCTGTGAAAGTCACTCACTAACAGTGATTTTCTCGCTGGAGGCTGACGCTGGTTTTCAAGTTTAGTCATTTAGAAAGACAGAAAATGAGCAGGGGGATTTGTTTTGATATTTCACATTAAATTCACATTTCAAAAGTATTCTGGGGAAAGGGCTTTAGCTTCCTTTCAATAATTCACCTGCCAGCTAATAAGCATTTTCCAGATAAGCTGCATTATCTCTATCGATGGCAGCAGCACATCCTGTTCACAGCATTTCAGACCAGGAGCTCTGCATTTCACCAGGAAGATTTACCAGAGAGGTAAAAAGCACATAACTTTTATTACACACTTCCACAGAGATCTACAACTACCCTCTAGTTAATTTTTTCCACTGGTTAGAGCAGAAGATTGGTAGTTACAATCACTGGGTTTATTTCCCAGTTTGTCATCAATTCATTGTGTGTCCAGAGCCATTTGTTTGCAGAGGGCAGAGAAATAATCTCATATTATAATAAATTAGAATTTCGTGTTAACCTTTCATGCATCACGACACATTCTGCCTCCTCCATGTTCTCTGCAAGAACACCATGTGCAATTATCCTTATGCTCATCTTGTACACTCAGAGGTTATTTTTCAAGTTTGTTTGGCACACACGTATATTCCATTTTTATCTTTCCATTTCTATCTTTCTTTAAAGGGAAAAAAAGAACTGAAAGGATGTAGAAGGGAAGTTAAAACACTCCCAGGGAAAATTCCAGACACACAGTTGAGCTTCTCTGTGTCTGAGCAGGTTTTCAGTCTGGTTCCATCAGGACAGCCCAGCCTGCAGGAACACTGATTTAAAATTGGAAGGCAACTCAGCAGAGGCACTGTGGAATTCCATGGGCTCCTAGCACACCACTGGAATGCTCTGAGCTTATAAAAAAGGTCTAATATGTAAATCAAAGACTCTTCCCCCACCAGAACAGAAGCCAGTTTGTCTTGAAGTAAGTGGCTTCAGCAAAGTGACTCTGAACAAAAAAATGTCTCCAGATGGCTCTGGTGAAACACCATCTGAGCACTATTATCAGGGAGATTATTCAATTTGCATTTTGACAATATCCATGCATGTTTGGCACGCTGAAAATCAGCTGAAAAATAATGCCTTGCTGTTGGGATATGAAAACATTTGAAGTTAGGGTGTCTCCCTCAGCCCTGTCAAGGTTGGGCAGTTCAGCCAAAAGCCTGGAGAGAGGAAGAGAAGCAGCCCCGGGGAAGGGCAGAGTGCAGGGCACACAGCTGGGCCATTCCCTCCTGGCAGGCAGATTTTCCTCTGGGCTGAGCTGTGACCATGGAAAGCACTCAGAAAAAGCCTTTAATGCAATCTACCCAGGGCAACACCCCGAGAGGCAGTGCTGCAGGAGACGCCACTGTTACCAGGGAATCAGGCACTGAGGGAAGGGCAGTGCCCCTGCAGGAACCAGCAATGACCTGAGCTGGCAGCGACGGGCACCAGCATCTGCTGAGCACCGCTGACTGACTGGCACTGAAAGGAGGCTGCAGAACTGCAGCTCCCTGCTGAAGCACAGAACACAGTTAATCACCGTGTTAATCACAGTTAATCACTGCGGGAGAGGAGGACACAGCTGAGCCGGGTGTTAAGGACCCCCAGCCCCAGGAACCTCTGTCCCAGGCAGGCTGTCCCCCCAGCCCAGCCCCTGACTGACCTGAGGGCAGCAGCGTGGTAGGTGTCCACGTAGTCAGAGATGAAGAGCTCTCGGTTCTTGATCACCGGGTCTGTGATCACCAGCTCCCGCCCCGAGTCTGCAGGGAGCAAACACAAACAACCTCTGACACGGCAGCTGGGCCAGCACTGCCCCTGTGCAGCACCCCTGGCAGGTCACAGCTCCAGGAGCTCCTCAGACACCCATTCCGAGGGGACAAACACGCTGCTCACGTGGCCAGTAAAGCAGGGGATGTAAGAATTAATGTGCAAGAACATCATACCCATTCTCACACATCAATTCTCCCAGAGCTCCTGAAGGGAAAGAGCCCTCAGGGGCACTGGGTGACACATCTGGACCACCGGGAGCTCTCAGTCCCAGCTGAAAGGAACCAAGGAAATTAATTTGTTCTGGTTTCCAGGATAAGGTTTTGGTTGTTGTGCATATTTCAAGTCAGACCTTCAACAGAATCCTGACAGTGCAGTGCTCCGGCTTTGAGGTAAATATTGATATTCACGTTCAAACACAGAAAATTCTGAGTGTTAACAAAGAACTGGAAGACAACTTTTTCCATGACTTCTTTCTAATACCTTTGAGGAAGACACAAAAATACTTCTCCACTCACATGAGACTGCATAAAAAAGCAGCCACGCTATCAAAAACACTTTTTGACACTGTGCTTGTAATCTCATTGTTAGAAGTTTCAAATAAATTAGTAAGAGAAATGTTAGATTTGTGGAGCTTTTGCTAAAAGCACACACACAAAATGTCCTTAAAAAGGGGAACGTGTGCTCAACTTTGTTCTGCCAGGCACCAGAAAGTTGCTGCATTCCATATTTCAATCATCAACTTTTATCATCACGGTTCACCTTGGAGTATCTTCAGAATTTTTAGCAGTTGCCTTAAGGAAATTTCCTGGTAAGAACAGAAGCAAATGTTATGTCTTCCCTGGAGGCAAGAGATAAATGGCACTGGGATATGATACTAAAGTTTCTTCTGCTTCTATTAAACCCAAGATCACACTTGTTTTTGCAAAGAGAAAAGGAGAAACTCAGCTCCAAGTGCTGCAGCTCCATCCCTCACTGCAATATTAATCACAATGAATATTCATGTGTGTAAGGGAGCATGGATGCAAAAGACACAGTTCTCATGGCGCTGTGGCAGAACCACAAAAACCAGCAGAGATCCACAATTTCTGCAGATAATGTGGTGCTCAGTTAGTTATCAGTACAGTGTCCAGGAGGCCCACCCAGGGTTATTTTGCTTTTCTCTCCTCTCTCAAGGAGATAACTATAATAATAATTATTAATATACTATTATTAACATTGTTATTGTTATTATTAATTATTATTAACAATACAGCCCAGCACTTCCACCACACCTGGAATGCCCCAGATTACAGGGACAGGACACACACCAGTGACACCAGGCAGGTAAGAAACCACCACCCCTTTTCTAATACACTGCTCTCACCATGCCCTGGCTCCATACCCCCGTGCAGAATTGTTCTGGCTTTGTTAAAATTGGGATTGAGGGCAGAGGCAGAGCAGGGCTGGCTCTGCAGAGCCCACTCACCGTTCTCGTTGTGCCTGTCCTGCACCAGGTGCTGGTACACGGAGTCGGGCACCTCGGACTGGCGGTAGTACCACTTCACGTTCATCAGCAGATGGTCCCTCTTGCTCTGAAAAACAACCCTGGAGCATTACTGACAGGGAAACCAGACCAGAGCCCGCTCAGTCCTCACTGGGAAGAACCCCTGAGGTCAGACCCGAAGGGAGAAAGGCATTTCTCCAGCCTGTGCTGGTGACAGATCGATTTTCAGCCCAAAGGCAAGAGAACCTCCTGCTCGCTGCTCACCGTGCAGTTGTATCTCTCTGAGCATGTGGCAGCAAACCCCAATCCACTGACTCACACTAAGCCAAGGAAAGAGGCAGGGATCAGAAAAGGACTGCAGTTTTTGGCCCCATGCAGCATGGTCTTACTCTGCTAATTTCCACAAATAAGAAGTATTTATGGCCAAACAAGAAAAAAAGAATACCCACAGTAACACCATTCAGTGCAGCCATTCTTAACAGTAGAAACCAAGAGATAATAGATTTTCTTCCCCCAAGGACAGACAGATCCAGACATAATCATAGACCTTCTTTATTACACAAAAGAATAGGATACTGCACTTCAATCACAATAATTACAGGCTCTGACTGCTCATCAACCTCACAGCAAAATTTACACAAAACTGTCTTCCCCAAATGCTCTTTTTTCATTGAGGCTCCAGCCGCCAATTTGTTCCTTCTTAGAAGGAAACTGAAGCATAAACACCACTTAAACAGAGAATTTTTAGATCAAGTCACTACAGGCTCTGCTCAGTTTATCTCTGAACCCCTTGGTCTGCAATTCTTCCTGCTGCTCCAAAACACTTGAAGAAATAAAGGCCTGAAGGGAAAGTAACATTCTTTTGGCATGAGGCAACTGCCAGCTTGTTTTCCTCTGGACTGCAATCCTCTAGACCCTTCAAAGACTGCTCCTAAAACATTTCCAGTTCCGAGGTAAATCGCAGGTTACTGGGCCGGGAGGTTCGATTGTCTCTCCCCTGCACCAGCCTGGGTGTTGCAGCTTTTCTGCTGAATAAACAACATCCAAACCTTCCCAGTGAAAGCATTTCCTGAGCAGAGCCCGTGTAATACCAGCAAACCACTGCCAGTGGCAGCATTGTGCCAGGAAAGCTGGGACTGAGCCACCACTTCCACATCCCCAATCCCCAAACCCGCTCACTGAGCATCCCTGGGCTGTGCAGGAGGAACCCGAGCCTGCTGTGGTGGCTTTTTAAACAACACATTTGCAATCAAAGCCAACAAGCTTGTCTAATGCATGAAAAAAATCAAAAGGACAACGAATGAGAGGCGGCGCTGATTTCTGCTGCCTGCTGTTCAAAAATTGGGGTTGCAGACTTGTCTGTTCTCCTGAAATAATGCTCTGTGCATCACAGCTTTTATGAACAGTCTCTCTGAATTCTGAAGACAAAAAAGTCCAAGTAAATAATCTGTTACCCTCTCGCTAAGAGTTCATAAATTCTATTAGTGGAGCTTGCAGCAATGATGGGAAACATCAACCCAGCATTTCTCTGCAAATTCTCTTTGTACTTCTCAGCTGAGAGGACAAAAACCCCACTCTTTTGTTACACAAACCCTGAGAGGATGCTCAGAAAGCTTCACTCTGGCACGAAAACCATTCACATACATAAGGACAGTTTACAAGAGCATCAGTGCTCTGATTTTCAGCGTTTGTGCCTCTGGAGTCGGGTGTCTTTCAAATAACACAACTCCAAGGAGCACTGCAAAGGAGGCACAGGCACATCTGAGCATGGAACCACGAGGGAGGACTACAAAACACAGCGCAGAATTTGGTGCTGGTGGTTTGGAATAGCAAATGACACCACGGGGAGGAGGACTGGAAATCTGCACTGTGCTCTGCCAGGGAAGGTGCTGCCAAAGGGTTCCCTACAACCCAAATCATCCCAAGAATGAACAAGCACCCACAGACAAGGGGAGACCCGAGAAAAGAGAGGGAGCTGCTGCACCTTGGAAAAAGAGGAGGAGAAAGGCAGGCAGTGTGAAGGAATGGCTACAGCCTCCTGTGTAACCCTACAGAGACGCTGCCAGGAGGGGACAGGTTTGCAGGAGCAACTCTGGGAGTGCCCAAATTCTGTGTGCAGGTGATCCCTGACATCTGCATCCACAGAAAGGGAGGGATCAGCACTGCCAGTGTTTCACTGTCCTGGCATCACACAGAGCTGGGAGTCGCAGCTTTAGGCCAAGGCTGAGGGGACGCGGTGATGGCACCGCCCCACTTCCCTCTCATTTCTGCCACAGAACAGCACAGGGCTCTCAGCAGCGGGGACAGGGCCAAGGGCAGCACTTACAAAGCATTCTGACACTGGAGGGAAGAAATCAGTGGCTCAAAGTGAGGTTTCCCCCCTGCTGCCATAAGGGACCACCACTCTCCCACCTCCCAAAACACCCTTTTTGGTCCTTCAGTCCAAGCAAAGAGAAGTTTCTGCTGATTGCCACAACTCCTGGAAGCCGCACTGCAAACACCCAACAAGCACTAAAAACTGGAATAGCAGGGATTACACAAGAGTTTATCAGGAATATTCACAGTGAACACAATGCAGGCAGGCAAAGTATTTACTGTGTTCTGCAGTATTTTATCAGCTCATCACTCAGAAATCCCACACTTCAGGAAAGCACAACCTCTCCATGCGGGCTGGAGCTCTCTGCCAGCCCAAGCGTTCGACTTTGATGGGGAGACAGCGATTCCCATTGGGAATGGGAACTCCTCAGCACACCTCGGCTGTTGCCTCACCGTGCTTTGTTCCAGCCACTCTGCACATGAAAGAGAACAACAACAATTCCTCCCCTGAAATCAGATTCACAATCCGGAGGCACAGGGGGGAGATTGGATTTCAGGAGGCGGGGCTGGATCGAAGGAGTTTCCAGGGAAGTGATGAATTGCCAAGGCTGCCATCAGGGTGGGACTGATGGCACTTACAGGGCAAGACTGCAAAGCAAAGGAAATTACAGGGGTTTCCTAACACCCAGAAGTGGCTTTTCTTTCACTACACCTCAGAAAACAAAAATAATGTGTCTTTTAAAGCTATGGAGAAAATACACAACGCTAGAATTAGAAGCAAACAGGTGATAAAACCAAAACACAACCAACCCAAATGTGTGGCTGAGCACAGAGGAGAAGCCGTGGTCTGCACCCACTGCCCAGGCTTTTCACTCCTAAAGCCTAAATTCTGTTAGAGAGGCATTTTAAGTGATTTAGAAATGAAAAGGTGAAGGGGCCAGTGTAAATATCCTGAACAATTATCAGACTCGTGCTGCACGCTGCTGGCAGCTCCCCATTCGAATCATGGGATGATGCTGCCTTTGGAATGGCTCAGTGCCTCCATACACAGGCAAAGCAGCAACAAAAATACCATTTACAGTGAGATGTGCAAGGAACCTTTACAGAAAAGTCTGTGACGATGTATTTGGGGTTGGGTTGGTTGGGTTCTGGGTTCTGGGTTTCTCTCAGGCTTTCTTTGGGGGTTGTGAGCTGATCTCTTCCCCAAATACCCCTTTTTACCACCATTGGTCATTTTCGTCCAATTCATTTCAAAGCTTCAGTCTGACAACTCCTTTCTGTACCCACTCTCCAACACAGATGATTTTATGGGGTTTAACCTGAAGCTTCGATCTTGCTAAAAATACAAAATGTCTGTCAGAGTCTCCCTTTTCACATTTGCATCCCTCATCGCACAGAAATTCCTAGACATGCTATTTTGTCAGCCAACTTTCTAAATACGTATGTCATTTCTAAAGCAGACTATACTCAGAGGTGTCAAGGCGCCAACTTCTGTAGCAGACTATTTATTTTCAAACCATGTGCACACAAAAGAAGTGTCCCCTACTTCCTAAAGTGTGACTTTTTTTTTCTTTTTTACACCTTTACATCTGAAAAGCTGCAGACAGTCACATGCCAAATCCAGGCTTGCAGAAACCGCAGCCATGGCAAGAGCTTTAAATTCCATGTGTCCTTCTGTCAGCTCAAAATGATTCCCTGTTCTACAAAACCACATTCTCCCCTTTAATGAAAATATTGTCTTTTGCTGCAGCACTCACAAAGTGCTCATTTGGGGGTTTTGTTCTTGCTGACATTTTGGGTTTTGTTCCTTTTAAACAGCATGAATCAGTTTTGGACATTGAACAAGAATTAGATGAAATCTGTAAATGGATCAAAGCATCTCAGCTCACAAGCATCTGGTCAACTTCTATTTAAAATGAGCCTCTGCCTTACAGGGGAAAAAATAATGTGACACCTTCTCTCTAAAAGCAGGAATGTCCTGATTTCCACAGCATTTGTGACAGTCCCAAGGTGCCTGTTTTCCCTAGAACAGTTCATGCACATCCTAAACCGGATCTTCAGCGATTCCACGTTCTCTCTCCAGGGCTCTGATGAACCAAACTGTGCAAACGACCACAGATGTCCTGCAGATTCTCCCAGAGGGATTTAATCACCGTACTTCACTACTTGCCCTATTTAGGTCCATGTTAAATCACAACTAGCTTTGGAAACAATGTGCCAAATGCTGGAGATGACAGATGGGCACGCTGGAGTCAGGGAATAGCAGCAATTCCAGAGAAACAAACAGCAAAACAGGGACAAGGAAAAGAGCATCTTCCCTTTCCAACGTGTTTTCCACCATGAAATCTCACTCCTGCTGCAGAACTGTTTTTTACACTCAGTCAATTCTGACATTTACTAATAGTCAAAGGAGAGAAGAGGAAAAATAAAGACCACTCCTATCAGAGTGCCTGTGGGGACAAAAAAAACAGCAGAGGGGGGACACAAATGAACCGATTTGGAAATCAGGAGCTAAAGAGATACAGCAAGGACTATTTCTCTTCCCTCTCCACAACAGCACGTGTAATTTCACGTTCTCAGGGTATCTTTTTGTAGGCTGTTTGCTAATTAATTAAGAAAACTGATCAGCTGTTTGTAAGCCAAGCAAACCCAGCCTGGAAATGCAGAGGTTATTACTACAAATGAATGTTATTTTTGCAGCTTGATTATTTAATTCAGACGCCTGCATAGCAACACATAATTACTCCTTGCAAACAGAGAAGCATTGTCAGTGTTCAGCAAGAAATCCAAACGTGAAATAAAAGCAATAATGTGGCCACATGCAGATTAATCCTCTGTGCCCCTGCCCAGAGCAGCCCGGGCAGGGCTGTCCTCTTACCCTGAGCCAACACAAAGCCTGCAACCTTTAAACCTGTTACTGTTATCTAATGACTGCTCCATCTACAAGAGCTTTTCTAATAGAAACATGCCTTGATGGCTTATCTGGGCACACAAGGCAGGGCACAAAGCAGGGCTGATTGAGCGCAGTAATGGGAGGCAGGAAATGAGAAGCCTTGGGAAAGCCGCGGATAATCGATCAGTGGATTCACTCAAGTGTGAGCTGAGCTGGGAATAAGCTGCCTGGGGTATCAAATATTGCTGTTTCCAGGGTAAAGGCCCATTTCTGTGATCTATGCAGGGGAGAGCATAATTTATTGACAAAACAATATCGGATTTTTTCACAATGGCTTGCGCCTGACATTTTCTGACTGTTTACAGCAAGAATTTTTCTCGTGTCCTTTTTATTCACAAATACAACTCCTTTTGGAATTCATCGAGTCACCTCAGCATGCTGGAAATTAATTCAGCCTCGCGTAGGAGTAACTCTGAGATGTCAAACACTCCTCACACTCACCTTGCCCTGAATTCCTGCCTCTCCCAGGTGCACAGAGCACTGCACACCTGCAGGGACACACCTGGCCCCGGACCCCACGGGATGCACCGTCCTTCTGCTCCGAGGCACTCTCCGTTCAGAACAGTGTCTGCTCCACATCTCTACTGTAGTTTCTACAAAATCTGAACCAACACTGTCTGCAAACAGCAACAAACATCACCAACAGGTCATTTGTGGCCTTGTTTCTTACAGAAGGACAGGGGAAGGCACTGGAGCCCACGAACACACCTGCAAACCCCAGCCCGCGGGCACCACTGATACCCACACCAAAGCACGAAACAGCCATCTGCCTGCCTACACCTTTACAAACTGCAAAACGGGGCCAAAATCAGTTTCACATCACGGCACATCATCTGCAAGGTTGTTTATGCACGTGAGGCGGTGGCCAGGCAGCCCCAGCCCTAAATCCCGGCTATCAAGGCTCGAGCCTTCTCAAAAACACGAAGGTGGTACCCGACTTATCCGCATGTTAATGCCGAGGAGCTGCCATATGCTGTCTCCCAGTGTGGGTGGTTTGGCATTGGAGCTGCCAGACTGCCTCAAAAACACAGCCCTCGCTGAGCTCAGCAGAGCTGCTCCGGCACAGCTCGCTCCGGAGCGCGGCAGGCTCTGCGGGGACCGAGGGAGCGCTCGCAGGGCAGGGGCTGCACATGCCACAGACACAGGGTAACTACGGCAGCTGAGAACCGGGGAGAGACCCGGCAGGAGCTGCAATAAACAGCACGAAAAGGCTGCCTGAGCCTCAGCGAATTCAGCAGTGAAACCCCCTCACCAGGAGTCAGCACTGAATTGCGCTGCGCTTAAACTACATTGCACTTCTAAGGCAAAGTTCAACAAATCCAGCACGTTTTGACAAAAGCTGACTAATATGGAACAAACGCCATCTAACAGCCCTTAATTTTATTTAGTGTAACCCATATGTCTCACCTTGAACACAGCCTCATCCAGGGTTTTAAAGGAGAAAAAGAACATTATTCATTTCAGGAAATAACCTTAAGAGATGTCTGTATTTAAAATAAACTGTAATATTTATTGCATCAACTTTCCAGCTTTACCAGAAACAAAGCTGCTCACTGTGCCAAGAACCACCAAGTCACCTGTTTTCATTTAAGTGAAATACATTTAAGTACAAAATACCCTTAAAATTTCAGTGCAATCCTAAATGACAAAAGATAATTTCTTCTTGTTAAAAAAAAAAAAGCAGTTATGCTTAAAAACTGACTGGCTTAAAATAAAACTATGATAAGATCCTCCATGAAGGTTATGGGTCATTGCTTACTACCTCATTTAATCCCTTTGTGGTCTCTTTCTGCTCCGTTTCCCTTTTATGTTCCCTGAATCCCAGCTGTGGTTCCCGGTGTGGGTGAGGTACAAAGTCACCAGGGCAGCCCCACGTACAGGACAAGGCTGTTTAATTACAATTCCGGCTGCCAGGGCTCAGGGACAGCGTGTCCACCCCCTGCTCCCCCTCCAGGGCCCTGAAAGCTTCCCCGCTGCCTGTCCCTTCCCGGGAACACCAGCGGCAGCTCTGGCAGCTCGGGATCCCACCAGCTCCGGGCTCCGGCTCTGAGCACCCTGGGCAGGTAAACTCGGGTTTGGTGTCACCCATTCCCCAGAGCGGGGCAGAGCAGGGGTGCACACGGGAGCTGGGCACACCCAGCTGGGCCCATCCGGGCTCCCTGGGTTTATTTTCCCACCCACATCTCCATGTTACGAGGAATTCCAGGGAATGCTGCGCTGTGCTCGCGTTGAAGGAAGGTCCTGCCAGCACACAAAGCTGCTGCCCCCTCCATCAGCGCCTCTCGAGGGTATCTCACTGCGCCCAGCCGGGCACAAACCCCGCGTGAGGCTGCGGAGGTGCCACATCTCTGCTGGTATTGCACAAATATCCCAAAACGAGACACACACACACACAGGGGGAGCGTCATTAATGGGCTGTAATTAAAATCACTGGGAGAGAAGGCAATAAGCACTATTTTTGATCACAGCATCCCTGCTCACGTTTGCTGCCTCTCCCAGCCCACTCTGATTACAGATTTTGCCTTTCCCCAGAAGCAGACTGGGAGGGAGCTGCTGACCCAGAACTGACAGGGACCCTCCTGAGCATCTCCCGCCGTGCTCGCACCGCCCGGGCTCAGCACAGGCACCAGGAGCCAGCAGCCACCACCAACTAATGGTATCACAAATGCATTTAACTAATCATTGAATAGATGCTCCGGTAATTAAATTCCATTAAGGTTTTTTTAGCATTATGCCAAAGAAGTGCAACACTGAAATGAAGATACCATTCGGGCCCCGCCTGACATTTGCCATTAAATGTCATTTATAGCACATAGCTCAGATCTAATTGCAGAGCAGCACCAGCCACAGTATTTATCACTTCTATTAAAACAAGCAGCACTCAGCAGTGGGGCTATTCGAAGCCATCATACACAGTTTAAATAGATTTCTCACCTTTTAAATATCAAGAGGCCGGATTTTCTTTACCATCTCACTGAGGGGTTTACCTTTGAACAAAGACACACCAAGAGCTGAAGAATAAAACAATCAGGAGACAGTTTGCTCTGCAAACCCAGCCCGGAGTTTGAACAGTCCCTGCCTGTTAAAATATCTCCTCATAGGCAGGGGAATTTTATAACAGGAAAAATTAAAGCACTTTTGCCAACCAGCTGGGGTCTGAAATCATAAAAAGAAAAGGAAAGAAAATGCACTGATCAGCCAGACCCTGTGACTTGGCTGTTTCACCACAAAAGCAAACGCTGTTCCTATGAGGAAACAAAGTGTGTTTGGAAAATAAATGCCTGGAAAGTGAATGTTTCCCTGTGCAGCTCCCCAGAGGATGTAATTTACTTACGAAATGGTCAGTTAGTGAAATGTTTACATCCTCTCAGAAACTGCCCCAACATGTGTGCTATTGACCGAGCTGATGTTTCAAACCAGAGCAGAATCAGCTTTTCACAGAGGCTTCACACGAGGGGGCTGAGGCACCCCCTGACAAACAGGGCAGTGACACAGCCTCAGCAAAAACCCTGCCAGTAAATAATGTGCAACACCCAGAGCAGTTCATCAAGAAAACAAAGCAGCAACCTTAAAAAAAATGTCAATTTGCAGAAGACACGACTGTATCTCACCACACAGGGAATTCCTAATACAGACTGGTGCTGTCTGCCCTGATATCAATAGCTAAATTAGCAACACCGGGCTTTAGACTTTTTTCTTTGTATTTATATGTAAATCAGTACTAAATAAACATACCCCAAAGCAGCTCCACAGGCTGCAATCTAATCTAAAGCCAAAGATTGGAAAGATGGTCTCCATTCATCTGGAAATAGCCAGATATTGGAAACACTAAAATCAGAAATAACTACACTGAGAATAAAAGGGATGCATTTACCTGCTAGAAGAGAAAAAAATCTCAAAGGAAGAGTTGGGAGAGAGATACAAACAAAAAAAACCCCCTTTCTCGGGTGCTGAAAGTGTGAACATACAGACAACTGAGATGGTCCACGAGAAAAGCAGTTCTGAAATCAAGAAATGTGGTTTTTAAACCTCTAGCACACACCATGGACACTCTGATTTGAATTACAGTGAACGCAGCCAGCCAAGCTAACACACAATTCCAAAGTTAATCATTTGTCTTGGGCCATATAATCACCACAGCATTACAACTTTAACAAATGAAGCCACTAATAACTTCTATTAAAGAAGTCAAGGTGTTAATTCACTCCCAGGTCCAGCAGCAGAAAGCTTTGAGAGCAACCAGCAGTTCCATAAACCACTCAGTCCTCATGCAGAACTGAAATTAATTTCCTCTATTACTGGAGGCACTGGATGGAACCCATCAGTGCCAGATCCAAAGGCTCTGACTCCAAAATCCTCCTGCAATGGGAATGAGGGTTGGTGCCTCTCCCCTTGTCCTGGGCACAAGGCTTTACCCCAAGGGGATCATCACAGCCAGTCCTTTACAGACTCACTGAAAAATGGAGGATTCTGATTCTGATTCTATCATCATCCATAAATGCAGAAACTGGCAGGGAACCTTACAAAAAAGAAAAATTACTGAAAGTTATTCAGGGAATTTGTATAAAACTTGGTTTGACCGGTTTAGAGAGAGCTCATGATTTAGATCAGCTTCCTTTCACCAAAGACAATCTTCTCAGAAAATTGTTTTTAACATTTCCATGAACTTGGTTCTTCAAACTGCTGAGCAGGACTTTGCCTTTGGGAAAATGGAAGTGTTGCAGATTATGTAATAAAATGAGGAGCTCTGCCTCTCTGTGACACAGGAGTTAAAGGGAGAAGCCTGTTTAGATCAATATTGAAGCCCATATTTCAGCTGCCTGTGCACTCGTCTGCACTTCTGGCTGTGCCATCTCCCTGGGAACCTGACCCAAAAAGGCCTGGAGCTCACTGAGTGCTCAGTACCTTGGAAAAGTGAAATCAAATATTCATGCACTGGCACAGGCAACACTGACAAATCCAAAGCCATTTCCCGGCACTTGAACTGGTGTAAACTGCAGCACTTGTCCTACAAGTGCTTCCCAATGAGCACATAATAAATTAATCTGTAATATAACGCAGTATTAGCTCGAATTTCAATATTTACCGTGCCTGTTTCAAAAGCAGCCATGCTCCAGATGTGCTCCCAGCTGCTTGTTTTCCTGGCCCAATGTCTTCAGTAACAAACAGCCCCTTGGTTTAATCACCTCCAGTCTCCAGACCAGAGATTTATGATGATATTTCACCACAGTTAATGGAATTTTGCACTTGAGAGTGTGAAGTTTTCAGCTTAAAGGTCCAAACCAGCTCAAAACTCCAGCAGTTCGTGTTCTGAGAGCGCAGCAAAGCCCATGAAGCCACACCTGAAATCAGGATGCAATTCCCAGGTATTTCCTCACAAATCTGCCCCAGCTGAGGGAGGGCAGCTCTAATTCCCAGTGCAGGCTGGTGGTCAAGAGCCCAGCACAGGGAATTCCTGGGTCTGTGAACTGTTCTGGAACAGCAACACGTGAAGCACCACAACACATCAGAACAGGAAAACTGACACCGAATGGCAGCTCCCCTTCTGGAAAACACCTTCCTCAGCCTTTTCAGCCACAGACACCGAGGAAAGCACCCCAGGGAATACCTTCCTGCAGACTCCCTGCCATCCTCTGCAGCCCTGTCTGATATTCCACATTCTGCAGCTTCTGCCTCGCAGGGTCCTAGGGTTCACACATATCAAAGCACCCAATTGCCTTTTCTTTTTTTGCCTTCTTTTTTTTTTAAAACACGAGGAATATGAAAGCACACACTGAAGCTGGTCCTTGTTAGCAGACCCATTTTCATCTCTTTAAACTCAAAGAGAGCAATTCCCTTGAAAACTGTCACAGCATTTTCCCAATCCATAAAGAGGAAGTTCAACAGCCTCAGGTCACTAATCACAACGACGGGAGACACAGAGCATAAATTATGTCTTTCTATTCCACAGCAGTGAAACATATATATTCTTTTATCTTACTTATTTGATTCTCTCTGTAAACTGAATGTTTTAGATGTGTTTGTAGTCTAAAAATGATGTTTTACAAATAACAGGGAAGCACTTTGTTGTTTACACAGTGTGCCTTCCATGAGGTGTATTAATATCACACACAGGTGGATGGACAAGAACTGCTTTACACAACAACATAACTTCGATATTTTCCCAAAGGAAAAACTTTATTTGAAGTTTAAGAGTTGCTTAGCACGAGTTTGTTGGTTTTAATAATTTTGCATCACTTTTAACCTTAAAACGTGCCAACAAACAGCTGAAGGGAATATGATTTAAAAACTCCCAGAAGTTCTGCTCAGAAAGCAGAGCAGGATGCTTACGCACTACTAATTTAATTAAAGAGTTATTTTCCTTTTAAATACCCTCTAATGGCCCAAAACGATCTGAGGCTGCTTTAAAATCAATCACTTTAATCAAAATTACAAGTTCAAATTCTCCATGGATTAGTGTTCAGTGACTGCAGTGTCAAAAACGCACATCCATCACATCCCTGGCTGCGAGAGCGGGGCAGGGACCGCACGGCTCCGTCCCCAGGGGTGATGCCAGGTCCTGCAGGGAGCAGCCCCAGCCACGGGAAACCAAACCCACTGTGAGAGCCTCTGAAGCTCTGTCAGACAGGCACAAGGTGGAGCTGACTGGAAGCGTTTTCCTAAGTGGCTCCAGCAGTCCCTGCTGAATAAAAAGGGATTCTGCCTTTGCTGCCACTCAGGCACAGAGCAGGTATTCAAAAACAGGGGGATTCTGCCTTTGCTGCCACTCAGGCACAGAGCAGGTATTCAAAAACAGGGGGATTCTGCCTTTGCTGCCACTCAGGCACAGAGCAGGTATTCAAAAACAGGGGGATTCTGCCTTTGCTGCCACTCAGGCACAGAGCAGGTATTCAAAAACAGGGGGATTCTGCCTTTGCTGCCACTCAGGCACAGAGCAGGTATTCCAAAAACATCCACACCCTCTTCCCCTCCCCGTGCCAGCTCCTCTGTCCCTCTCAGCCTGCCGGAACACACACCTTCCCCAGCGCTTTTTAATCCCTACACAAATCAAGCCCTCCTGGCACAGTGTGGTCACAAACCTCAGATCCACCCCTCAGTGAGTCCCTGCCCTGCCAGGACAGCCCTGCTCTGCACAGCTCATGCTGCAAGGCCAGGGCCAGCTGGCACGGGGACGTTCAGGGTGTCCCACACCCCCAAACGCCTTCACTGAACACTTTACTGCCACAGGAGCATCAAAAGCATCACCTCCACCTCAAAGAGCAATTCCAAGCACATCACTGAGGGATGGGACACACGCTGGAATTCCGTGGCCACAGCGACATTTCACATTCCTCAAGGAAACCCTTCCGAAAGCAGGAAAACAAATTCCTTTAATGAATTATCTTCAGCAGCTCACGAAGCATAACAATGTGTCTTTGGAGGCTGAGCAGACACAAGAAATCTGACAGTGCTCAAGTACCCCCAAATGACCAGAGAGAAAATTTCGACTTCAATAATCCTAAAGGTCAGAAGCATTATTAAACATGACAGATGCTCTCACTATTCAACACCAGAGGACATGGCTAAATTTATTCTAACTCCATTTTCTCTTGCTACATAAAACGCAGCTAATGTACAATTTGATACTTTTTTTTCCTAAAAGCTAGAGATAACATTTTTTTTCTCCATATTTTCCAGCTGGCACACAATGATTTATTTAGCACTCAATTATCTCAGCACAGGTGTAGGAAACAGGCTTACTTGTGGTAAGGAAGAGGAAACAAGGCAGGAGAAAGGTAAAATAAAAAGCCAAAGGTGGTGAAGACCACGCTGCCAGGACAAAGGGCTTAACGAAGTTATAAATATGGGCAAGTCAAATATACAGGGGGTGTTAATGGGTTCTATGGCTCCTGAATCTACATTCAATCCATTGCCATTGAAGATGCTCTTATCTAGCACTTATCAGCCACGGGTCTCTGCAGATAACAGCCTGGGGAGAGCAATCCACATCGTACTCCACAGCTCCCGGTGTATTCCTGTTTTCCCCGTTCGCCCAGTACCTGACTCACACTCACACCGGGGCTGGCTGTTCTGGGCATGAAATTTGTCCCAACCGTGCTTCCTGCCATCTCCCTCATAAAACTAGGCAGAACACCACAAAAAACAACAACTCTGCCAAAGGAGCGTGGGATTTCCCAGGCAGCCCCATTCCCGCCCCCCTGCACCTCCTGAGATGCTCTTTGCTGGTTCAGGCAGAGCTGGCTGTGCGGATAAAGCCGCTCTGCAGTGAATGGGAGCAGCACTGATGAGACAGGGGCTGACAGGCAGCGTCAGCTCGGGGCAGCAGGGGATGCTCCACAGCCCTGCAGCCCAGGGAAGGAGCCCAGCAGCCTTTCCTGGGGGAGAATTACCCCCAAGAGCCTCCAGACAGCCCCCGGTGCCCCTGTGCCAACAACCCAGCCACCAACATTCCAACAGGGCACTCACATCAAAAAGAAAACAAAAATCAAAACAAACCCCCTGTGGATTATTCTGGGGGGGGGGGGGGGGGACGTGCTCNTAAAGTTCTCCCAAAAAACTGAGCTAAAGGCAGATCCTGCAAATGAAATGAGGACACAAGCTTGCTTTTTTGTTTTTTTGGGTTTTTTTTTTTTTACGCAGCCCCTAAGTTGTAAGGCCTAGATTCCAATTGCAAAGATCCAGGCCATATGGAAGAAATGGAGGCAGAGCTGGATTCGAGCCCTAAAAAACACACACAACATACACATAGCCTTAACTTCCAGCTGTTTAATCCTCACTCTGAACAATGCTGCCATCTGCTCCAAACCTCCCAGCGTGAACACTCTCGCCCTCTCCATGATGTAATGGTGACATAACACTGCAGCTCTGTAGAAATTAATTCAGTTGCATCGGTGCATTACACTATCAAGGCTACTCAGAAAAACAAACCCAAAATCCCACAAAAATGTTAAACATTCGTTAATCGTTAAAAATAATGGCACTGATGAAATGACAGATCTCAGCCAGGTCTGAATACAGCATCTCCACACAGCCTCGAGCACTGTGGGAATGCAAAATACGCTGGTTTGGCTGCCTCAGAATGGATGGCTCCTGCTCCTGCCTTCCTTCAGGAGATGTACAACAAAATAAAAAGAATGTTGCTCTATATTTCAGCCGAGTCCAGCGAAACTCCAGCACCCATAAATCCACAGAGCAGCCTCATGCCTCTTCCCTCAATTCTGAACCCTCACCTGAGAGACACTGCAAATCCCCTGCTATTAACAGCCTGAAAGCAGCACTTAGAGAACAGTCTGCCATACAGAAAGAATTTATTTTTACACAGATGTGACAAGCCCAAACCTCACCGAGCAGCACAGCTTAGTATCTGTGTGAGAATTCAAAGTGGCATCTGGGTAATAGCAACCAGAAAAAAAAAAATACACAGAGAAGCATTGTAAAAAAGGAGGGGAATTATCAAAATGGATTCATATGCATCTGGAATTATTTTAATACAAAATGCCCAGCAAATCTCCCTGCGCTGCTGACAAATCACCAGCTGAGGTAAATCCCAGATAATGAAACATTGTAAGGAAGGCTCTATTTAATAATTTAGCCCCTGTCAAGGAGTTTGTATTGATTCTTGTTTTCAGCACAGGGAGAGAATGTTATCTGCAGCCTTACGGCTCAGTGACAGCATCAGTGGATTTAATCACTGTGCAGCTCCTGCCATGCAATCCTTAAACTGTCACCTCTGATTCTCCATCATTGCTGCCACTTCCTTCAAAGCCCTGCACCCACATTTTCATACTAATCTCCCACCCCACACATGCCCCACTGTAATCACAGCAGCACTTCAATCTGCTGCACATTAGACATAAAAGCCAATCTCATTTGCAGGCTAAATTTTTTATTTTAAATAATTCAGTGTTCCTTCAAACGCCTCATTCATCTGGCTCTTATTAGCAAGGCTGCTCTGTCCCTTAATGGCAAACTGAGCTGTGCAGAGGCAGAACTGAGCAGCCATGGGCCAGCACTTCCAGAACCATGGAATCAGCCTGGCTGGGGTTGGAAGAACCTTAAAGCCCATCCAGTTCCATCCAGTAGGGACCTTCCACTACTCCAGGCTCTGTCCAACCCGGCCTTGAAAAGGGTCAGCAATGATTTGGAGGAAGAAGAAAATCTTTTTGCCTTTTCTTGGCTGTAGAAAGAGAAATGAACCTGGAGAAGCAGGGAAAAAAAATCTATATTAATCAGCATTTTTTCCACACCAAAAAGGAAAGGTCACGCTGCCTCGGAACTGGCCAGGAAAAATCTGCCACAAATTAATTCGGCTGCAGTTGAGGAACAGAACATCAATTCATCTGCAAACAGAATGAGGCTTTTAAATACATAAATGCTTGTGGCTACAGAAACCTCACCCAGATATTTGCATGCAAAAACCCCAGCTCCTGTAACAGTGCAGAGAATAACAGATGTAAATTTAACGTGTTTGCTAAAATGCAAGGCCATATGCAGGAGGAATGCAAAGGAGAGGAAGCATGAACTGCATAGTTTAGAAAAACAAATTTGTTTTGATTTTTTCCTCCTTTATTCCAGGTGAGATGCAATACTTTCCATTTTATAATCCTTTGGATCAGAGTAAAGTGATCCCAGAGGCCCACGCAGCCAAGGTCATCATACACAGATTTTCTATTACAGGGCACTAGCAGCATTTCACAACTGTCTTTTTATGCACTTCTGCCTTTCCATCCAGACTATAAATTGTTACAAGGCCCTGGGGCAATCCAGCTGTACACTCCATTCAAATCAGGCTTCAAGGAGAAAGCTCCACAGTCAAGATGCTTCAATCAAGTAAACACACAGGCACAAAGGGCAACTGCATCACAATTAATAATGTTTTCTTTTGTATGGCAAATTCAGTGTTTTTCTGGTTTAAAGTTTCCCTCTGATGCTCCAATTCAGAGTGTGGCCATTAGCATTTTAAATGTGACATCAAATTAAGTCAGGATATGAGAAAGCACAAACATGCTGCTGAAATCCATCTGCTGGTCGGGTTCTGGGTCCCTCTGGAGCACAGGAAAACCTTAAAAAGGCAATTTGGACTTATTTATCCAAGCTGGAGATGGGTACCAGGAAAGGTCTCGATGCCAGGATCAGAGGGCAGGTTTGCAGGCTCACTGTGTTTGTGTAAATGAGCCGGGCTCAGCTCGCACAGAGCTGGGTTTGCTCTGGCTGTCCCTGCTCACCCCGTGGCTCTGCTGCCTTCTTCGCTCCACTTCCCCCTTCACCTCCACCTGCAGTCCCAGAGAAAATGCAAATCACCTTCTTGGGTGAGAGCTCCCCCGTTTCTCTCCTTCTGCAAGCGTCTCCTTTCCCCGTAGTCAGGAGCTGAGCTGGGGCTGCCTGGGTTTCAGCAGATTCAGCAGAACTCACGTGTGATGCTCCAGGACCGCATTTCAAACCAGCACAATCTTCCCTGGGATGAGCTCAGGGCTCAGCTAAGTCCCACCTCGTGCTTTGTGCCTCTCTCCCAAACACCAGTATTCAGTCAACTTCTTCCACTTCTGATCTCTGCAAGCAGATAAACCCTTTCCCACAGACAGCTCTGCACTACTTTTGATATTTAAATTGAGCCTTAATCAAAGCTGGATACGCATGGGTTTAGATGCACTACATAATTAATATATTCCTATCTGAAATGTAATTACTACTGTTGCATCATACATTTAAGCCAACAGCTGGCTATTTAAGGTGAGGAACACACTTTTATTGGGATAAAACAATCTCGTTGCCAACACTGCAGGGTTTTTTCGCTCACAACCACTCCCGAGGAGGCAGCTTCACCAGGGACACCCCAAGAGCTTGGGACAAAGTTCCCCTGTCTGAGCTCTCTGCAGAGAGAGCTTTGCTGAGATTCTGATGGATTCACAAGGATATTCCTGTTGCATTTCCCATCACATCACGTCAGAGCTCTCCCTAGAGCAGATTTAATTTATATAACTGGGGGGTGTGGGGTTATAAAACACCCCTTAACCCACTGGGTGCACACGGGAACTGAATTTCTGCACATTTATCGGATTTTCTCACACAAGTCACTCAGCTAAGTTTTAATCGTGTGTTTTCATCAGCCAGAAGTAATCACAATCAACATTTTAATTAAGATAAAGAGAATGGATGGAATTTTAGGACTTGTTAACCATAAACAAAGAGATAAAAGGAAATTTCACTGTTTATAATTCTTTTTATTACAATCAGTGTAAGGCTTAAACTACAAAAGAAAACCATTAAATACTACTATTTAATAAAAAAATCCTTCAGCTCTGAAGCCATACCCTCAGTCAGAAGAAAATACAAATCTGTTTCTTCAAATGGCCTGATCTGAAAAGAAATTCAGCGAGAATTTCCACTTTCAAAACACAGCACCCTTCAATTAAAAGAGGATTTTTAAAAAAATGAGTTGTTTCCTTTCTGGGGGCAGTGGGGTGGTGGGTGGAACGAAGCAGCAGAAAGTGCTGGTGTGTGAATGATAAACAGGACTGGCTGGGCAGATCCTTTGCTATTTCCTCCAGAAATTCCAGATACCATTCTCATGCCAGAAACTCAGGAGATCAAAGTGATTTTGGCCAGGTTTGATTAATTCTTAGCAGAGCTCAGGCTGCAGCTCAGAGCCCACAATAACAGGAGAAGCAACTGCAGCCAGGCTCGCTGCTGAAGGACATGAAATGAGTGAAGATAGGATCAACTCTGGAAAAATTAACACTGAGGGGGGTGAAGGGTGAAGGAACATTTGATTCCCAGCTCCTCGTTTCAGGGCTGCAGACAATTCCCAGTTCACTTCCCCTCCTCTGCCAACCCAAACACGGCTCAGTCATCCCTGCTCTGCTGGCTGTGCTTTGATCAAGGTATTTGTAGCACCAAAGAGTATTTAAGGAATACTTCGTCAAGCCTGGAGATTTTTAAAATGTTTGACTCGTGCCAAATTAAAATGAACGAGAAGTATGCTTCCCTAACTTCCTGATGAATAGGAAATGTGTATTTCTGACAGCAGCAGGCTGCTGTGGGAACAACTGCGTTGTTAAAAATGCACTGGTGCTATTGCAGAATGAAGGCAAAAGCAGCAGATTGACATCCAGGAGACAACTCCTGATGTAAACAACCTGAACGTTTTCTCACAGAAAAAAAATAATCAGAGAAACTTATGTTTTTTTAATGCACTAAAGCATTAACTGCTTCCATTTTATTGACTTGCCTGTGTAATTTAAACCCCAAGCTGTAAGATTATTCTGGAACAAAAAAACCCACAGTAAGCAAACCCTGAATCCCATGTTAATGATCCCACTTTTCCCACTCTGTGAAACACCATTTTCCTCCTCCTTAAAGCTGTTCAACAGTCAATGCCAAGAAAGTATTAAAGCCACATTACTCTGCCCTTTCACAGGCTTCATCCACCTTCCAGCTTCCCAATTGTATTTTGCTGTTTCCTTTCTTTAAAAACAACATTTTTAAAGTAACTGACATTGCAAGCTGGACAGCACAGCCTTAAACTGGGGAAGGAAGTGCTCCCCAAGGGAAAAACAAGGTTAGAAAAGTTGCTTTAAAGCCAATCATGACCTTGCATAATCCAGATCACTTGAACCCAAGCACTGGCTCAGCTGCCCCAACATGGGAGGGAGAGCAAATATTGAGTATCAGCAATGAAGGAGAAGGAGCTGATAACCAATGAAAACATGTAAGGCAATAAAGCAAACTCAGATTTCATCATTGCTTCACCACAGTTTGTTCCTAACCAAAATCCTTCAGAATAATCTGGTCTTGAATCCTGAAAGAGGATAGTATTAACCCAGAGAAAATGAATTAGCACCAAAAAGAGATTAATAAAATGTTCAGGGACACAGACAGCACGAAAACCCAATTAGCAGGGAAAAAAATCACCTAGTACCTTTTTTTTTAAATACAGACAACTATGTCATGCTCTTCTGAGAAACAACAGCAATTTCACTTCTAAAATGTTTTAAGTTCAGTAACTCAAACTGGTGAAGCAAACAAAGAAAAGCATTTATGGGTATCACACCTTCCCACCTGACCTGCCACCCCATCATCTTCCACGAGGAGAAGAAAAAGAAGCTGCACTTTTAACAGCCAACATTCACAAACATTTCAGTATTTGAGGGGAAAAAAAAACACAGTGGATTCCCAAAGAACTCCTCAAAGTTCTGCAAAATTCCAAACAAAACCCAAACCGTCAACACCAACAAAAGAGCACGAGAGCTACCGGAACATTATTCTGTGTTTACATCTTTGATTCCTCCCTTCCCAGAGAGCTGCCCTGAGGGAACACCCGAAGCACTGGGGAGGAACAGGTACCCCCAGTGATCCAGGTGCAGCAAGGACATCCTGCTTTTCCAGTGGGAGCAAACTCAGAGGTGGAACAAAGTCAGGGGCTGAACAAACCCACGCTGCACAGGGCAGGCAGCTCAACATCCCACTGCAGAGAAAAATGATGTTCCCTTCAAGCACCACACATCCTTCTCCCTTTGGAGAACACGGCTGCTCTCCTGCCATGTCATTTTTACTTAAGCAACTTGTCTCTGTAGGCAGCTGGGGGAAAAAAATTATCCTTCTCTGAGCACGACAGGATGCACGGGAATCACTCTCCATCACCACCTCTCAGCCCTTTCCCACCGACTGCTGCTGCTCCCCTTCAGCACAGATGGGTTATCTCAGCAGCTATGGGGACAGCAGCAGTGCTCTGGGAGGCTCACACAGGTCTGAAATCCAGCTTTTCCCAAGTGGTTTTCCAGCTGCAGGAACAGTCAGTGCATTTCTCAACCCACATGGCAGAGCAGCTCTCCAGTCACACCCTGAGTGCTGCTGCTCTTTAGCTCCTTCCCCAAAAACACCTGAGACCATCAGCACCTTGCTGGAAGTGATTTCGAGGGATGTCATTGATCCTGCAGTGAAAGCCACGTCCAGGGAGTTCTGGAGCAATGGCAGAGCAGAAAGGACACAACAATTAAAGTGCCCCTCTTGCTGACAGCCTCCCTAAAACATCAACCATATTTCACTTCTCAACTCCACAAAGCCACTTCCATGAATCCCTGAAAGCCTGAAGGGGTCTGGGACCACAAAAATGGTAAAGACAAGAGGATAAAACGTTATCCAGGCAGTTTCCAACACAGTTAACCTGGATTGATCAAATCATTGAACAGCTCCTCCCATGGCCTCCCTTAAGGCACCGTTTGGTTTTCTGACTGAGGAAATGCACCCAGAGAGTTCCTCCAGCTGCCCTCGGTGCTTGGGAACCACATCTGCTGCTCTGCCTGCCCTGCTCAGCTCATGCCAACAACAATCACAGCTCAAAGGGAAGGACCAATCCCTGCCTCACGTGGGGCCACACAGCAGCAAAGGGCAGGGTGGCAACAGAGACATTTCACAGAGAAATCAGCAGCGAGCAAAGCTTCCTCACGAGGAGCTGATGGCCAGGGGTGAAGTGCAGTTGTTCTTCAGGAAAGGAAAAGAGCTGCTCCTCTCATACGATTTTTAATAGGACTGATTCATCTTAATGTCAAGAGAAAGCTGTGATGGAAGGATAAACTAATGCATCACAGTACAGCACTTCACCTGCCAGAACTGCTGAGCTACAGAGAGCAGGCAGAGCAAAACAACCGCTGCTTTCTCCAAGTCACAATGTTGAGACACTGAAGCACAAAGCTGCTCTGAAATGGTATTTAACACCTGCTTCTGCAGCCGTGGGACTTCATCAGGCTGTGAGTGATCTGGAATGCTAAACCAGACAAACTGCCAGACTTCTCAGAACAAGTTCCTAGCTCAGCAATAAATGTAAAATCATCCAATTGCGATTATCTTACTGCAAAAAGCAAGATAAATCCCAGTTTACTGTAAGAATGAAACTGAGTGGGACTTCAGTCCCACCCCAGAACGACCCTCAGCACCTCCCACCCTGCAGGACAACGCATGTGTGGATCACAGCATCGGCTGTGTCATGTTTAACTCCCTCTCTTTTTTTTTTTAAATATAAGTTATGTTCTTGTTTTTATCAGTAAAACACCCCCATCAACTCCTGTACCCAGACTGCACCTAGAACCCGGGGAAGCATAAGGTAAGGCTCACACGCTCAGCCAAAAACTTTTATTTTGTGACAACCAACATGGTAATGTATTTAATTAGTAGGCGACATTTCAAAGCTGTTGACTTTAACTTCCCTGCTTCACTTGACATATTTAGCTGAAGGCAAAACAAGGCTGTTTTCCTGTTGGTATCTCGCACTAGAAGAGAAATCAAGTGTCCTTTCCACTGCTCATCCTCCCTTTCCCTCAACAGGAAAATCAACAGCCACGCACACACTGGGGATTTATTTTTGCTGGTATAATCAGCATCAAGAGGTTTTTGGTTTTGTCGTTTGTACAAGTTCCTTTTATGCCTTATGTCAGTAAGAAAAATAAAATTAACAGGGAAATTCGAGAACTCTGAGCAGGCAAAAGTAAACATAGAACAGAAACACTGTTTCCATGTCAAAAATTATGCAAAATTGCCAGCAGCCCTCGTGCCAAGTCCTTTGCTGTTGAAAACATGAGCGAAGAGAAACCACTCCAAAAACATCTAAAGGTACTAAAGCTGCAATACACTTCCCACATCTTGCAAAGAGCTTAAACGTGTGGGCCAGCCCAAGCTGACAAGAGGCTTCAGCTTTTGTTCATCTCCTGAGCAATTAACGCAACTCAGCAGGAACTTCCTGCCCTGAACCATCCCACCGTAATTCCAGTGGGACCCAAAAGCACCTGCTCATGGGGCTTAACCCATTGCCAGAACCTGCCAACCACAAATCCAATGGCTCCCTAAAAAAAAGAGGGAGGAAGAAGGGGAGGAAAGAGAGAAGCAGCCCACAAGTGCCAAGCACCACCAGGGACATCAGCACTGAGGAAAATCTCCTGCAGCTCACAGGGTAACTGGAGCAGCTGGGAAGGAAGGAAGGTTTGCTCTGAGAGCAGCAGCCTGTGCTGATCTATGTCTGTAGCCAATGCATTGATAAGGAGAGTTTATTGTGCGCTCAGGACTTCAATAAAGCAATAACAAACAGCAGGACGAGCAGCAGTAACAAACTCCCAGAGGTTCCCGAATCTCCTGCTCACAGAGCTGTGCCAGGCCCCAAAGCAGCCCCTGAGCCCTGCAGCAGCTCCTGCTCCAGCAGGTGGGAAAACAGAGGAACCTTTTGAGAGTGCGGAGTCAGACAGAAAGGGGCAAAGCACAGCTCTGATTTGTTCTCACACAGGTCCCTGACTTCTCATTGTTAAAGAATGAAGCACTAAGGGGCTCTTAAACGTTATTTTCTATCTCTCCTGATTAAACTGGTCACCTTGGTCCGGTGTCAGCTGAGATGAAGGGGCTGCCACAAGCCAGCCCTCATCCCAGAGCTGTGCTGGAGAAGGCCGGAGGCACAGCCAAATTTAACTCCCCAAGAAAGATTTAACTTCCTGAGCCACAATTTCCCGAAAACACTCAACTCAAAGTTCATGTTTCTGCTCAGCTAAAAACGACAGGGATCACATTTTGAACTCCCCCAGTGAACTGAGGCTGCACCAAAGACAGAGCTGTGGTTTAATAAAAACCAGCTCCTGTTTCAGAGGGTGAAGATTCACTCACAAGGAGCTACAGGAAAGGATCCAGGCTAAGAAATATCACCCCCTCTAGAGACTGGGGCAGGGGAAAGGAGGAGATGTGAAAATGTTCCTTACCAGTTTGAAGTCTTGAATGCTGCAGATGAAATAGGGCGTGTTCGGCCGGCGACTTTCGATATAAACGCAATCTTTAAAAACACAAGATTTTAAAATAATGGGCATTAACTTCTGTGCCTCCAAGAAAGAACATAAAAACAGGATAAATTCAAATACAGCTCAAACTTTGAAAGAACCACCATTTCATTTGCATAACGTGTAATTTATTCTGAGTGTGATCTAAAAATAGGAACTATTTATGATGATAAATAAGGGAATTAACTGCATAAAAATTAACTTTGATTTGAATAGACATTTTGCTAGAAAAACAAAAAGAAAGCAATTTAAAGACCACCCTGGATTGAGTTAATAACAATGACCAGGTCACAGCCTACAAAAACCAGACCAAAATAAGAGAGGAAAGTAATCAGATTTTTCGTGGTCAGCTTGCCATTAAGAACAGAGCACTAACATATTTTCTCTTCTAATTGTGAAGAAAACCAAGGCAACCAATCATAGACGAAATACAGCAAACTTAAATTAGATTTACCTCAGGGAAGGCCTGGGCTTTCTCGAATTACATTTGACAAGACAGAAACACGGTAATTATTTTTGTTTGCTTTTGACAACTGGGCTCTCCAAGGCTGCTGTAACATAAGGTCTGTTGTATTCAAAACAGTCTTGGCAATAACTACAACAAAAGCGGTGCCCTCGGAATGAAAACACTGCACGGATGGGAGAGAAGTGCCTGATTAATGATCCTGACCTTGGAACTCAGCAAACTCACACACAGCTTGCTAAACAGAAAGATGCCAGCCCCGAAGCCAAGCAAATATTTAAAGGACAGTCCTTGTGTCCCCTCCTCTCACACACAGATAAGGAACTGCTGTGCAAAACACAACAAAGACAAAAAACACCACTGTCCTAGGAGGGATTTTCCATGAACTTTTTTGTGTATTTCTACCAAAAATCTCCAAAATCTCAGAGTTTCGTAAGGCACATTTCAAAGCACAGTTTGATTCAATCCAGTTTATTTGGAAGCTCCAGCAATTTCAGCACATCCAAGGATTCCTGCACCCCAGGTTATCCCAGATTTCCTTGGCTAATCATTCCACTCAGACAGGCCTGCTCTCACTCCATCAGCTGCTCAGGGTCCCAGCTGAACCATCCATTTACATCCTGTTCCAGCACTCAGCTGCAGGAACTCTTTCAGATTCACTGGGGAATGTGTGTGAAAAGCTGCGAGATTTCAGAGACACAAAACACCACGACTTGCAAGATTTCTTTTTTTTTTTTCCTCGGTATCTCGCTTGTGCAAGCCTCATTTTCCGGAGTTTTATCAGGCAGCAGGCAGAACAAACAGCCGAGCATCCCTGTGAAATGGCTGGCACACAGAGGGAGAGGATGTGGCACCTCCTATGGATAAAGCAAACGGAGTTGACTCGCTCTGGATTGCATTTGAGGGAGGCACTGCTGGCTGCCTGCCAAGCCCTAAAACAGTGATGACATCCAGTTACGAGTCCCCAGAGCAAGAGAGGCCACACAGATAAGAAAACAAGTTTATCCAGGTGCACAGCAATGTTAGGGATTATAGAAACTGGAAAGATGGCCCCCAGAAAAGGAGAATATTTATGGATGCACTCACTTCAGCCACTCAAAACTCACCAGAAACAGCAATTCCTTCCATTTACCAGAAATCCAAACAGCTTCCATGGGAGCCCAAGAAAAGGAAAACTGCATTATCATTTTTCTAATATGCAACAAACCTGCACAGATAAGACCTATGCCACTGAAAACTGCAGGACAGCCCCTTCCTCATCCTCAGCACACTGCAATTTGCCACTGCACCCTTTTTTCCACTGACCACACACTTCTGGAACAATTTCAGCTCTCTCTGGCTGCACAGAGCTCCTGCACAGGCTTACACAACTTCAGTCAAGTGTAATTTAATTTGTTTTACTGAAGGACAGCCACCCTCACATGTTCCTCATTTACCAGGAAACAGGAGCGAGGACGAAGCCAGCAAGCACAAGGGAAATGGGCAGGCTACAAACTCCCCCTCTGGCTTTCCCCACAGGGAACGTCCCTGGGTCAGCTTCCAAGGAGCGCCTCGGACAAGTTCAACCACGGAGTTCAGCAGTGACAAACCAGCAAATGCTCCCACGGAAAAGAAAATCAATGAACAAAGAATAAAAATAAAGAGGCTTTCCATAACCTTTGCAAAGCAGAGTAAGGAAATGCTGAGCTCCCTGCACGCTGGATTCCCTGCCTGTCTCCAGCCATGAGCGCGTTGCTCACTTCCCTATTCCGTGTAAAGCGTCCCACTGGAGATGAAGCATTTCCCCGACACATGGTACAGAGTCATTCTGCCTTTGGGCTTGTGATACTCACCAGATGTGCCCTAGTTCTGAAGGGTTACATTAATATTCCCACACTAAAAGCTGCTTTTAAAATTAGAGCTTCAATGCACGGACACAAAAAAACCTTTTGGAAAAACACTCCAACCACCTCCATTTTCTGAACCTTTAGCAGCTTAAATGCTGCAGCTTCTGTAGAACCCTCTTCACAATCAGAATCCTTTTATGTTTTACCTAATGAGTCAACACTTGCATCATCCGAGAAACAAAGCCGCAGGCTCCCTGCACAGCGCCACACTTCCACAGGGAAGATATTCCTTGAAAGCCTTTGTCAAGGAATTATCTACAATCCCTCCCCATCAGATTTCACCAGCCACAAGCTCGCTCTCTGCATGTGTGTACAGACGTGTAGGAACCCTGAATTCAAGCTGTGGGACCGGCAATTGAAGGATGGTTACGCTCCAGAATTAAGGAATATTTACATTCCTCTGTCCTGGTGCCTAAAATTAAAAGGCTCAGTGGTCCCACAGTGCCCTGTGCCAGCCCCTGAGGAAGCCTGAGCAGGCAATCCTGGATCCTTCTCCAGAAACTGCTCTGCCTGAGCCAAAGCCAGTGGGAAGCCCAGGACCCTCCCAGTGTCTCAGGTGCTCCAAGTTAAATGCCAGCACCCCTCACCACCCCCCAAGCAGTCAAATGTGATCAGGAGCAGGGTACCAGCAGTTACAGATCATTAAGGAGCAACCTTTCCAAGGATCAGAATCAATGTTTGCAGCGTTCAGAGAGTTCTAAAGGCTGAAATCCGAACTCGCCTGCATTCCAAGCGCAGGAAAATTGCCAAACCCTTGAAAACAAAGGTCAGTAATGGAGACAAACCTCCAACAGCAGCAATATATTTGGCACCACGGCTCAGTGACAAACACAGAAACGCAGCGAGGAGGGCCCTGGGAATGCCAAACACGTGCTTTGGACTCGAACAATATTCCCATTGACAGGTAGGGAGCTGTGCACTTGCCTCTCTTCCCCCATATGGCTGACAACAAACAAATTGCCAGTCTGATCTTTTAGTGTCACTTCCTGCTGAGCAGATTTCAAGCAACACTGCTGGCTCCTTGTCAGGGAACGACAAGCTCGAGCCCTGCTCTGCAATAAATGGTTCAACCAATTTACTGTGTTCATTTGAAGCTCACAGGAGTATTCCCAGTGCCTGGACTATAGTTCTTATTTGGCAAATGATTTTATTATAAACCGGTATCATAGTGAATCCATTTTCTTTAAGGGGTTTTGCTGCTGTTTAATGGACTGTCAGTATAATTTAGATTTCATCTATTTAAACTCATTCAAGCCTGGCTCCTGATTGTACAATAAATGGAACATATTTCTATTCAACAAAATTAATGACAGCTAATTGTACTCTGCAGTTCCCAATTTCATAAAAGCAACTGCTCTGCAGCTCAGGCCCCCAGCTACATCATTTCCCACACCAATTATTTTCCTGCACTTTTCAAGCATGTCCACAACACTGCACAGTTCTCCTTGTAAGAAGCATTCACACGTCCTTCGTTAACAGATCTGATACAAAGCAAACACGTTTTTACAGAGAGTTGTGTCACCAAAAACGCCACACTGCAAGCAAAGACACCGCGGATGCTCAGCCCCTACCTCGTGCCAGGGGCTCCTCCTGGCTTGGAATTGTTATTTCAATTAAACACATGAAAGGGGAGGAGGGGTGGGAATAAGAATCCAGGCTGATAAAAGGAATTAATTAAATAACCAGTTGGTCTAAAACTCCTCCTCTAGCACCAGATAAGCTTTGCTGCACACATGCCACTTTTAACAATCTTTTTCTGGCCTTTTAAGGCCACAGAAACTTTTGCTGGAGGTGCCCCATTTGCCCCCAGGGCTTCTCACTGACATTTCACAAACCCCCATGTAGCCACCAAAAGCTCTTCACAGACACTCATTTCTAGAGGTGGGAGACACAAAAGAAACAGCACCAAAAATGCACCACAGCACTACCTGACCTCACTTGATTTACACAGCCTCGAGACAGCTTGGAAAACTCTGCTGCTCCCAAGCCCATCACAAACACCAAGTGGTTGCTTAACTCCTCTCCCTTTGCTGTCCTTCCGAGAATTAAAGTGTAACACACCACAGTGCCTCATCAAAATATGGATGGCCTTTATTTGTGCAGCCCCCAAGTAGGAAAACATTACAGCCATTCCTGTTTCCCTCCTGACTGACCCATTACTGCATCTTCCTGACCAGACAGAGCAGCCCATTCTACCGGCTGGTGGTGCAGCCCTGAACAGAGACACGTCCAGAAGAGGAGAATCAAATGTGTCCCTTGAGTGAGGAGGGTTTTCACAGAACGCTGTGTTTCCAGTAGTGCAGAGCCTGTGGAGACGCAAACCCTGACAGCCCTGAGGGAGCTCCTGCGTGTCTGCCAACCTGAGCCCTGCCTACCTGCAAACAGCTGCTGAAAAATTATCCCCGGGTTTCAAAGTCAATATGTATTTTCTGAAAGGAAAAATATTTTCCTATTGCTTCCATTTGTAAATGGCTCTGAGAAGCCCTTCCCAGAGAACAAATCAGTGCAGCAGGTGAAGCTGAGCTTACAGCAGCAGCGTATTTACTTTGTTTCAGCGCTGGTGTGGCACCTTTTTTCTTCATTTTAAAGCCTAATGATGAGGTTAGCATGGAAAACTAATGGTGCAGCCACGTCCCCAGAGCCAGACACACAGCCCTGGGCACACCCAGCCCTTCAGAGCTGCTCTCTGTGATTTATCCACAGAGCCAAACAAAGCCAGGGGAATCCATTTGCCAGCTCAACCTTGATCTGCACTTAAGGCTCCATCTGTCAGGCCCCAGCAGCTGCCCTGGACTCAGCAGTGCCTTCCCTGCTAAAAGGAAATGTGAACTCAGTAAATGTCTTTTTTTATCCAGTCTGGCTCCTGCTCACTGTTTGTACTGACAGCAGGGACAAAAGTTACCTCTGTGCATCAGGAGCTCATCTGGGCTCTTGTGCAGCCTGAATTATTTTCCACGCTCAATTTTACTCACCTGCTCGTTAAAGGCCACCCCTCTCCCCATCTCAATCACTAATTACAGGCCCTGGGATGTCCCCAGCACAGAATAGAACCAGCAAAGGCTTCAGCTGCAGACTGGAACAGGCTGTTCCTGCTCTCTGTTCTCTGCACACTTCAATCAGCTTCAAAAAAAGCCCTCCTGTGATGTTTTCATGCATTTTGTTAACCCTCCTGACATGTTTTAAGACTCACCTACTAATCCAGCCCTTTCCTCTTAATGTTTTTCCTTCTTTTAATTACTAAAGGAGGAATGGGCAAAGAATGCATTTGTTTCCATTGAAACAAAAGTTCAGAAGATAATATTTTCTAAAAAAAGATTGCTAAGTTTTCCTCACCACTACTCACATATGCAGAAAAGTTGAAAACAGTGGTGGAAGTGTGAAAAATAAGGGAACTTTCACAAGCACATGAAGCAGCACAGCTCCTAAGGTTATTCCTATTTACAGCAGCTGAAAGCCTGTCACTGAATTATTTCAACAATCTACTATCACAATGGTAACAGACTTTCAAAAGAAGAGGAAAATACAGATTGCACCGTTCTAGAACACATGCTCGTATCAACTATGGAGCTTCTGAGGGAAGAGAAGACCACACATGCAAAAACACACATCTCCATCACAAAACTCGGTCAACCCACACAACATGCACAGAACACAACAGTCTGGCCAAAGACCTCCTAAAATTACAATGTACAGCTGAAAGGATCATTTCCTTGCATTTCTTCCTTCTGCCCAAGCACAGAATTAAAATTAAAACTTCCCAGAAAATAATCAACTTCTCTCCTTCCAGCTTCAGCGGCCCAAAATACACTTGCCAGAACTTCAAAGCTTATAGAAAAAAATCCTGTTTGTATTATGTGTATTTTTGTATTGCATTCTGGCATGGCCACTTTTCTCAGCTGATAAAGCAGTCAGAACGAATAGAAGCATCCAGAGGAACGACAAACACATGGGGCAGTGTCAAACACAAGCCAAGCCCTGTCAGAGCACGAGAACTTCACTGTGTGCACTTCAGTTTCACCAACGTCCAGCCCAGATCCAAAGATAACCAATAAACAGGGAGGAAGAGCTTAGGTTTGGTTCTTGTTTTCACGTTTTCATAAAGTTCATGAAGGTTTCTGGATGAAAACAACCATTTCAGCAGTTTCCTCGCTCACAGCAATACAAGACAGCATCAGTTTCAATAAAGGGAACATCAACAATTAATTACACCAGCAAAAACTAAAGCTTAGAATTTGTAAGTCCTTGCTTGCTAACTAGCTTGACAGTGGATTTTCAGACCTGCAGACTCACACCCAACATGACCCAGCATCTTCTGCTGTTTCCCCACTGGGAACTGCTCCCCAGCTTATCAAGTGCCACATCCTCTAAAGCAGAACACATCCAAGTGAAAACAGTAAGATCTCACTTTGCTCCACCCTGGGACAAACTGCACTCTCCACATCTGACACCCTGAACCCCACGGAACAAAGGAACTCTCCTGGAAGCTGTTCCACAGCATTTTGCTGGTTGATTCCCATGCAGGCAGAGCAGTGCATTACAGCACTTCACCTTGTGTTACCTCCTGCTGATGTGCTGTTTATATAGCTACTGATGTCACTGCAGAAACAGATCCTCATAAACCCTTTTAATTCCTGCAGATCCTTTTAAATGTTTCTACGTAGGCAAGGCAAACAATATTGTCCCCATGTCCAGGTGACAGTCACCTGTTCTCCCCAGGCTCCACACCAACTCAGACTTTCACCCAGCAAAGGTTTTCCAGCCCAGCACTCAAGGTGCCACCATGATGACACCACAGCAGCACCAATATCCTCAGCCCCAAGTTCTGTGGCCTCAATACGGTAATAGCCCTTCCTGAGGTGGATTTTGGCAAAAACCAGTGGCATAGAAGGGAATCAGTCTGTGGGAAATGGAAGGAAAATCAGCATTTAATAATCTAACTGAAATCCAAGAGGAGAAAAAAAAAAACCTCTCAGTCTTAACACAACTCTCTTCTATTATCATCACCCTGTGCTAAAGAAGCCTAAAGCAAATTTGAACATACACTGTGCAACAAAAATTAATGTTGCTACAACAGCAAGGTGAGAACCGCGAGGGGAAAAAAGAAGGAAAACCCCACGGATTAGATTTGGAAGGAAATGGGAGGGAGGCTGTGGAAACTGCGAGGACAGATGGGGAACTGGGCCAACAAGCTTTTAGGATAGGCCTGTGTGATTTCCAGCAAAGTAGAGAAGATTAATTGCATAGTGTTGTCTAAGCCCCACTCAATTCTTTTTAATACATTATTTAAAGATGTGCACGCATTCATTAGATCTATGCAAATTAATAAGAGCAGTATTTACATGGTAACAATACAGTGCAACCTTTCACTTGAAAAAAATTCAATGATCTTGATTATCTGTTTATTTACAGTTTATTTGCTATTACTGCAATACAGCTGCTGAGCTCAGCATAGGAAAAAAAGCAGAATTAAGTGCTGGATTAAGTACTCTGCAGCAATGGGGTAAACACAGAATGAGATTTTAACCAAGGACTTTGCAGGAGGGAAATGCAGACCTTGAACTTTCATCCATATCAGATGAGAGCATTTAAGAGAAAGAATCAAATGATTGGAAAGGATTTCCTTTCCTTAAAGCCTGGAAGATGTAAGATGAAGTCAGCTATCCCTTCTGCACACACCTTTAATTTTCATCTTTCTAATCCTTGCTGTGTCTCATTAATTTAAACTCTCTAATCCCTCTTAAAATTTATGTAATTTGCACCCTTAGCTACAAATACATCTCCCTGTATGCAAGGAGCTGTAAGAGCTCCTTCTGTAATGGATGCTAACACTGGTTTAGAATACCTCCAGCACAGGAAGGCATATTCAAGATCTCGTTCCTGATAAGAAATTACCTTTAAAATCAAATTTAAAAACGGGAATATTCAGTTAAGGTTTCAGCTGTGCCCAGGTCCCTTCAGAGCTGAGCTAATGTTTGTTCCCATCACTCTCAGCAGTTTCCACAACAAGTTTTACAACAGCACAAAGAGCCAACAGAACAGGAAAGTTTCAACACCAGGGTACATCTCTTATGCTGATTACTATTAACAAAATGTAAAATTTAATAAGCAGGGGTTTAAATTACAGAACAGTTATAAAATATCCCAATTATCACGAGTACTATGGCTTTCCTTGCTCTTTTACTGGACAATCTCTTCCAGATCAGCCACTGCTCCATCCCACTGCAGGATAAAATTGAGACCACAAACTGATTTCCCATCTTCATTTTAAGCAAACTCTTTTTGCAATAAAGCCAGTGTATCACATTGTACTCATGGGCCCACACAACAGCTGTTCTCAACAGATTCTGAATTATTTTTCATCCTCTGACACTGAAAATAAGATTGCCACCAAAGCTGACGCTTCCGCAGGCTCCCAGTTGCCACTGCTCAAAAACAAATATTACTCAGCCATGAGCCCTGACACCACAGCAAAAACAGCTCCTCTGCAATGATTGATGAAATGAGTCGAAACTGAAGCTGAAGCATTTCAAGAGAGAAGCTATTGTGACTAATCTCGGTAGAGCTAAGTGAAAAACAGACTGCTCAACTCTGCCATGGAAGGAGGAGGGTGGAATGCAGCACCTCCCACCTGGACGTGCAGCTGTGGTCCTGCCCCCACGCACACCACAAGCACTTTGGAGCACTCACAGCCACTAAAACTGGATGCAGCACTTAAAACATTTCCATCTGACCTCGGGAGATTCCTGTAGCTGAGCTGAGCAGCACCTCCTGGAAAATCAGACGGGATCTGACCTCACTGGTTCCCCTGTTTTCAGTTTGAATCCATCTCTGTTTTGCCCCAGCAGTGTCACTCCAGCTCTGCACTACAGAAGTACAAAGCTACCAGGGCCCTAAAGGCACTGCTGCCAACAGTGCAGCCAAACATAACCACAGCTCTGGGGAACAAACTGCAAGCAGCACATTCACAGTGCTGTGCAGATGGACAGGGAAGTTTGTACCCGAAAATGGGAGCTGAGTAATCCCAGTTCAAGTGCAGTTAGAGGAAAACATTCCCTGGCAGCAGGCACAGGTTAGACCTTGAAACTTTACATGAGACCTTAAAAACTTCAGGTGAACTTGGCAGTAATTAAGAGGCACATCCAAGACATCCAGAGCACACTGCACGCTCCTGGTGCTGTCCCCACACATCCCCGATGCCAACACTGTTCTGCCCAACAGCTGGGCACAGCCACAGCCCTTAACGAGGGGTGAAACCAGTGGAATGGCAGCTATGAGATCCTCAGTCACCTGGTTTATATTTCACAGAGCACAGGAGCAGAGCCCTACAAAGCAATCACAAGTTCCCAGAAAAGCTTGCCAGGAAGGTTGGAAGTTCTCTCCACATCCCCGCAGTCAGACCTCTAGCTCAGAGCGGGTCTGCTTCCAAAGTGGGAGTGAAGCACTTAATGCATTATCCAATTTAGCTTCCCAACTCCCAGGGACAGAGATTCCATACGACACACAGATAATTAATGCAGCAGAAAGCAAAAAGGGTGGCTCTTTTCCAAAGGGGAGCTAAGTTCATTCCCACAAATCAGATACCACAAGATACAGCCAGAAGCTCTCCATGCACACCCACATCTGTCTGCAAGGGAAAGGCTGCAGCCTCCCCCAGGACAGGGATAATCCCAATCACCAGGGAGCACACTGTGCTGGCTGCAGCCCCTGCCTGGCAGCTCTGGGGCACGAGGACTGTCAGAGGAAACACAAAATAAGGCTTTCTTACCTCCAGGCCTGTACACGACATCATCCTCGGTGATGAAGGAGGTTATCTCGCCGTTGTCGGTTCTCTCGTAGCGGGACTTCTTCTTGGGGGGTTTCTTCTTGCTCTTCTTGGTGGACTCCTCCGTGGTGGCACTGTTGTTGTCGTTGTCCTCGTCCTCGCTGTGGTCGCTCTCCGCGTAGTTCTTGGCACCTCCCTCCAGGGTGCAGCTGCGCCGGGGCCGGGAGTTCTCGCTCTCCCTCGCCTTGTCCCTCTTGTCCCGCTCCTTGTCCCGGTCCCGGTCCCTGTCCCTGTCCTTCTCTTTGTCTTTGTCTTTCTCCTTGTCTGCTGTCATGATTCGCCACGTGCCTTCTTCTGTCCTCTCACGGCTGGGCCTCCGTGAAAGGTAGACAGTGAGCCTGGGCTTCAGTCTTCTGAATTTCTCACTCAAAGCCAGGAAAAATTCAACCACTCCAACTACCCCAGCGTTTTAAAAAGGTTCTTGAAGAGGTGAGGGGAGAGAAAGAGGGAAAAAACCCATGTTAGTATGCAAAATTCTTTCAATTCCTGAAGATAAAAATTAAACCCAAATAAAACCCCACATCCTAAAGCAATTCAGCGTGGAAAGCACAAACAGTAAAATACAAAGCAGCCTTTTGGAGACTTCATAGAAATGGTAACTTCAGTGCCTGTAAATCTTTGAAGCTACCTCCATCCTCAAAAAAGATCCCTCAACTCCTTAAAAAAAATCCTCTGTTCACTGCAGACACGTAATAACTTCTCAGATGGCGAGTGCTCACGGAGAACAGCTATCGGTTTATACCTGGAGCTAAGAGGGAGCCTACAAATGTAAAAAACAAAACCCATAAAACATTAAGGAAGGGACAAGTGCAAAGAAGGAACAGCCTCCAGCTTTTATCTGGAAGCAAATGCCCGAGTTCAGCAAATGGCTGTATTGTTTTACATCTCACCACCGCTCACAGCCGCTGCCCTACAAAGCTGGTACAGGGTAAGGGATGCCATCTGCCGCTTCCAGGGCAATCTGTCAGCAAGTCCTGCCCCTACCCTGCTTTTCCAAAAATAGAGCTAACCTGTAATCCACAGATTACAGGAATTAATTAATTGAAACCAAACCAAACCACAGTAGTTACAACTGCACTAACAAAATCTGCCTTTCCATATATAAAAATAGGACCTTTCATGAAGGAAGGATATTTCAAAAACGAGGCATTCAGCTCACAAAGGTAAATTATCCTTATTTTCCCTAATTCACCAATAATGCTGAATTTGCCCACATCCAGTTCCTAAGTTTCCAGGAAGCTACTACACGGTGCAACTTGGAATTAGCCCACGGTGTAGAATGTACAGTCTGAAAGGCAGGGACCTGAGAACATTGATTGTTCATGCATTAAGCTTTCAAAACCACATCAGAGAATGAAAAAGGCTGGTTTGATTTTTGAGAAGTCAGCTGAGGAGTCACTGATCCCATGCACTGGAGATTCCTTCAGTCCTACACGAGTCTCAGACCTCAATATTCCCGTCCCTGTCAACTGCTCCCTGCAGCAGAGGAAACAGCAAAAGAGACAAATTGCTTTTGCTGCTGCAATTGAGGCTGTGCCTGGGATCTCTCAGGCATTTCCCGAATGAACCCATCAGCCAGGTAGGAAACGATGCTGTTTTCTCTGCCCCTCAGAGCAGCTGCCATTGCTCTGATAACTCACAGGGGGATCCGATGAGACTCCAGTGGAGAACACCACAATGAACCTGTCAGCTGCCAGGGAAGTTGCAGGGAATGGTGAAAGCAACGGCCTGCAGGGATTCAATAAGAAAGGTCTTAAATTTCCAGAGGTGAGGGAATTCCCCAGCAGCAAAGCTCAGGGTTTTTTCTATTGCTGCTCATACAAAGCTCAGTGAAAGGATCACACCCCTCTTCTGGCACAGCCAACTGCAGCACAAGCACCTTCCTTTGACTGGCAAGTGCAAAATGTCCTTTTTTTTTTTTTCTTTAAATCGTCTCCAATTAAAAAAAATCCCCATCAGTCACCACAATATTTCATTATTGGGGATGGGTAGTAAATGACAGAAAGAGCAGGTTTGAAACCTGGCCAGCTACTGGGCTTTTCCTTGAAGCCTCAGGGTGAAAAGCTAAGAAGGTGCCAACCACCCCACACCTCTAAACATAAAGGAAAAAGGATTCTAAAGTTCCTGTCTTAACGACAAATAAAAATGTTGATTAGTAACTGACAGATAATGCATCCGTATTTATTTTATCTACATCTGAAGCATTTTGAGCTCCACCTCGTATTATCTGGGTCTAGAGGAGCCAGAGCTGTGCAAACAACCCTGAGAAAGCCACAATTCCAGTGCAGGCTGCTCTTGGCTCAACTTTAATTTGAAAGTAAATTCAAGTGAACCGTTTCACACCACTGGAGTCTGTCCTGAGGCCACATCAAACCCAGTGACCTCCAGGCACCAGGTGGGTAAAGCACTCCACAAAAGTCCCACCCCAAATCACCTTCCCCGGCCCTGCTTTGCCATCTCCATCCTGCCAGGAGAAGCCTCCAAACACCAGGGGTGACACCGTGGTGGAAACGCTGCTGGACCCCAGTTCTGCCCATCAGCAACCAGGGACCACAACTGCCCACAGAGCTGCAGGGTTAAGCCCTTGCTGCTCCCTCAGATTACATCCAAAGTACTTCAGTGATTATTACAGGTCCAATTATTATGGGGATTCTTGTTCCTGGGTTTCTTTTCTTTGCACAACACAGGTCTGCATAGAGGAATAACACTGAATAAACAAACACCATGTTCAGATTATTTCATTTACTGGAGGGCTGTGCAAGAATCAGTGTGTACCACACTTTGCTCGGTGTGTTCATCTGTGAAATTTCCACTCAGATGGCCACTTTCCTCCCAGCTCCCATTTCAGGGGATCCCATAAGAAGTAATTTTCATAGCCATTGCTTTCTTACATAAATATATCACATTTCCAAGACTATTTCACTCCAAATACTCAATTTCAAGGATTTTGCAGGATTAAACCGACATCACCACGAAGCACTGACTACTTCTGTCTAAGAATAAAGCAGCTCCATAACCTTCAGAGTAGCTGTAACAGGAAAAAAACACATCTCACACATTCTTTCTTCACCCACCAACCACCCTGGAACAGGAAGATGCTACAAACTCAATATGTTGCCTCATCACTCCTTACCAAAATATGAGCACTGTGAAAACTCATCTGCTGACTCAACACCAGTCACCAGTTACAGCTGCTGAGTGGGCTCAGCATTTGCACCACTCTCTGTGTAATTATGAATGAACATGGAACCCAAAAAACCACCATCCCAGAAACTACAGAAGCATTGTGAGCCTTTTTTCCTGCTGGCTGAAGTAAACTGGGCTGACACGTCACGCCTGCAGCAGCCACACAGATGTTCCACTCGGGATCAGGACAGCAGAGGCAAATGCACTGGAAGTCTGGGGTGGGTTTTGGCAAGCTCTGAGCCTTGGGTTTCCAGTCATTTTTCACTGGCAGTTGCTCATTCTCTCTGTACCAAACCCCACCAAAGCAGCTGCTTCTGTCATTCTGCTGCAGCAAAGACATTCAGGTTACAACACCACGGGCTGAAGGGCATTAACTGCCTCTGATACTGGTTTACTGCTCCTTCCACAGGGAATTCATCTCGGGAAGAAGTCATTTAAGCTGAAAGGGGAACAATCACTTTACAATAGCTGAGTGTGGCATACAAAGGAGTGACAGAATAGCCCCCATCCATTATTTGTTCAATGCAAGTTGAAAAACCTGAGGAAAAATGATAACTTCACTGCAATCACACTCTAAGACCTTTCTGTTGTTATTTTTTAACTAGAGCCTCAGGATATGGCCATTTCTCCAAGGAAGTTTATTATGTCCGCTCTGGGATAACTTTCTTTATCTCCACCCACTCTGCTATCAGACTTGCAAAGTCTTTTTTATCTTAAATTGTTTAGAGATCAAACATGAGCAAAAAATGTGTTTGCAGAGTTACTCACTAAAGTCTCCTGTTCTCTGCTTTATTGCAGAAAATGCAGATACTGACAACTTCCCATCATATCCAGCTGCTGATGTTCCTGTTAAAATGCTCAGGTCTCCAGTGATGAAGAAACAGAGGAAACGAGAATCTCCCACCAGGATTTTGGAGAAATCCAGCAGGCATGATTTAACCTTTAACTTCATCTAATAATCTGAAGTGCAGAAGTTCATAATCATTATTTTCAACTGATCATTACCCCATATTGACCTGGTTCAGGGTCTTTTTCCCCCCAGCATTTTAAATCTAGTTCAAATTAAAGTTTCAACCTTTTTTACAGCCACAAAACCCTTCTCACACTCCAATCCCAGCCCTGAGAGGAGCACATTGCTACTCCCACAAGTTACCTGTTCCACACAGTTATTTCAGCTGTACACCTGGAAACCCCTGTCAGAGCAAAAGGCACATGCAGCACCTCTCTGCACATTAAGTACTTAAACCTCTTAACCAGAATTAAAGAGTCAGGTTTTAAAGATAATGTGAAAGCAAGTCCACCAGAAATGCTACGAGACTGTAACAGGAAGGCATCTAAGAATGCAGGGCAACTAAAAATATGGAGAAGAGCTCCTTTCTCTTATTTAAGCTAGACAGATAAATCTTCTAACAAGATTTGTTTGGTCATGTGTTACCAGTCTTAATAAACACAACAGGACCATTCTTCTGTAAGCTTTGAGTCTCATATTGCCAGATAAAAAGGCACTGTTTTCAGCAAATGCCAGATTAAAGGAACTATGTGCTGCCACTGCCAGAGTTCCTGACACGGAGCTTTTCTGATTTTGATGTCAAGGAAGAATTTTAACTCAGTTTAAGTGCAAGGGATTAAAACTAAAAAAAAAAAAAGAAGGAAAAGAGAAAGCAGCCCATAAAGGTTTCCCCGTGTATTTATAAGGTTTTGAGAACCGCTTTAAGAAAAGCTTCAAGATCATTTGTGAAAAATAACACCAGTAAGTCAAACATGAAGGAAAGGAAATCTCAGCTGCCACAGAGAGAACGAAGAGCTGAACTCCAGGAATCCAAGAGCTGTGCTCAAACCCTCACACGCCTGCTCCAAGCAGGGGAGTTTCCACACAGCCCACACTCCCCGCGATCCCAGGTCCGTGATAAAGCTCATTAACTGCAGGGGAGCCACACACCTTTAACCTTCAGCTTTCAGAAAAGACTGGGAACATCTGTTATCAACTTTCTCCCACATTCTTTCCCTATCGCCTGTTTGCCATGGAAAATATGAGCTGCAGATATTCAGAGGGACCGAGTATTTTAAGAGCTCACGCAGAATATCCCTCAGAATATTCCCCACTCCCAGGGTCCATTCATCATCTCAAACTGCCAGGCACTGTGCTCACGACAACACACACCCAGCAGCTGCAGACCGAGGGCAAATTCAGTGAGACACCAGCAGAGGAGGGGAGAAATAAGAAAAGGGAAAAAGGATACAGTAAGTGTTTTACCCCATTACTCTTGGACAGTATTTCACTGTCAGGGTGAGATTTTACTAAAGACACTTGTCTCAACTTTGAAAATCCAGATCCTGCTGGGTTTATCTACAGAATTTTCCAACCAACCACCACACACAGAGCCAAAACACAGATCTCTCCCTGCCAGTAGTATACAGACACACACACAACTTTTTCCTCACAACATTAACGCCCCAGTCAGCAAAAACGCTAATTTTCCTCCTCTGTTCTGTGCCAATCCTGCTGGTGCCCAGTGGGTGCTGAAGGGGTCCCACTGCCTATTCTTGAATGCTCAGGGGACAAGTCTGGGACCCTCCTGGAAGAAGATTTAAAAAGCTCTTAGGAGTCTCTCGAGTGATTCATGTGCCTCTTATCAGTTGTCTTCCTTATCTCCTTCCCTGGCGTTTCGAGTTTACAACACAAACACAGCCCTGGAACACTGTGGCCAGCAATGGTCACTGTGAGTTACATTTTTACAGCCCACAGCCCTTGTAAGCCCTCTAAGTACACGAAATTAAAGTGTGTTTGTTCCCTTTGAACTGCTCTGTGCCAATCACCCCCAGTGGATCCGGGGCAGGGCCAAGAGGAAGCCTCAGAGAGGCTCTGGCTCCATCAGCCCCTCCGAGCCGGGAGGTGACGAGCCCAGGCAGACAATTCAAGGTGTTTCCCATGACAGACAGTGACCTTTTCTCCCCCCCTGCTATTTACTCAACTTGACCTGAGCAAAGCAAACAGCAGATCTCACATTTCTGAGCCAGACTGCAGCTCCCAGCCGGGCAGTGCCCCTGCACATTCCACCCTCCCTGGCTGGGGACGCCGCGGCATCGCTCCGAAATCCGGGTCGAGGGGCTGCGTGGCACATGGGCCATGCAGGCTGACAGCTCAGATAAGATCATAAATCCCTCTCTTCAACACAACCTCGATGCTACACAGCTCAAAGGAACGGGGGAAGAGCGGCAAAGCAAGATTTCACAAGGCAAAAACATCCCTGCATTTATCAAGAGGAAAGTGACAGGTTATTTGGCTCCTCTTCAGAGTCACATTTTCAAGAGGAAATTGCCAGGGAAATATCAGGCAATCATGAGGATTTTTAAGGATTGGCGTGGTAAGGACCCAAGACAGCAAAGTAACATTTCCCTTTGTGTTATTCTAATGGGCACAGGGAGGACAAGTAGAACAACTTTCTATTTGTGAGAGGTCAGAAGTTCAGTAAGGACTAAGAGCAAAATTCTACAAGAGTCAGCTTTGACCACAGAGCAGACTGAAGGACGGGGGATAAGATTTGGAGTGAACATATCAGCTCCTACCTCCTCCAGAAATGGATGGGCAATTCATGCACCACATTCACAACAGTGATGTGAGAACAGCTGCTTTTAGACAGTTTTACACACAGGCTCCCACTAAAGTAATGTCATTCCAAACAAGCCACATTTTCTCCCCACACTAGTTCAAGAGCAGCAACATAAAATCAATACAGTCTCAGAAAGTTTCTGCACCACCAAAATTAGCAGATAAATGAGCTACACCTTCTATTTTATTACAGTTTGGTGAGGAAGGTAGGGAACAGCAGGGGCTGCCTGCACGCTCTCTGTGACACAGGGCTGCTGCTCTGCTCACCACCTGAACTGTTCAGCCCCCATTTACCTCGCTGTGATACACAGACCCGCGAGGGCAGCCTCTCCCAAATCCCTTTTCACCTCCCATCACACTTTCCAAGGAGCCGCAGGGCTGGGTGGTTTGGTGGTGACCTCAAAAGCAGAGAGCAACCCAGCTGCAGAGCCGGGAGTGGAGCGCAGCCCTTCAGATCCCAGCCCTCTGCAGGGATCCGTGCCATTAAGGGGATGCTCAGAGCTCCTCTTGTCATTTCAAAAGCTGCTTTAATGGCCTCTGTAGTCATAACACATGGGAGCAAACAGACAATAAATATGAAGCCACGTATTTACCCTTCTCTGAATTCGTTCAGGCTTAATGTAAATGATTACCACAATACAGGGCTGAGTAATGTAAAGCAGTCATCCCACCACACCACTAAAAAACAGAGCTTTAAAAAATGACCATATAATGTAGGATAACTCCCTCCCATAACGTAGGATAACTCCCCTGTTAGGGGAGAACAGGCCCACGGGACCTGCAGAAGCTGCTGTTAAAACAAGAACAATTATCTGGGGAACCTGAAGTCATTTGGAGCCACAAAAACATCTGCATTATGAGGCTGCTTAACAACATTTAAAACAGAAAAAAAAAAAAAAGTTGAACAAAAACTTGCAGTTACACACAGCAGTTTATTTTGAACAGATAGACAGACTTTGGGAAGCAAAAAGGATAAACCCTGAAAGCATGCATATGGGTTTCTTGACAGGCAAGTCTGTGGCAAAAAAAAAAGGGAAGTCCGTAGTATTTTTACAAAAATAGGTGGAATAAAACCATTCCAAAGTGCTGTAAATTCAGACCTGGGAAATACCAACAAGGAAATCAAAGCATAAAGAGAAATTCCTGGCACACAGTAACAGCCAAGCCAACAGTAACAGCAAAGAATCCTCGCATGGAACAGAACCACGTCCCTCTTAAAACAACCCTGGTTTTATGGGATGCCTGACTATCAAAGTTACCAGTACATCACATCCCTGTGCCTGGCTCTAGGTCACTTACTTTAAGACAAAAATGAATTCTGCACAATACTGAACACGTTCATTTATGAGTGTTTATAGAACAAGCCCACTGCTGCTTTGCACGCAACTGCAAGTGTAACTAATCTCGAACTCTCAACTAATTCCAGTTTCCATTCTAGGTTTTATTTTGGTGCCTCCATCTCTGGAACACGTCTACAAATATCTACCAAACTGTCCCTCCCTGCATGTATTTAGCTGTGCTTTTCTCCACTGGATGTTTCATTTTTAAATGAAACTGAACACTCAGCTGTCCCCTCGCAATCCTTTCATCTCCAGAAAGCTTCAAACTATAGTTATTTAAATCACCCAAAAGAGAACTAGATCAGGTTATTTTTGGAAAACCCCTTTGAGCAGGAAAGGCAAAACCTCTGGTCTTCAGCCACATGAGCTGTTTTATTTAACTCCAGACACAGTTGTGCATCTGAGCTTCTCAAAAGGGAAGAGTAACTGCAGGGTGGGCTCCCACCATGAGCTGCCTGACCAGACATTCCCAGGGAAACGTGCCTATAATTAAAGCAGTTTCTCTCTAAAGAAAGCAGCATCCTGAGATTTAGAGACTATCTGTAAGACTAACTAAAGCTGTGCCACTAAAGTGCTCCATAAAATTCCTTAACAGTGGAAACAAAGAAATTCTGCTCTTTCGGTCAAAGGGTGGAGGATGGTACAAGGTTATCAGGATGAGCAAGAGATATTTAAGAGGACATTTTCTTCTTGTCCACTGTTTTAAAACACTTTATGCATAAGCATGAAGACAGATGATATTTCTGTCTGGAGAAACTGCCTTTAATTTCAGACATTGGTCTCATTTTCTCTGAGGAGCAGCTTATTTCGGTTAATGACAGAGCAGACGTCAGAGTTTCCTTCCCTCCAACCTCCTGCCCGGCACAGCAGCGCTGTTGTAATCAGGAGATTAAGTGTTCTTATTCATGTGTGAAATGCAGGCCTGAGCCCTGTCTCACATTAGAGCCTGGCTGCAGCCTATTCCTCATCAGCTCAGAATGCTTAACAACCGAGATGGATTCAATTACACCTCACTTCCTTTATTGCACTCGCAGAAAACACTAATAAATACTCGGTATTTAAAGCAGTAAAACCTCGCTAGTGCAAGCGTGACCTTTGATCTTTAATCTCCGGCTGCACGAGCAGGTTCTGCCACGAGGCAGCAGGAAAATGATTTGAAAGGCAAACAGACACAATCCTGTGCAAGGAACAATAAGCACAGAGTTGTGAGATGTGCTGCTTAAAAGTAAGTTTGTCTGCAGCAGTCCCACAGCGCAGCTCGTTATCCCCCTGGGCTCTCGCTGAAGAGCTCCAAACACGTGTTAAAAGGTATTTGCAAAGAGGGCCTGTGTTTCCAGGGATCATATGAGCTCTTGCATGACCTTAAGTGAGAGAAACCAAAGCTGTCAATGTCAGCCTTTGACTTCCAACATATTTTCACCCCAGAACTGCATCTGGGAGTCTCTCACACATCCCACTGCCCGAGGTGAACTTCCCAAAGAACCCCCACACCGCCCGGTTCCCAAACTCCACATTCCTCAGTGGCTCAAGGCCATCCAATGACTTCTCACTGCACAAACTTCCACAGGCTTTTTCCCTTAAGTCTGGTTCACTTTTCTGGAAGTCAGAGAGGTTCCTTTAAAAAAAAGAACTTCGTTTCAAAGACAACTGAAAAAGTCCCCGTTTTCGCAGCCATGCTGCTGCTCCTGGGCAACAACCAACTGAGTTCCTGAGTAGATTTCAAGCACTATTTTTAAAAGAAGGACCAGCTCTCAGCTCTCAGACATGGGGTGCTCCAACCCTATAATATTATGTTCAAACAGCAACCTCTCTACTACAGGAGTGACCCCATCAGTGCCCAGCTGCCCACTGCTAATGAGCCCAATTGAACAAGGGACTTCACCACTGGCCACATCTTCCAAGAGAAGAGGAAAAAAAATATTAAGAAATGCTCCAAGTGATTAATCTGCTTCTAATCTACACCAAGAGGAAATACTTTAACACTGCATGAAATAACTTCTGGCTTTGGTCACGCTTCAGACATTAATATAATTTCTACTCGCAGGGCTCTCAGCAGAGGCTCTGGACTCGTGTGTGACTCAGGCAGGATCTGCTGTGGCAGCATGAGTTGGATCCCTGTATTTAGGTCTGATCTTGTAAGCTGCTGAGAACAAGGCTGCAGAGTAAGACCTTAAGCCATTAAGCACAGAATAACCAATGCAAATAACCACTAAGCTACACATGAAATGTGGTGGCCTCGTTCACACTGTGATACCACCACAGCTCATCACTCGCCACAGCAGAAAGCAGGACCATGGCAGAGGTCCTGTGGCAGCAGTTTGGGTTTGTGGCCTTGTACGCACGAAATAAAATTGAAAAAAAACAAAAAAAAGGAAAACCTTGCCCAGCTTTCCTAATGACATGCTAATTAATACTCCATGACATGCAAATGAAGATCACACGAGGCATGTATCGTACTGAAAACACCTTCCAAATGGAGGTTATTTTCCTGAAATGAAGCAATATGAAACTCCTGACTCTTTTCAAGGTGAAGCTTTAAGGCTAGACACCAGTAACAGCTCTGAAACAACATTAAATATTTAATAGAGCAACTTGCAGTCTGTAGTGGACGAGACACCAGACTAGGCAGAGCACCATGAACTGTTCAGAGCAGTGTTTGATCCACTCTGACCAAGGAAAGTCTTTTAAGACCTTCTTTATTCCCACAATAATAAACTGGGGTTACCGTATTTCCTTGTTCTTTCAAATGAAAACCTGTGATCCCTCAGCAACCAAAGACAGCAAAACAAATTACATGATTTATTAGGGATCTGATGCACTGAAGTTTTCCTCGTGAAAGCTCAGCTTTGAAGACTCTTGACTGTGAAGTTTCCATCATTTACTGCACGTGAGCATTCAGCAGCTGAACAAGCAGGAGTGAGAAGGATGTCCTGTCACCCAGTGTTTTCCTGAAACACTAACCTAATCAGGAGCTGACTTAAGAGCTACTTTCAAAATACTACACAAGAAAATTCACTAGGTGCCAGTTGCCCAAGCAACTGGGACCTAATTAAATCTACCCAGCACTTGAGGGATTAGGCTGTTTTCTCCTCCAGTCCTCCAGCCTCTCCCCTGAGATAACACATACAGCTATGCTGAGATTTATTACTTGCTGACTGCTTCTCACATATGCTGATCTGGCCTTTGAATCAGAATGAACTTTGCTAGAAGTGACATTTCAAAACTGTTTTCAAAGTTATGTACTATTTTTTATTCAAAATAAGAAATAAAAAGTTATGTAGAGCATTTTAGGATCTAATGGTATTGATAAGACCAAGAAAAAAGAAACTCTTACAAGGGTATTTCTCAAGCTCTCAGCCGAACAGCCAAGTGAGAAACTTTTCATTATTTCCCACTAGTGCTGTGTGTATTATTGCTTTGTCCATTGCTTCCCAGACAGGGATAACCCCACACATGCTGCTCAGAGTTTAAAAAAAACCTCCCACAAACGAACAGCCTTTTTGGAGAGGGGACAAAAAACCCCCACCAAATCCAAACCTCCAGAAAACAACACATCAAAACAAAGCAAAAACCCCAAACAACGCAAAAACCACAGCAAGGGTTCTAAGAAAAAAATTCCAATATAAATCTAGACAAAAAAAACCCCTAACATAACCACTACCTTCCTCACACATTATGGTTCAAAGCAAAAATACATTGAAGTTGTCACGAGCACCGTTTAGGCTGGAAGAGGCAGGAAAGGTTTCAACCCTCTCCTAAAGATAACCATGAGGAAGTTTTTATTATTCATCATCTCTTGGACTAAAGCACTTGTTTATCTGCCCAAGAAGAACAGTTAGAACACTTTAAACTTCCACGGAAGGGCTCTCCCACGAGAGCCACCACAACTCCACGCTGCACACCCCAGAGTGGGTTCCACAGAGCGGAAAAAGCCCTCAGAACTTTATTAACAAACACACAGTGTTTGTAATTCATCCCCAGCAACTCTCTATACTCACACTGAGCTGAGATGCACACCGAGCAAAGACTTCCCTGTCAGGAACTCTGTCATGCTCCTGAAATCCTAAACCACTGTGAACTCCCCCACGAGCGAACAGAACAAGAGTTATATTTACCTTTGGCATCTCAGATGCCACACAAAGTCCTCAGAAGAGAAGAGCCCGGCCAAAAGCATGGATTCAATCAAGTTTTGTGCCAAAATAGAACTTTATACTGCAGTGTTTGTTAAAAAAAGCCAAACCCTAAAGTTCAGCATGTACATGTTTAGCTGCATTCCCATTTATGTTGCTGACTCCTTGCTTTAAAAATCCACGAGAACTGCTTTTACCAGTTCCATGGAGGTTGTACATTTTCCTAGAGCAAACTACAGCCTCTGGCTCCAGGTACCAGGGAACAAACCTGACGTGACACACGAGGTCCCCACCCTCACTATCGCCCCGTGCTGCCTGTGACCAGGCCACGCTGCTAAATCCCAGTGCAATTTCCAATCCCAAGGTAAATCAGGCCCAGTCTGATTTAAAATCACAGCTATACTTATTTTTCACATTACTGTAGTCACAAACTACAGTAATTCAAATCACAGCTCTCATTTTCGCACAAAGACTAAAACTCAATTTTTGTAACATTAAAAACTTCTTGGGAGCATTTGATCCAGGTGCTACTTGAGTTAAAAGCAGAGCACCATGACTGGGTGTTCCAAACACCATCTCTGCTTGTGCGAGGGCAGCACGGAACACCCCACCAGAGATGAAACTGCCAGAGCCCTGCTCAGCTGCAACTCCTCCATCCCTTCCTGAAAGAATTCCTTCAGTCTGACCCAGAACACACCTTCGTTCCCTCAGTGACACGTTCCAGCGTGACGAGAGCAGGCCCAAGGTGAAATACTGTCAGGATCTGAAAAACCTCACCGAAACCCCACACAAACAGATGGCATAATTTGGGTTTTAGATGCTGCTTAGCGTTTCCAGCTGCAAGTGGCAAATATCGAACACGCTCTGAATATGCAAATGATGAGATCAACACAAAAGGGGACAATGCAATTTCTGGTAAAGACAGGCAGCCAGAATGTTCAAACAGACTGCACCCCATCTTCATACACTACTCATAATTACTTTATTGCACTGGGAAAGGGCAATTGCTTTCCCAACAATCTGATAACCTTGGGCTGCTCTTAACTCTTTAATACCAGTTTTAACTACAAGCCCATGCTGGGGCTCCAACTTTAAGCCAATTACAGCAGTCTGATATTAAACACACAGGGAAGGTGAGTTCTGCCTCACATACTCTCACACATCAGCACACAAGACACCAAAGAACATTCCATTATTAAGCAGGAACTGCCATACATGTATAAAAAAATCCATTCCCAGCTCTAATCTCAAAGGAACAGCTTTATTACCAGGAAATGGAAATCTGATTTTTGGCTTCTTTGTTAGATTTCAATAGGAAATGGAGCAAATACAGTGTGTTTTGACTGCTTGGAAGAATAAATTCTGTAGGGATCTGTTACTGTGTCAAACTCGGAAAAAAAAGTCCCCAACCTTAAGTGCTTGAATTGTATTGACTCATATCATGGCTCAGTCATTTCCACGCTGTCTCGTGATTTCACTGCTCACTGGGGCTGCTGGTGCTCATCAGCACCGAGCAAATCCAGGCAACTTCACAACAGCAAAAACCACAAATAACCGAGTTCCCAGGTTCAATCTGTGCTTGGGTTAAAAAACCTGCTCTGAGCAAGGACAGAAATGCAGTGAACTTCCCACAGTCAGAGGATGTAACACCTTGGTCCTGGCGCAGGTAAATGCTGGGTCTGGGGACTGAGCAGATTAGGATGCTGAAACCTCCTCCACAAAGAACCTAAAGCCATCCCATTTTTCAGCGTTAGAACGTTTTCTTGCCTTTAGTCTACTAACTAGATGAACATGCATGGAGACAGAACTGTGCCAGATCTTTGGATTAAAGTATCAAATGCCTCTGCACTTTCTCCAGTTCCCAGCAATGCCCAAAATGAGGCCCTGATCTTCCCAAACAACATCAGCACACAAAACCTGACCAGAACGTTCAAACTACAAAGTGGTTTAAACTTTAAGCATCTAAACAGAATAAAAGGTTATCAGACTGCAGATGCTGCTGGAGCACTGACTGCCTCTTAACAAAATTTCAGTTTTATTTCAAAAAAACAAGTAATTTTGATCTCCACAAATAAGCAAATTCACAAAGGAAACACTGCCAAAACAAAGGCATTTTTCTTGCTAGTCTCAAGAAAAGTCAAATCAGCACTTAAGACAAAATATATTGCATGTACAAAACCGGTGTTACAAAAGCAGCAATTATCTATACCAAAATTGGTTGCTTTCAGTGAAAGGTTTACCTATCACAGCTTTTTACAGTCAATTCATTTAAAAAAAAGGAAAAATAAGGAATGAAAAACCTGCAAGTATCAAACTTTTAGGCCCCAATACTAACACATTCCAGGTTTATTTCACACTGTATTGTCATCTTATGAAAATGAAAGTGATATCCATTTTCACAGACTAATTAAACCAAGTTTCCTTTCAAAATTTGCCATTCCTTCCCAGGAGAAGAGCACAGCTACATCGTTAATGCTGAATTTACAGCCTCCACTTCTTCTGTACTTTTGCTAACATTAGAAAAAGCCTGAATTCCAAATGCACAAATTACACAAAAAAACATTATGAAGAAATCTACACATCACAATCAAATACTGTCTATTCCAGTAGTAAAACATTTATCCAATTACCAAGCCCTTTTCTTGGCTAAACTTGACACAAATGTTTCCTAAGGAAGGCCAGCTTGTTTTAATCATTTACATTTTTCAACACTATTTGTTCTCACTTTGTATCCAAAGGTCAGAACTCAAACCACTACCCCAGGCAAACTTTGGAATAAATACTATTTTTGTCCACTCTTCTGGAAAGAGTTTCACTTCTACTAAGAAAGCTGACGTATAAAAACCAAATTTCCCTCTGATTCATTCCAAGATGCCTGACAGTATTTCTCATGAAGTTATCTGATAGTGTGTTTTATATGGCTCCTCTTTATTATTTAACTGGGAGTGTTAGGTCATTACAGGCTTTTCCAGTCTTTAGTAACAGAGAAATTTGTCCTGTGTTCTGAAATGCTGGAGAATCAGCCAAACAAGGAGCAAGGCTAAGCAAGGTTCAGCTGACACGAGTCTGAACCGTGCCAGCTGCCCTGACACAGCCCTCCTTCCCCAAATGCCCCTTCTTGACATGGTTTTATACACATTAATACAGATTGGAACCTCCCCTCACTCACCAGGTCACCTCTGCTGCCCTTGGCCAGCCTATTTCTACAGCAGCGCCCTGCACACAAAGGTGGAAACCTTCCCCACTCACACAATCGCCTGTCGGAGACTCCCATCAGAGCATCAGGGTGCCTTCCAGGACTACAGTGGTTTAGAAACCATCTCTCATCCTATTTACCTTTAAAACACAGAACAGAACTACTCAGTGCTCTCGTGTGCCATTTACTGAGTCTGGCACTTTAAATACACAAGGTTCAAACGAAAATAAAAGTTATTCTAAAGCAGGAATAGCTATCTTGGCCAAAACACTACAGCTCACAAGAACTCGTAACACTGATCTGCAGCTTGTTGCCCCAGTCCCGTGAGTGAGGCACCCCCAGGAAAGCAGTCAGAGCTGCTCTGTGGCCCTCAGAGAGCTGAAAGCGCTGAGCACTGCCTCAAGCACCACAGCCTGCATGGAGCTTCTGCTCCCAATGCCTACAAAATGCTGCTGGTCCTGTCCCACCCTGACTCTCAGCCATGGAGCCAAGTCCCCAACAAATCACACCCCTGAGAGCCAGCTCCCAGCTCAGCTCCGGAGGTGCTTTTGTCTCCTGCCTGGTGCATCCCGGTACAGCAGAATCAGACCTTGTTTAACTTGGCTGGGAGCAGCAGCAGCTCAAACCCCAGCTCCGCGCAGGGTTTGGACACTCTGGGGTAGCAGTGGCCACGGACCAGAGGGACACAGCCGACAGCTGGGGACTCCAACAGCTCCAGCCAGCCCCTTCTAACCCAACCGTGTGTCAGAGCCCAGCCTGGTGCTCCAAAGACACAGCCCTCGCTTGAAAATCACTGGGCCAAAACAGCATTTCACGACAACCTCAACGCCCTGTACCTATTGCTGCACCCTGCCTTCACAGCTGCTTTTTTTACTGGACCTCAGGTGAAATATCCTATCAGCCACAGATATCAACAAGTTACAGAAATGCTGCTCGGCACTGTTTTACAAACTAAACAGTGTGCTCCTTCTAATCCAACATACACCATATCAGCACGACCTCTCAGTATCTCCTGAAGAAGTCCCAGAACAAGGAACAATTAACATATGCCCACTGACCCAACACTCAGAGCCGGCTCTATAAAGCTATATAGCCCTTAAGGAATTAAAAAATCAGAAACGAACAGGTTACTTCTGGCTATTCTGAAGCAAAACAATAGGTAGCATAAACCCCCTCCACCCAAAGACAAGGAGGTTTAGGATTAGTTCAGTGATAAACAGCTTATTTCCTTCCCCACACACAAAAATCAAACGCAGGCTCTCTGGCAGGGAGCTGTTAACCACTCACATCAGGAGACAAAAGCCCCATTTTTGTCACCTTTACACAAACAAAAATAAGCAAAAGAGGGTTTGAGAGGCACATCAAGGGATTCTCTACAACCTGTAGTAAAATTGCAAAGACAGGCGATGCGTTCTGACAGAACAGCTGTACACATCATTATGTTAATTAAAATTAAAGTCTCATCTACTTAGCATACAAGCAATTCACTGAACCTTAGTGACAAAAGGAAGGAACCATTTCCTCAAAGGGACATAATCACACACAACTGGAACAAGTTGTCTGCTTTACACTGAAGGCCACAGCAGAAAGGAGATAGAAAAGTATTCAAGAAACAGTCCTGGCTATTTTAAGCAAAACAAAGCACTATCAACTCTAAAACACACACAAAGGAAGTGGTCGGATAGATTACGTCAGCCCTTGCCTCAATTCATAAATCCTAACCACAAAACAAGACAAATTCTGAACTGCCTCTCTCTGGAATCCTGTTTAAAGCCAATACACGCACTTTAGGTCTTAAAATACGCTCTCGAACAACACTCGCTGATGCATCACTTTCAAACAGCAACCGGGGGGTGAAAAAAATTGTGTAATCCAAGTCAATTCTATCGTGCTGCCAGATCAAATAACATTTCGAGAAGTGTCTGCCAAGCACCCAGCCTGCCAGAGCACAATGAGCACTCAAGTGCTCGGGACTCAAAACCACCTTTCACTGGTCCCAGAGACCTTTATAAAATAGTTTAAACACGACTAAATTACAGGGTTGGAAAAACAAATAAAAGCTTTTAAGTGCTGCTCCTACACCATTCTCAACTTGCTGTCAGGCATCTCAGACGTCTGTCTTGTGATAGTCACTGGGCACAAGGATTCAAAAACGCGACTGCCTGTAAGAACAAAAACTGAGAAAAATGTGGAGTCGGTTGCACGTCTGGAACTAATTGCCTGCAGATTAACGGCTTTACATTGCAATAGTGCTGTCTGTTGGGTCTGAATCCAGTTGACTTTAAACTGAGTTCCCAGAAGAAACCTATCTGCGGAGCATCTGAAACTACACTTCGCTAGGTTTCTATTCTCCACTTCCGTCTACTTCATGCCCAACATTAATGTTAAGTTTAAAACAGCAAAGAAAGAAACTAAGTGGCCTTGTGCACCGCCATTTCCACTCCCCGACAATTAAAGCAGCCCCATATGGCTGTAAGGAGCCATCCAGCCACACAATGCCCCATGGAGGGCAAAGCCACATGGACTCAGACGAGCTTAAAACCCATTGCAAAACAAAGCAGAGCTGGTTTCTTCCTCAGGAAACAAAGTGGCCGAGCAGGTCTCCTGTCACTATCTTAAAACACCATTAAACGTCGTTAAAAAAGTTAACCACACACTGTCCCAATTAGTACTTCAAAGGCATTCCATTGTACCAAGCGTAATGAAAAAGTACTTTCTTCCAGGATAAGGAAAATGCAATCCTTATCTCCTTATCTCATTTGCTTTTAAAAAACAGAATTAAACACAGCAGTCCGGTTACCCGAACTGTTTATATTTAGAACAGGGAGGTAAAGCATTTGTTATGGAAAAAAAATAACCCGTGCAGCCTTTAGAGCGTTCTGAACTTCCCAGGCCAGCAACAACCTACCCACGCCTCACCTACCAAGTCCATCCAACTTTTTCTGGGGGGGA
>VZRS01007564.1:192327-230626 GCA_013398055.1 Ifrita kowaldi
AAAAAAAAAAAAAAAAAACCAACCGAAAAATCCTGGAGTAACCCAGAGCGGAAAAAAGAATTAAGCCTTTCCTCTATCCAGGCAGCTATCGTTGGCCAGGTAACAATTAGTCAACTTGCAGAGCAGCCTTAATTCTCCTCGTGGGAATACAACTCGTGAGGCAGCGAGTCACCCAATCCATCGGCCGCGGGCCCCGCTCCGGGCACGGCGGGCACTCACCGCGGCTCNCCGCGGCCCCGCTCCGCCTCCTCCCTCGGCCCCGCCGGAACCGGGAGCCCCGTGATTGATGGCAGCGCTTGAAGAGCGTGGTCAGCGAGAAAATGCATCTGCGAGCGGCGGAGCGCGGAGGCGAAGCATCCCCCGGGCGCCCGGCGCTCCCAGCCCGCGGTGCAGCGCGAATATCAATGCACGGCCCCTCGCCGCCGAGCAAAACACAGGGGGTGGGGAAATGCAGATAAACCGGGGGGTGGAGGAGCCCTCCACGCGCGGCATTCAGCCCCGGCATGGGCGAGGAAGGGATGCCTGGCCAGCGCCGCGTTCAGAGACCCTTTGCACAGGGATTTGGCTGCACTGCATTCAATTAGTGAGCCATTTTGTTCAAAATCTTTCCTACCACGCCTTCCTTCTCCCCATTAGAGGCAGAAATTCATCTGCTCAGCCAATCATGTTCCTTTTAATTGTATTTAATTGGCTTTTTAAAAAAAATAATGTATATTTATCTTACTGTGCATCTCTACGGAAACCTGTAACTCATCTCCCAATGTCTTGTGTTGCTCCTCAGCACCACAACCATGACCTTTCAGCTGTTAGTGCCGACTTAATTTTAGAGCAAAGCTCTGCTATTTCCCTTGCAGAATAACATGCAAAACAAGTCATCTATGTAATCCATTACCTCGGGGCAACGTACACTTGATCCCTGCCAAGCAAATCCATTTCCTAGCCGTACAGAAATATTTTACCTATAAAATAAATATGGGAGTACACCACCTCAGAGCTGGTTTTACAAAGCCAAGTTTAAAAAAATATATAAAAATTTAGAAAAAATGATAATCATTAAGGTTCACAGACCCGGTTAATTAGAGCAACACCCTCAAGTACTGCCTGCCAACTCCATCCTTCCAGAGGCTGCTAATTATTTGTAGTTGTATATCTTCCCACTATTTATCCAGACACATTTCTACCATTTTCATGCTAGAGCCCAGGAGTCCTTCAGGAGACAAAGATCCGAGTTTGAAATTTATTCTGTACTTTCTAGAAATAGCTCCCTAAAACCACCCACCCAGCCGGAGCAGCTGATTAATTCCAACGCGCCCATGCCGCGTCGCGGGACTGCTGTGATCAATACAAATTGAGGGTGGTGTAGGCACGAGCTGCCCTCCTGCAATATTCATCGTACAACAGCTCCTGAACTGCAGCCTGGCTTCGCCAGACCTGGTGCAAAACAAGCTTTGTAACCAAGTAGCCGTGTGATAGCTCCAAACCCGCCAGAGCTGAAATTCAATCCTCAAGTCAGCACAAAGCAACCACATCGCGTTTATCCTCACTCCTCAATTTTCTAATCAAATGTGGCCCAACACCTGGCAGATCGCAGAAGGGAACTGACTGCTCCAGAGTGTATTTAAATCAGTGTTTACTCCTAATGACTTCCAAAAGAGCTTTCCAGCAGGAAGTTAATTCAGGCCAGGTTTCATCATTTGAAAAATACCCTGTTTGATGGTTCTTGTTCAAAAACACCTTATCCCTTTAGGGCAGGTGACCCAGCCAGCTTGGATCACAAATCCCTAAAGTCGGTATAGATTGGAAAAGTGCACTCAGATAATAATAATAACTTTAAAATGCATGGATTTTTTTGTATCCCATTAGGATGAAAGTTGTTCAAACAGTGCAGAGCGCAGCATCTGGCAGTGTGAGCACAGCAACAGAACTGGAGACTATTCTTGAATCTCAGACACTGCCTTGCAAATCCAACACAAACCAACTTCCGAATTCAGCAGTGTGGGAGATGGCAGAGAAATCATCTCAAGTCCCATCTGTTTGTATACAGCATACTGGAGATCCTTGAATGAGCACAACAGCCACAGCACTCAATCACTGACATCAGAGACAACTCAACTTTCACTAATTGGCTTTCCTAGGAGATATGGAGATCTGCCCCCATTTCAGAAACTGAAATAAAAAACATGCACTGAGTACAGCCTCAAGCTCCATTTTGCAATAGGGACTTTTTATCTTGTCTTTTGAAAATGGACTATAAAAGATATTTTCCTGGTCATGAAATACACCTTTGCTAGTCACAGCATTATAAACTTACAACAGCATTTCTTTTAGTATCCCTTCTGAAAGCTGGATGTCTGAAAAAGGGAGGGAAATGCGAGTTACACATTCACAAAGCCCATCAAGACTAGGCAAAATCTTTTTTCACATGGGTCAGGAAAATACACTGGAAAGAAGGGACCTTGAGTGGAGATTCCCTGAATGGGCAGGGTTGGAGCCACTGCCCAGAGACCTCTCACAACTCTTTGTGGTGTTTGGTCCAGCGTGCATCAGTCCTCTGGTGTTGCACAATGAAATAAAGCTCGACTCCACCGCCTGCAAAATCCATCCCAGCTTTCTTGGCAGGCTCCATTTATCAAAACAAGCCTGTCATGTCGAGTACCATTAACAGATAATGAACTGAGACAAGGGATGCAGTTACAAGCAAAGCACTCCGCATGCTACAGGCCTGAGCACACAGCCAAGGGAGCTGATATTTACTATAAACATCATAATTAAATAGAACACCTAGCTGAAGAAACATTAAGGTCGTGACAATAAACAACAGAAGCTGGAAATCTGAAGAAATACGGCTTTGACTTGCTGTCAGTAATTCCTGACACTGCTCAAAGGCATGTGCACATCCACCCCTGCACACCTTCTCTTCTCGCAGCTAAAATCTGGGAAGCACCTGTTAACTTGCAGCTTTCGGCTTTCAGCGCTTCCCCTGAATCCTGTAACACTTTGTATCCTGTACCCACGCACTTCAGCTCATGAAAGATTGAGCACTGAGAAGTGACAGACAGTGTGTCTTCAAAGGGCTGGAAAATGTGCTGCTTTCCAGACACACGACTCATAACAAACGCGAATAATTCATAACTTCGCACGAGTCCGACCCTATTGGAAGAATATTAAACACAGACACACAAATTTCAGGGATATTAAATGAAGATGTAATCCCTCCAAGACACAAGACCTATCAATCAGCAGCATTCCCCACTTCTGACAGAATTAGCCATTGAGCACACATAAACATTTCACCTGCTGGAAAAATCGCTCCAAAGGAGCAATTCCGGCTCTCCCAGGTATCCACACACTTGGAACACAAACTAACCGTAAACAGGCTTAATGAGATTATACAGATTAAATGGGTACATTAAGTTGTTTTTTCAAGAGACACTCACGACAAAGAGGTGCCACAAACACTTGGAAGCAGCTCTCTCTGACTCCGAGCTCACCCACCCAGGCAGCTTTTAAAGCAGGCTGGAGAACACTGGTGGCTCGCAGGGATTGAACACAAAGAAGCCTTAAACTCCTTTTAAGAACACGTGGAGATGTGAACATGACAAGTGTTTCCTAAAAGCCAATCCAACACAACTTCCCAGCTTAGGCAAGCAGTGAGTCTAACACACTAACCCCCTGCTAAGCTGAACCTATTTTTAAAAGGGGACTTAACACTGTCTTCAGAGCTCCACGTAAATCAAGCTCTCCCCTCAGATCTGGCCTTGCACAGGGGGAAGAGGAAGGGAATAGGTTCATGGAGAACAAACTAACAGCTTAATATTGTCCCAACACTGTTTTCCTGGTGTGTCAGCAGTTGCAGTGCTCGTCACAAGTGTCTCTGTCTCTGTCAGGGTGTGCAATCCCAGCCAAAACCCCAGCGGTACCTCCAGTAAAACACAAACCTGACCACAGGCAGCTTAAACTGCAAGCGAGCTGGAGAACTCCAGGGGCCAGCGGTCACCTGGAGATGTCTCAGCAGAGGAGAGGAAGCACTGGCCGGGCTGCCAGCAGGAAAGGTCACCTCCCTCTGCTCCCAGCAGCGGTGCTGAGTGTCTGTAACCCATTTCTGACTGTTTGCTCTCGGACATCAAAGCACCCCGGCTCTATCTAAACACAAAACCTTTGGTCAGGTGAGAGGTGAGGCTCTGTTCCTGTGTACATAATGCGCTGTTCTCTTGGCACAAACACGGCGAGAGGAACTGATACCCAGCTCTTGACAAGACAGTTACTGCTGTCTACACACAAATTTCTTCAAATCCGCTCGCAGCAGGAAAAGTCGTGTCTGCGCTTGCAGATCTGTGAGCACCCACAGGAAACCTGCTCTGAGCTTCAGCAGCCACAGCTCCAGCTCAGCTCCACAGTTACACCAGGGTGCTTCTCCACACTGCAGTCTGTGAGAGGAAGCTCAGGGCAATGTTGTTACTGCCCCAACACAACCAAAAGGCCATTTGGAGCTGCGATCCCAGCCTAAGGAGGCTGTAAACCCTGCACACAGTTTAACAGCCACGGCCACTTCCGCTGCACCACATTTACATACACAGCAGTTCTTACAAACCAGCGTGCCAAGAGTTATTTTAATTTACAGTGTAACTGCTGAAATTGGCATGAGCCATTTCCTTGCCTCTCAAATCCCCAAAAGGAACCTGGACCCTTTACAGACCATGGACCTTCAGAGGTTTGGCTTTTTTTGCTGGGGTAGATTTTGTTTTGTTTTGTCAGGGTGAGGTTTCCCTGTTAAACGGAGTTACAAGAACTGTGACTCCTTCCCTGTACTTACATGGGGCTCGGGATACTCCAGGTGACCTCTGGCCAAGCTCTAAGTCCTCTCAGGTCACTATTAAACCCTAGCACCACATCAGCACTCAGGGGACAGAGGAGCCTCCCAAGCACAGAACAGTCTGAGGAACTTCAGCCTCTTTGTAAGGACCCCCGGGCCCAAGAATTGCAGGCGATGCCCTCCTGCAACCGCCACCAGCAACTGCCACCAACTGCCCCGGCCACAGCGCCCAGCCGGCCCTCAGCCCGCCAGGCACAGGAACGCAAGCCAAAGGCTCCCAAAGAAAGACAAACCACATCATTGCCGGGACCTGAGGCCTTTCCTGCTTGTTAATGCAATTGCTTGTTAGGAGGTAAAAGCTGCCTCGGATTCCCCCTCAGCCTGGAACCTGTGACAGCCCAGATCTGCCGCAGGCAGAGCATCCCTCAGAAGAACGGGGACCCCAAGGATACAAGGGGCTGCTCAGCTCCATTCTGCTTGGGAGAAGTGCCCTGGGTTGTTTCTGCACAGCATCTGGGATGCACGCTGCGTTTCTGTCACAGTAGGAATGAAAAAGCAGCGGTGGCTCCCCCAGGGAGCTGTGAAGACGAAGGCAATTCACATGCCAACACCTGAGAAAAGCAGCGTTTACAGCAAGGCCCAGCTTAGGAAGCGCTGGGGAAACAAACAAACCAAAAATACGAGAAAAACCCCAACCAACCAACCAACCACAACCCAAAAAGAAAGTGCCCAGCCCTGCCAGAGCTCATTCTCAAGTGCCCACACAGTGAAATCAGTGCTCCCAGCAGTGCCAGCCCGGCCCTGCTGCCTGCTCTCCCCTCCTCAACACCCAACTCTGCCAGGACACAAACCCCTGAGCCCAGAGCCAGGGGCTGTGCTCCACAAAAGGCCAAGGAGAAGCAAACCTGGGACACAGAAGGGCACACAGCAGGGTTAAAACCCCATTCGAGGGCAATGATCTAAGATAGCTGCACCCCAAAGAGGGCAAAATTCAGCCAGAACTACAGGATGCTTTTGGGGGAACAGAGAAGGGGGGAAAAGAATTCACTTTTTTCCTGATATTTCTCCTCTGGTTTGTTTCCTCTTCTCTGCAGGGACCAACACTTAAATTCAAAAGTGCTTTTGTACAAAATCCCTGCCCTGGGAAACTCCGAATTACAGAATGGTAAACTGTAAGCCAAGAATATTGAAACAAAATCCAGTGTGTCTGCCAGATTTTGTGGTACTTACGGCAAGACACCAACCTGTTCAGCAGCTTCTTGAATTTAACACAAAGGAATGCACACAACTCATTTTAGAAGGTATTATTTTACACAGAACAAAAAAAATCCAAATATTTGTCAAGAAAAGTCATTTAAAAGGAAAAATTTACATACTTGAGAATGTAACAAATGGATTAAAACAAACAAGAAGCTCTTTGTTCTCAGATGAATATTAAAAAAGCAAACAAAATAAAATCCTTACTAGTTAAATGTGTGTGGGAGGGGTAAAGCCAAAGCAGGGAAGGAATAACTAAGCAAATGCATCTTTTTCAGCTCTATCAAAGCAGCTGTAAAACAATGGGAGTTTGCCTGCTCTTGCCTCCAGTTTAAACTAAAAGTAACTCTGGGAATGGAAAACTTGATACCTCCATCAAGAGCCCGTGGAATGTTTAAACTATTATAACATAAAGCATGCTCGTAGTCACGCTGAAGGAAATGACTCCCAAGTGTTTCCTCTGCAATCCTCCTCCCAGAGCCAGACAGATCCTTTACCAAGGGATTTTCTCAACACAGAAATTGAACTAACAGAGATGTAAAATTTGCAATGGATTTACAGCCTTTTATTGAGATCACAGAGGAGATGGGAACTGTGGCTGCAGCTCAGTTTTTGGGGCAGTAATCACTCGCACATTCAAAGGCCTCTGAAAATTCAATGGATTTTTCTTTTTCAAGTGACAACAACCACAGGATGTGACCGTACCTATAATAACCTCTCTCTCCAGACAGGGAGATAAGCTCTAAAAACAGGAAGTTTCTACTATAATCTTGAAAAAATATCATCAGTCTGAAACCACACAACTCCAGTTCAGTTACACAAGGAAGAAACTCTTCACTTCCCAAAATTACAGGACAAGATACTCAGTGGATGGAACTAATTCAGGTATTGCTCCACCACACCTCCCCAGAATCCCCTAAAACACAGAATAATGTGAAGATTCTCAGTTTATCCCTCTTCTTTTCCCTCCACAGCTTCTAAGAGTAAGCAAACAAGACAGCCTCACTCCCACAGGAAGCATCATTATTTTAGCAGTTTGCTGGACTCATTTTGATTTGTTTTTTCTCCAGCAGATGGGGATTTACTGGTGCAGGGCTGTGTTTCACACAGCACTCAGTCTGCAGCCACCTACACAGGAACTTTTAGTCAACTGAAAGGAAGCAGCAGATTTTTGATAGCTGCTATCAACCAATTAACAGCCAAAAAAGCTTCTCAAAATTAGTTTCGCAACGTTGCTCAAGCTAGAGATGAGGAGGTGGCAACAGTTAAGCAGGGCTTACACCAACTTAGCAAACACTCTCTCAAAAGCAATGGATCCTGCTGTATATTTTAACATAAATCAGCTTCATGCTGCTTGTCAACACAATGCACGTTCTCCTGTCAGTATTCAACATAAAACAACAAAATCACACTAAAGGCTTAAAACTCCCATTCTCATGGCTGTGCTCTGACTCTCAACTTCCTTCAAATTCTCAAGTAAAACACACAATAGCCTTAACTCCATTCATGTTGGTCTCATGTACTGCAGCTACTACAGGAACGTTCAAATTCGGTATTTTTAGGAAGGCTAAACCTGCACCACATCAGTTTGTCCCTTACACTGTTCCTTCAGTGCCTTATTAAAAGAATTCAACATAAAAGGCATCCCAGGTCTTCTATTTAGCTGTCTCTTCTTGTGATATGGAGAGAAAACAGCAAAAACTTCAAATACATAACCCCCACCAGAATTAGGCAACCAAATAATTCCATGGCATCCTAGCAGTAAGGATGTGTGAGGGGGATTTACGGAATTTCTTGGAAGTCCTTGCAGAAAACTGTAAAATACCAGAGTCCCATTCCCTGCCACTCTAAGCTGTGTCCTGGGCATTACATCTGGGATGCAATAACCACCTCAGATTGCAAATCAAGCCCTGAAACGCATGTACAGGGAGGGTCAACTCCATTAAACATTCATTTAAGGAAGTCATCACATGTCCTGCATGAAATTCACAGGAAAACAAACACTCCTGGACAAAAGGAGCGCGGGAGTTTCAGAGGATGTGAGGCACATTTGCAATGTGACAACAAACAGCTTTACAGCCAACACAGGAACAGCAAAGCCCCCTTGGAACAAAAAGGGCTCCAAACCCTGCCCAGTCTGCAGAGAGGTGACAGGGCCCAGCTGCAGCATTGCCACCTAGTGTCAGCCTCCAAAAAAGAGTGGAAAACCCACCCGAACGCTGCAAATCCAAGTGAAGAGCCTGGAGTTAGCAATCGAAAATTGTGCGTTTGCAGTTTTGCCCTCGAGTGCTGCCAACAGCCCCGCCGAGAGCACTGAGGGAAAATCCAGAAAGCACAAAGCTCAGCAGCATCCCGGGAAGCTCCTCAGTGTGCCCGGCTCCCCCTCCAGCTGCCAGTTCTCTCATTAACCAAGCCATGAACCAAGGAACAACAAAAAAAACCAGCGTGCAAAGGGCACAGGAACCCAGAGGGACACAGGAACCCACAGGGACACTGAAACCCAAAGGGACACAGGAACCCAGAGGGACACAGGAACCCAAAGGACACAGGAACCCAAAGGGACACAGGAACCCAAAGGACACAGGAACCCAGAGGGGCACAGGAACCCAGAGGGGCACAGGAACCCAGAGGGACACAGGCACCCAGAGGGGCACAGGCAGATCCCCACGTGCGATTCCCAGAGCAAACCACGAGCCCCTTCCCGGTTCTGAGTGCTGCTCCCTCCCTTTCTGAGCACTCTGTCTGGGTTTTGAGAGGTGAATGACAGGAACTGCTCAATTTTCATGCTAAAGTTTTATCAGAAAGAAGTATCCATGTCACATCATGAGCTCATTAACAATCCATTCCTAAGACTTGTATTAAAGCTTGGCAGGCAACTTCCTCATGAAATGAGATCTGCTGCTTTGCTTTTTAGGATCTGAACATGCTGGGGTGGCACACCAAGAGGTAAAAACATAATTTAAAGGTTACACTTTGTTCCAGTTTCATAGAATCGTCATCAAGCAGTCACAGAACACACACCAGGTTATCCATTTCATTCTTTATTACCTTCAGCCATCAAGTTTCAGAAGGAAAACTCTGAAATCACTTATCTGCTGTAGCACACGCCTGTGTAACTTCACATTCAGGTAAACAGGCAGCTGTCGTTCCTCTTGCTACTCCTTTCCCAAGGAAATCTCCCCTTTGGGGTCCCAGTAACCAGCCCGGAAACTGTATTTGAAATGTATCTGAAACCAGCGGAGCTCACTGGACAAATGAGGTCAAGAACAAGGCTGACAATCGCGTTAGATTCAGTTCTTGGAATGAAAAGACAAAGTCCCTTTCATGGCTTCCACTACAAAGAAACCCATCATTAGACCTCATTTTTGTCAGTTCATACAAAGGCTGAAGATACAGACAAGTGGTGTTTAAAAGAAAAGCCTTTGAAACCAAGTGGCTCCCAAGAATATCCCTCCATCCATGGCAGATGGAAACTTTCCTCCCTTCCCTTCGTTAGTCCAGCTGAAGGTAGGAAGCACCATGTTTTCCTCATTAGTTCCAGGCTTGGGCTGGGCTGTTTGGTTTGTTTGTGGCCTTGTTGGTTGCCTTTTTTTTTTTTTTAAATAACCTTTAGGACATCGCTCTGTTGATTAAACCATTTTCATCCTTCAATGAGTTTGATTCCTATTAGTTCAGACTGCAGAGAAGACATTGATTTTCACTATACTCAGGATCAAGAGAAGTAACAGCTTTTCCAATTAAACAACTGCTCACCACGTTAAGTAGAAAAATATGTCCACAGCAATAATGTGCAAGCATCCAGAGCACTCTGCAATGCCAACAAAAGCTCACACACATGCTTGTAATAACTTTAACCTTTAACTCGAGAAAAGGAGGAAAACTCCATGAATTACAGACAGTTCAGCTCCGGTTAACTCCGCTGATAAGAAGCTGTGGCACTGAGAGAGGCTCAGAATTACAGACAACTCATCTTCCAGCTCGGAATTACCATCATTATACCACACAAATCACCACACTAGGCTTCCACCTACTAAAATAGAAATCACAACCAGAAATGGTCCAGCAGGCTGCTGCTTCTCCTCTCAAATGAAGCTTTTGTACCAAACAAATCCATACAGTTCTTGCATTATAGCCTTTCACGGAGTTGCACTGTAAATCAAATATTTTATTCCACACCCTGCAGCTATTTCCACATTTAATAACTGACATGGGAGACAAGTTTTAATCTCCATCAGGCTGAAACAATTACTATCCTCATAACCACTCAAGTCAGAGGTAAAAATTACGAGATTTCTATTACCTGATTGCACATTCAGGAGGAAACAGTTACATTTTTCCAGAGGAAAAAGTCAAAGTACCGTCAGTGGAACAAAAAAAGGGGAACCCAAACAATCACAGTCCCTCATTTTGCATATGCCAGGACGGCCATGCACTTCAGGCACTCAAGACTTTCCTTTAAACTAGAAAAGAAATGCAACAGCCCTGCCAAAAAGCCAGCAAAGAGACAAGAGATCTGACCAGACGTGACACTTGCAGATGCAAATATTCCCTGGCCAAAAACTCGAGCTTTAGATGAGACCTTAAACTTTTTTTGGGCATCAAGGAAACAATTCCCGTGCTTACAGAAAAAATCTATTGAACATTTACCCGAATTAAAGAGATCTGGGAGCCACCCTGTGCTGCAGCCCAGCCCCGAGCACCTAAGAACCATCAGCACTTTGAGGCTTTACAGTGACCACGAAATTCCCTCCCAAGGACGTTTGGGGAAGGGTCACAGGACTGGTAAATGAAAGGAAAAGATGAAAGTGTCACACGGACAGCTACAGCCAACAGGAAAACAATCCCTGTGTGAAATCTCACTGTGGAACCTGTCTATTATTACATGTTTTACTACCAGTTATTACTAGCTGCTAGAAAGGGATATTAAAAATCACAGCAGGTCAAGACACTGCTTCTTTCTCTATTAATATATTGAGGCAAAAACGCAGTGATTTACGTCTCGTCCAAGAAAGGGAGAAAATGCCATCAAGTTTGAACCATTCATCCTTTTATTTATGCTCTGTAAAGACTTCCAAAGATACTTAAACATTCAGATTATTTAAATCAGTGTGAAAACACACGGAAGGATGTTAGAGCTCAGTGCAGGAATCCCCCCAGAGCTAAATAATTAAGCAGCATCTTCCACAGAAATTCTCCAGGCCAAACTAATATTCAGGTTTCCAATAAAGTGAGAGCCCATGTGGCTGGGGAGAAGGGCAGAAGGGAGGCAGAGCGATTTTTATTGTTTTTCTTCAGCAAAACGCCATCAGTGGCTGTTAAAGAGGGGAAGGAGACGCCGCTGCCTTGGTTCAGAGCACCCTCTAGAGCCAGCTCCTCATCCCTGACATCACACCCGGGTCCCCTTCCACTCCGGCCCAGGCCCCTGCTCCCTGCAGAGCTCTGAAATCAGCAATATTTTACTTTTATGTATGGGGAAACTCAGCAGCGCTTTGCACACACCAGGGAATAAATGCATTTGCTAAATCTGCACCCAGTGTACATTCATCTCTGTTCTCCCTCAAGTCCTATCCCTGTGCTGATAACAAAATTAGACACTACCTCTGATTAAAGTACAAAGCTATTAAAAATAAGGCAGTGTTTCTCAACTAGAGGAAAATTAACCATCTCATCCTGGATGAAGACCAAGATTTGTTTTCCAAGACTTCACATGCACCTTTCACTAAAGTGAATAAAGAAGCTGCTGTTTCCCAGAATTTTTGTATCAGCCTGAGTATGGATTGCAGGAGCCATCCTTGAACTGGAGTTCTTAATTATTATTTGTAAGTGAAAGATTTTAAGGCATAGGATTTCAGTTAATTAAAATCCACTTAGTTATCAAACTACGGCTAAAAGCCCCATTTCAACCTCAAATGAGGGTAACTGCCATCTGCAAATGTATCATTAAATTCTCACTCACTGATTGTAAACTTTTTGCTTAAAGCAGGTACATGCAAAAGATAACAGTGACACAAGAAAGAGTTGTGCAGAGAGCCTCTAATCAGGAACTATTAATCAATTCAATTATTAGGGATTCATTTCTTCCAAATCCGAGCCCTTAGGAGGAGAAGAACCACAGAAAAACCAGACTGTAGAATTTAATGATGCCTTTTTGGTTTTATCCTCCAAATGAGGCAGACTCACAAGCGATGACTGAGGACACAGAACAAGTTACACAACACCAGCATTTCCCAGGGAGCTCTGCAGGCAATCCCAAAATAAGGGGGAAGGTTTTTCCTTCATCCCACCACCCTCATCTTCACTCTCAGGCCCAGGGCCACAGAGGCCCAAAAAGGCAGGGGAACGCACAAGGTCACGCTCTGGAGCTTCCCTCGCACATCTCGTACTGGAAACCTGTCTTGTGTTTCAGAAAATCTCTGATTATCCTTCTAATCTGCCTTGACGAGGACATTCATCCTTCATCTAAGGGGATTCAGAGAGATCTCCTGAGGACCTTCCTTTGGACACAGACAGAACTGTGAGGGCTGTAAAAACTCAGGGCTACCTCCAAACAACCCTTTCCTTCAAAGTAAATCATAGGGGAAATCAGGAGTTCAAGTGATTTTTATATATTTAAATAAGATCAACATAAAGCCAAAGAGGCAGGAGAAAATAATCTGTCTCTTCAACACAAAGTCATTGCCAGGAAAATAAAGATTTGGAAAAGGTCAGAAATATTTTGGCAACACCAGCAGGCGGAAACACTGACCTACAAAAAGGATGTAACACGCTTCCATCACAAATTGTCTTCCTCAGAGATACTTGCTGCAAGAGAATCACAGCTTTTAAGCCCAAAATTAAATGTCACAGCCAGCCAAGGTATCTCCCAGACCTCCTGCTCACAGCTCTGCCCCACTGCACACACTGAGTTCTGTAACACTTGTCTGTGCAAGAAGCAACATGAAGTTTTAAGCTCATCCCTTCTTACACGTTTATTTACCTTTGAACATCAACAAATAATTAAGAACAGTAGGTAAAAATGGCATCTATTGAAGGACAAACCTGGGGCCTTTGATAGCTACAAACCTCAATACAGACTCTTCTCAAAAAGGATCAATAGCCCAGCCCTGTTTCAGCAGAACCCATTCTTTCTGTAAACCCACCCCTGCTCTGATTCTGAAAATGACCAAGCTGCCGTGCACATAAAAAACATTACCTGCAATTCCACTGACAGATCAGCAATCTTGGTAGCTCTCACATCTTTTGCTAAAGAGCATTTCTTCAGACCTCATTTCCCTTTCACTTGACCAAAATAGAAAGATTAAGGTAAGCCATTTACAGCTCGGAAAACGAAAACTTATTACGTGTTATTTTTAACCAGCTACACTGAATTTAATACCATTTCCAGAAATTATGCCATGGCTTTCAGCAGCAACATTTATGCCTCCCACAGCTAAAGTCTGGGCATTTTCTCCCTCCTTTATATTAATGTGTTTATCCAACCATAATTCCATTAGCATTATGTAACACAGACAATCTTCTTAGGCATTTTATCATTGTCTCACCCAAAACTCACCCCCTGCACACACGAACACTGACTGTGGAACTGTGATCTCCCAGACTCTGCTGACATACAGGAACTGTCTGAGGCAGAGCTGAACTGACACCTTCAGCTGCTGAGCAGCTCTGCCTGTATCCTCAGCCAAACCCTCTCAAAACACGGCAGTCTCACTGGCCAAGGCATCTTTTCCCCTCACACACTCACAACATTAAATTACCGTAGCACTTGAGATTCTTCCGCTAAGAAAAGAAAAATTTAAAAAATACATTTAATGTTTATCAACTGTCTACCCCCCTTGCACACTGAACACAGTAAATACTATTTGCAGTTATGTCTGTAATTTGACATTAATTCCTTAATCTTCTTAAGGCAAGGCAAGCTTGTAGACCATTATGAGGTTATTTAGAAGAGCACATCTCAAGTGTTACACGAAGTGTACATTTTATTAAGAACATAAGTTAACTCGAGTTTTGTGTTTTGTTATTCATACACCTGACAAATAAATCAATCTCCTTTGGAGAGCAATGAGAAGATACCCTCTGAACTATTATTGCTGCATAATCCTCTTTGGGGTGGCACAGTGTCTGCTAACGAGATTGTGTGGCTTCCACATTGGCTCAGCAGGGCTGTGCCCTTTCCTGACAGCTATTCCAGCATTAATGCCAGACCTGCCCAGAGCAGCATCTCCCAGCTGGGCACCACCAGACCAGCTCCCACCGCTGTCCCCTGCCATGTCCTGCCTGCACCAAACCCCATGGATCAGGCTGGGAGGGCTCCCTGTGCCCAGCACACCGAGCACAGGCTGCTCCAGGGACACCCACCTTTGGCAGCCTCTGCTGTGCCAAACCTCATCCAGAGCCAACAGCGGCTTCGCGAGGCCTTTCCAAACTATTGGTAATAAATAAAAGAAATAAAAACCCAAACCAGCCCAGGGCAGAGGCAGCACAGGCCGGGAGCTGCTCTGTTCCCACCACACACAATCCTCCTCTCCTCACCGACAAAGCTCTTCAGCCACACCAATGCTGAAATCCAAGTTCCAAGCCCAGGGGTTTAGTTAAGCCAACAAAGATGAGCTTAAAAACAGCTTTTAAAAAATTACCTGGGCAGGGTCAGCTCCTGAACTAACAAACACTGCTGCCCTGGGCAAAGGAGCAGACCTAAGCCCAGAGGGGAAAGGGGGATGAGTGAGGAGACACAGCCTGGGCAAGGCGCTTGGATTCCACATTCCCAAACGACTCCAACCAAGAGAACCCCCTGGCTGGCACATGACAGGATGGTTAAAATCCAATCTGCACACAACAGCCTCAAGCTGTAAGAATTGACGTTGCTTTCCTTAAGTTTAAATTTTGCAAGCAGTTTTGAATTGTGCTTAAGTTTCCAGAGCAAGATTCGCTCTGATGCAAATTCGAATATTTCACTTGTTCATACAATGGCTCCTAAAACTGATTTTGTGAAAAACAGGATGTGAAAGAGCAGCTACAGCTACCAGCAAAATATTTTTTGCTAGTTTTACAATCACAAGGCATTTTGTAATTAAATTGCTAATGTTGCAGAACCTAGTTTTGGTCAAATCTACATCTAATTACATTCATCAATTAGCCTGTAATTGCATTTTGCTATTTTTAATTCCTAAGACTTTGCTGGGTATATTTGACAAACTGATATTCCCTGGGTTTGGTTCCTGGGATGGGGTGGATAAAAATGCCAGACTACAAAAGAGGCTGAATGGTTTGACACATCCTTATGTTTTCAAATTCAGGTTTACCTGGAAAACAGAACAGGATCTGCAGTGTCCAGTGGGACAGAACGACTGCTCACAGTGTACACGAGCTGAAAAGGGATGCAAATTCTACCCTGCCACATTCTGGTTTCTAAGTACTTCTGAATGCAGAAGTAAGCTCCTGAAACTGTTTTTTCTGCCTTTGAAAGGCTTGTAACCAAGTGATTGCTGTAATTTTCAGGGGAGATAATCTACCAAAAATAAGGGAAATCCCATTCTGAGATTTTCTTTGCACTGTGAGCTCATCTAGTGGAAAGAATGACATTTCAGTACCTTTTCCTCCAAAACACCAGTAGAAGGAACACACAGCGAGGAACACTTTGCTTCAGGGTTTTGCCTAAAGGTTCAAGACAAACAATTATAAAAACAAACTCAAAGTATGAGCTGAGTAGGAAACATTTTTTGTTGTCACGGAAAGCTGGAACCCAAAAGCAAACAGATCATCGACCTCCTCTCTGTAGCACATAATTAAACAGACAACTTTTATTTCCAGTATCAAGACACAGCTGAGTCCATGAAACAAGGAGCTAAAACTTTGCCAGACGTCCCCACAACAACATAACTAAAGCAGGGGGTTTGTTTCTCTGGGAAGGGTTTTGTTTCTAAAAATAAAGGTGCAGATTATCCCACTATGAGTTATCTGCAGTTTCCCCACAAGTGTCATCAGCACTGTGGTATTGCACGACTACAAACCCATAAACCATGTCAGAATCAGCACCCTTAAGTTTAAAAAAAAAAAACAAAAGGTAATTTTAGTGAATTAGCAGAGTTTGGCACTGAATGAACAAGCAAATGAAATCCCTGCCCCTTCCCTGAGTCACTGCCATTCCTAAGGATGCATCACTCATCCAGCCTCCACCGCACGGCAAGCTGGCTTGGTGGGTGAAAAAGGATCTCAGTTCCAGCTAGGAGTAATATCTTCTTCAAGAGCAGGTACTTTTCAGCCACTGCACACTTGGTCTAGTCTGTAGTGGCTCCTGAACCACTGCTAGAATCCTTTAGAAATTATTCCCTAAGCAGAGAGCTTTAAGCTTGTCAGGGAGAGAAGTTTACAGGGATATTTATACAACCTTCCTTCCCAAAAGAGTCACGATTCCTGTTGAGATAGTGAATTACTCTGGCCACGCTTCACCCACAGAAATTCTGCTTTCAGTGATGAGCCAGCAGTAATTGTAACTGAGAAAAACTAATCCCACTTTAAGAACTACTTTTAATGAATTTCAGCTCTATGTGCCAATTCTGGTTAAGAACCCAATAACTTTGGTGTTGCAGCTGATTAGGATCCAACCAAGTTGGATTTGCCACCATTTACATCTCTCAGAATGTCCTAATACGATCAAGTGTGATCCAATACCAGCAAATACAAGATTTTTATTTTTTTTTCTTCCACCAGACACCACGAAAGAAATCTGAGTTATTACCTAAGGTAGCAAACAAGTCAGTACGCCTTCAGCTGTGGTAAGAACCGAAACTGTCAGGCCTCACTTAGCACGTACAGCTCTGCCTTTGCATATTTTTGTGTTTGTCTCACAGCTTATTAAGTTTTGCAAACAAAAGCAGTTGCGCTCTTGCCAACAGATTATCGCGTTTTATTATCACGGATCATTCTAAAACATCAATGTACCTACACAAATGAGAGACTTGAACTGCAAGTGTCTTTGGGCAATTGCAGGGGGATTTTCTTTGTATCAGCAGCAGGCACACAGGAGTGTTTGGAATTGCAGGATGGTGTTTTCATCTGCCATGACAGCTGAGGCTGTGTAGATACCAAACACACAGTAAATGCAGCAAGCGTTTCTTTTAATAAACTGCCACAGAAAAAGTATGAAAAAAATGATTCAAGCTGAGGACATATTGATGGGTACAAAATCCTCGAGGCATTATGCAGCTCACACAGGCTCATAGATCAGTATTATTGCAGCAACCAGTAGCCGTCAAAGCCAATTACCCCGGGGAGAGGGGCCGGGGCTCCCGCAGCTGCCGGAGCCGGGAGGGGCGGCAGCGCCGCGGAGCTGTCACAGCCAATTACTGCCAATGTTTTATTTATGTCAGGATACACCTGATCAGCAAACAATAAAGCCATTTTATAAAGGGTGATCACAAAAACAGAATGCAAAATGGCAACAGCTGGCAGGGCAGCCTCACGGCCAGCGACACGCGAGGCGCGTCCGCAGCCCGGACAGCGCGGGGGTGAGCGACAGCCCCCGGCTCCAGATGTGCCCCCGGCTCCAGATGTGCCCACAACTGGGCACATCGCTGCTCCAAGGCCCTGCCCAAAGGCTGGCGTGCCCAGAACTCCTTCTGCACACAGCGACACGCGAGCCCACCGACTACAATGGATTTAAGGAATTAAATTTGATATGGAAGGAAACCAGACAGGGGAGAGGGGGGAGCGGAAAACGCTGACACAGTTCGGAGATAAGCCCACAGAACATCTTTTCTGTGCAACACCAGCCTTTATTTCAATTGCCCAACTCAACTGACAGAAGAAAAAGGTTATCTACTGGAAAAATATAGAAATTTTAACATTCTCCGAGGCTTGAGAACCTGCTTTGTACTTATCTGTCTTCATCTTACAATACACTACCTGCATTTTAAAGTTAAACAGATTTAAGTGGACTCAACATCAGATCCCAAAGAAAATATTGATTTTTTCCCCCCACAGATATATAAACTGTGTCTAGTTTTATTCACAGCAACTTCCATTACTTTCAGGAGAAGGGCACTGTACAGAACTGCTCTGAATGAACAGATCAGCCCTTATCAGGTGAATATGCTGTTGGGGAAACCCCCCCTTTAGGCAGCACTGACCTCTCAGGAGAAGCTGCATCAGCCACCAAGCTGCAAGTTGGCACTTAGAGATACTTTTCTTCAATTATTTTGCTGCCTTAAGTTCCAACTGCCAACATTTCCTGTCCTCTCTGCTTCAGGATGTATCATGACCCCATTCCCAAAGACACCACAGGAGATCTGGTGATTCCACCAACCACTGCTCTGGAAACTGTGATTTTCACATCTCCTCTGAAACACCCAACAAGCCCAAGTGGGCTGGACAATTTTTTTCTCAAGCGTGGCCTTTTCAAGTACCAGATCTAAGCTGAGTGGTACTCCCAGCATTTTGTAAACTTGAAAATCTACGGAGAAACAGGAAAAAGAAACTGAAAGCCCAAAGATGCAGGAACTAAAAAAACCAAGACTACATGCACCATTTGAAAAGGTATCAAGACAGGCAAGACATGACAGAATTTGGGTATGGCCTTCCCTAGGAGTAGACTGCAAAGAGTCCAAATAATGGGCATTTCAGCCCTGAAATCAAAGTATGAAAGGAATGGCTGTTGGATGCCAAGCTGAGCATTGGATACCTGGATTCTCCCCTCCCTTTCACATATCATATATGCAATATTCTTCAAAGGGGCGTTTTGTTCACAAGGCAGACACTGTGCAAGTACAGCTGCAGAGTAAGGCAGCATTTTAACACAAGAATACACTCCCTATGTTGAGTTTTGTGTGCACTTTGATACATTTTTTAAAATAATCTGTCCTGTAGCTATTCAAAGGAGCTACACAGGTATCTGCCAATAAATTTCATCTTTATTCTTTTCTCTCCAAATGCACGCCTTTGAATTTAATCTAACTGTGCCACCATCACCCAGCGTATTTATGTGTGTGATGCTGCAAACATATTTAATCAAGGCAATATTACCCACTGTAGTGCCTGAGCTCCCCAAGTCCCCTAGAGAATACATTTGGTTTAGATTTTAATACCTGACAGGGACACCCCACCCCTTAAAAAAAATAAAATCAGGAATATAGCAGATCTAACAGAATATTTCACAATGGAGTTGCACAGTGTATGCACTCAATCGCTCCATTTCCCAGAAGATTCATTACAGTTACATTAGAAAGTCAAATCAGGCAATTCTGCAGTCTGGTGAAAGCTAGCATATGAAAGCAGGTTAATACAAAAGAATTTCATTTTAAATAGAGGACATTTAGGACTTTTAAAAGCAACATTATGATAAAAATTCCAGGGTGTTTATTCTGGCTTCAGAGCACGCTTTTCAAGTCTTGTTTCAATGATGTAGCTGATTTTCTAAGGAGAGAGGGAGGGAATGTTAGATCTCCAAGGTTTGCCATCTTAATTACCCTGCTGCTCCCACACGTTGCTCAGGCTCGGTGCAGATGTCCTGCTCCCCTCGGCAGCCAGGGCAGGGCTGGCACCAGCTCTGAGCAGCAGAAATGCCAAGTGCATCACTTCCCACCTACAGAGGCTGAGCACTGCACACTAACAAACCCCAGGGGGCTGCATCCCAGACAGAGGTGTTATTAACCACCAGATACCAGGCATCTGAAGTTTCCTGCTTACCTTACAACAGAGGTATTATATCTAATTATTACCATTTAGAACCTTGCCTCCATCTCGGCGAGCAAATGCAAACAGTGAATGTAATTACTCACTAAACTAATAATGTAAGACCTGATTGACAGGATGGAAGAAAAAAATCGGTTCAAAGCAGTTTTAACTTGAGTATAAGCTCAGCTGAATGAAGACAACCAATTTCAGAGCAATTCTTTACTACAAGCCAGACACCTACAAACACACAAGTCACACACACAGTTACCAGCAACATCAAAAAACCCCCCCAGAACACAAAGTGGTTGTCACAGCACCAGCCTTGGCAGCATTAATGATGAACTTCATGCACCCCTGCCTATGTTTAATTTAATACAAAACCAAATGCAGTCAAAACATCTGGTGCATTATTGATGGTTACCATGATAAATGAGATTTGACATTCCACAGGAACTCATTAGCTATTCTACTTACGCCCCACACTTAAAGTGTTTCTGATTTCACATCTCTTTGGAAAACACGCATTGTGTGGATATTGAACTGGTATTTTTGACCCCACTGTTGTAGAGGAATCGACTTGCACAGCTAATTACTAATACTGAGAATTGAAGCAGCACACACCACATCGTATTTTTACCCTCTACTAAACCAAATGCTCCTGAAACCCAAGAGAATTTTTGTGTTGTCCCATTTGAAGGGCAGAGATCACAAGGAGGGGCAGTGTGGATACAGGATGGTGCCACTGCTGCCCAGGGACCCTGAAGTGACCCCTCTGGAGCCCCAGCAGCTCCCTGCAGCCTTTTCCATGTCTGCACCAGATAATGCCAGGCTGCAGGAATAAATGCACTGCAGGCCAAGCAAGAACTGTCTCCCTTTAATTTCTCACATCTTGACTCAAGAGCTGCACAAAAAGTTATTAAAATTAATGCAAACTATCATAACTCTGTCTTTTTATTACTGGTAATATTCCTTCTAAAATATTAGTCTCCTTGGCTGAACCAGCATGTCTTTTTGAAAAGTGTCTTTGAAGATCAGAAACTCCTTAGCATAAAAAGTGAAACATGCAATCATGTTAATTTGACAAGGTAAAAGGGGGAGAAAAAAAAATCACTTCAGCTTAGTATTTCTGAAACTCAGGCTATTCTTTCATTTAAAAGAAAAAAAAAAGGCATTTTTCTTTCCCACTCCAATAACTGAAGTGAGGATGTAACAAAGGCTTTCGGCGCTCCAAGTGTTTTAAAATCATAACAAGTAAGTTTGAAACTTGGCAAGTGACCAAGTAAACACCTCCCATCTTACATGAAATCACTAAGTTTGAATAAATTGCTGAAGCTCAAACAGCCCTGGCAATCCAGTGAGTACTCATCTCTCCTTGTTTGCATAATCAGTACCATAGCTCTCTCTATATATATATATATGTATACACACACGTAAGGAGGAGGCAAGAGCTTCAGCACATGTGTTGTATAAACAAGAAATTCCAGCTGGAATTTCTCACTCTTCCTTCCGAAGTTAAAGTGAGCCATGTGCCCGGCCAAAACACCACAGTATCCGGTTATTTTATCAAAAACAAACACAGAGCATCCCCACATTCCCAGGTTTTGCATCAAAAACCCCACAACCTAAGAACTTCATGAGCTGGCAGAAGTATCACAGTTTTCCAGTATCCAAGTGCAGCTTATGGTAGCACTTTGTGCATGTGAATGTTATATTCTCAAGTCATTTGTTCTTCTCAGCTGCTTTGCAGCAGGAAAAGCTCAGAACAGCTCATTCCTCACTGCTCCCATGCACCACTGCGTTCCTGCCGAGAAATCCATGTTACCATTCCTGTTCCCAAATATTTATGGACACCTCTGCCATCAGTAATGGGCTCCTGATTGCAGAGCTGCAGAACAGCACGTCCAGTGCTGATCAGCACCCTGAGAATCACAGACTCCTCAGAGGCATCCTGGGGCAGAAGCTAAATGCCAACATTCCAGGATGACAGGGATGCCGGCAAATAACCCTGTTTCTCTGAGGTTATAATTGCAGAGGGATTCCCTGGGAAACCAGGTGTTCTACCTCTCTGCACAGGCCCAGCTTTCCTCAGGACAGACATGCACGTTTTACAGGCACACAAATCAACCCACACGAGTGTAAACACACAAACCCACTCCGGGGTAGCCCTGCCTGCTGCCTCCCCAGTGCTGGTTCAAACACCCAGCACCCAGCACTGACAAAACACCATTTCCAGGAGTGCAGGGTAACCTCCTTTTCATAATTGCTCACTCCATTTTTAAAAGCATGTTCCTCTCCCTTACAGTTACAGAATGATTTCAAAAGCATGAACCCATTAGACATTTGCCTCAGTCTGCCCTCAACAATAGCCTGGAGAGATAAAACTCTCATTTGTTTCCACAGAGGCCCTATTGATTCTGCTGTCACAGAATATGACTATTCTCTCCTCACACTGCTTTTCAGAACAGAGCGTTCTGCCGTGGAGCTGCGCTTTTATTGCCTTGCCTGTCTCCCACAGCAGCTCTGGAGCAGTGGTTTCTCACACCACCACCCTTCTCCATCCCGGCAGAGCTTTCAGCAGGCGAGGTACAGATAAATCTACCCCACACACCCCAACACGCAGGAGGGTTAATGCAAAGAGGCAGCCAGACTGTGGGGAACACCCAAACTCTCTGCACTGACTGTTCACGCTGACTGCTTCCCACTATTCCAGCAGGAACATCCAGGAGTCTGGGATCCATCCGGGTGGAGAGGAACCACCTGTCTTACAGGAATCACCCACAGCATCACACAAGTGCTTATGGTTTTTAGAAAAACAAGGTCAGAAGGCTTATTTCTGGCAGTGCTGTAAATGTGAAAGTCTCCAGGCTGATCCTGGGCTGTCACTGCAAAGCTGCCACATTTTATTAGGACCAGGGAATATCGACTGTGTTCTGTCCCTGGGATGTCAATGATCTGATCCCACAGGTGAAGTCAGGCACAATTTCCATTTCCAGCGTAGAAAAAAGCAAGGCAACACAATACACAGAAATTGAAAAAAGGAATAAAATTAGCCTGCTGATATTTGGGTCAGTATGGACCAGTCCTGCAACATCTGCCACTGAATTCATTTCCACCACAATAAGGACTAAATAAAGACATAAGAATTTAGCACACCAAGTATTTTACAGTAGGACCTAGAAACACTTCCAATGATCCTGATCCAACTCCAGTTACAACGCTGCAGCGTGCCACCTTTAGCTCACTAAAATTATTCTATTAACTATGGTGAAATTTCAGCTGCTCTGGTAGCAGGGAAAGATCCTTTAGAGAATCCGTGCCAGAAATACAAGTTAGCTTATGGATGTTGAGATGTTTGGGGATGGACTAAGCTAAGTCCAAGGGACATGGAGCTGCTCAGCCTCAGAGGCCAACAGAGACACAGTGAGAACTGTCCCTGACCTGGTTCCTGCTGGGAGCCAGCCCCGTGACCCTGGCAGGCAGCTCCTTGTCCTGCTGAACTCTCTGTTTCCACTCCTAGCAGAATATTCCAACAGCCTTATAAATCTCCTCTTAACCTCCCCACTTTCCTAATCCCCAGCAGTACAGGAACTTTTCCCGAGCATCCTGAGCAGTTTCAGTGGGATATAACTCACACTTGAGAGCTAACATATGGTTCAAACAAGCATCAGATTGTTGCATGGTTTTCATACCAGCCCATGTAATCCCTGGGTTCCTCACATCTGTCTTTCATTTGTGATATAATTACACATTTATTTTCCATTTTATAGTTTAATTTCATATACTGTTTACTTGATCTGGGGTCTGATGTTGCTGCAGCCAAGGGACATCACGCTCCTTCTTACTCATACAAACGTGTTCCAGTGGAGCTTACAAAGGCCTGCAGTTCTCTTGCTCACCAACAGATCCATGTATTTATAGAAGAGAATTGCACACACATTCTTCCCCCTAAACTACAAACATAAACTCTTAATACTTCACAAAAATCTAGTGGGAAAAACTACAGAAATTTGACCAGCTCTTCTATAAACACTTAAAAACAACTGCAAAAGCTTTAAGTGTACTGGGAGGTGAGGGGGCAGAGAGAGGTATCAATATTTAATCCATTGCTAAAAGTGTAGCATCAAAGCTGCATCAGGGTGGCATAACATTGCAGCTGGTTCCATTTTCGTGTTCTTACATTAAGAAACCAGCTTTTCCTTTTGCATTATGTATTAAATAGTACATATTTTAGAATCTCAGAAAATCATCTCTAAGCCATGCTAAGCCTTTATAATTGAAAAAATTGCATTTAGCATTTTACCAGCTACGCATCCATGAAATACTGAATTCAAGGACAGAGCCAGTGTTAGTTTCTCGATAGTCTCCTGTGATCTACAGACCTTCTCAAACTCACCACATATGGAAAACAGAGCCATCAATGTAGTTCACATCCTAACTTAAAGCACACTTGCATTCTTCACGTTTGAGCGAGGGAAGTTCAGGCTTTCTACCCACACAAGTTCCTTTCCTGAGAAAATTGCCACCATGTGGTGACTGGCCTATATATTGGACCCTACCCTGAATACACTGCCTGGCTGGAGGGGCATTAGGAAACCAAGGAGTTATGTTTCAAAACACAGTGATGCATTTCTCACAAGCTTGGCCATGAAAATCTGGGTTTGCAGGTTGCTCCAGACAGGAGCTATGTTTTCCCAGCTCCAAACAGCAGCCCGGGAATGGTCAGTGCTGTGAGAGCTTTCCAGTCAACCCCACACCCTGGGCATGACCCCTGAACAGCCCCTAACACAAGGCAGGCACAGAGCAGCCTCACGCCGGGCACAGGCTGAGCTGCAGGAACAGGAATTGGACATATTGTTAACAGAATACATTTTTGGCAACCGAAGAGCAATTAACATCAGAATCCTTAATCATCTCGAGCATCTCCACTCTGGAGAGCAGGGGAGCAGCCTGTGGCAGAGCCAGGGCTGATGTGGAGCGGGGAGCAGCGCTGGGATCGCAGCTCTGGCACAACCCTGCCATGAGGCAGCAGCCCAGCCTGCCCGTCCCCAGCCACACAGACCCAAACAACTACAACTATTACGAACTTCTTGTTGGAAAGGAGAGGGGAAAATGTCTTTTTTACAACACATCCAGAGCAGAATAGTGCAATACGTTCCTGCAGCACCACTGAAGGCACCGGAAACTGGGTTTACCCTATCCATGAACACATTGCACACAAAAATTCATCCCACAGATCATCTTTCAAAATAATAAGTCACACTTGCACAGAATATCTGTGCAGAATCACACAATGTAAGCTTGCCCTGTTTGTTTGAACTTGCTGGGGCTAGAACACATGCAACTGCAGCCCGGAGTCCCCCAACCTGCCTGGTATCCATTATTAAGGGCGAGCAGATGTTTGTTCACACTGTACCGTCATTGTTGCTGAAGCACACAGGCACTGTTCATCCGGCCCAGAATGAGGCCAGGCGCTCCCTGCGCCGGGGTGAATCCAGAGCACAACAATGAGAGGCATTCAGGCACTGCACAACTTGCTAATGGGTTTTGATAACAACAGAGACACCCACTGTATTCTTCATTACTGCTGCGACCTATTTCACAGTTCATTCTGAACAGATTTGGATGCATAAAATCATCCTAAGCACTGCATTTAAAGACATTATCTCCCTAAGCACAGGATCCCTCCGACACCTCTCCTATATTGATTAAATGACCAACACAGCAAGGATTTACAAGTCCACCATAATAGAAACCATCTTCTCCAGCATCTGCTCATCGGTTCTTTGTGCTCCTTTATCCCCTCCACGCTTTAAGTGGTTTTCCATTTTTTAATAAAATACATTTCTGGTCACACCGTTAAGAGCATCACCAGAACACTGAAAACAATATTCTTCCACTCAATATTTCTAAACAACCAAACATCACATTAAAAGAATAATAATAAAAAAGACAATCACACTGAAATACGGCCTGGTTTTGTCAGCTAGCGTAGATTTTAAAAGTCAGATGCTTGCATTTTACTTGTCTGCCATTACCGGCAAATTAAAGCTATGAACAAATGCTGCGTAGGCAACAAATAATTCTACTAACACGCCAACAATCACTTTAATCTCTTCCACTTAACAACTCATGAACCTTTTATGAACATAATCTTCTAGAAGGTAGCTGGTAATACAAGATAATCCCAGTACAAGTTTAATTAAAAATACAAACTACATATAGCTCCATGCTTACCAACTCTTTCACGCTGAAGGAGCAGGAGTGGCTATTATTAATAGCTCTGTTAATCTGGCAAACTGAAGTGCACGGGAACACACTAGAGAAGCATTCAACAGACCATTTCCCACCGCAAAAAGAGCCCTCGCAAATTCTAACTTGCCTTAGCACAGCATTTAAAACCCCCCTGTTCCAAACAGCTGAACTAAAGCTTGCTTACAGAGTTATGGATCCTACTTTTATGAAGAAAATCCAGCACAAGATTATTTATTGTTACAGACTACAATGGAATTAATCGGAAACTAAAAAAACCCCGCCATTTTCCTTCAGGAAACACAGAATTTGAGTCACTTGGCTGTCAGAGGGAAGTCAACGTAGATTTCATTTGACTGCCAAGAACCTTATTTGACTGGACATAAAAGACATTTGCTATTTTTAAACATACCTCATGTAATCATTTAACCAGAGCCCTGTAATTCAGACCGGGGAGCTCTTTCCACATTCAAAAGCTGATCAGAGCACGGGTCTTTACAGTTCTGTTTAAGAGCTGGCTTGTTTCCAATAAATACAACTTGCACTCCCAAGCTCCCCTAATAACCATCTCCATAGCTCTTTCCCCTTCTCCTAAACCCAGTCAGAAATATTTTAAACTGCCTGAGAGCCTCCAGAAAGCTTTTTCTGCTTACTTTGACCACAGTCACTGCCTCATACCTGTGGCAAGCAACAACCAGTCCAGGCAGGCCAACACTGGCCACTCGATGGACACTCAGTGGTTACGGGTGTGTCCAACTCCTCACTGCTCTGAGAATAATGAAGTCCAAAATTTTACTCTACTATGTGGTGCTAGCAGTCAAACTGTCGCAAACACACAAGTGGCACCTACCTGCCTCCCAAACCGGAATCACCTTCTTACCTCAAGCACCAGCTGTGCAACTCTGAGCTTTACAGCTACCCAGAGTCACAGAAGGAATTCTCTTTAACACAGATGAGCAAAAATATCTCTGATGAACTCTCCTGACACACACGGAACGAAGTGATGTGTAGGTGAGCTGTGACATTCTTTTTGAGGAGCACATTCCCCAAACTCATACGTTTTCTGTATTTTTTTTCCATTTTTCTTTTGGATGCGACTGTGCCATGGTGAAAGGCACAGTCAGGGCTCTTTCTCACACCAAGAAAATAACAAGAAATCCCATGCTGGAGCAAAAAAGTGCACAAGCAAGCAAAATTAAACCTTGTGATCTAACACAGATTCCTTTAAGCATGTTTCAGCTCTGACACTTCTCTGAGAGCTAAAGGCATAGCAAATATTTTTGCCTCCTACAAGAGAGAATCAAATTTTAGACACAGCTGAATGAGTTACCACTACAAAGAAATGTGGGTTTCCTCAAGCTCGGGATCATCAAAACCAGCCAGACTGTACAAAGGCTCTGTCCTTTCAGGAACACACTCCACTGATCGTAGCAGACAAATGCAATTCCCATGGATTTCAGGCTCCTGGAGGGATCGGGGAGGGTGCTGTTGCTCAGGTCTTTCACAAGTGGAAGGCAACCCCTTCAGATGCTGCACTCTAACAGCATTTACCAGCTCCCTGCTCTTAAATGGTTTGATGCATCTCAGTCCCCAGGGCTACCCCAAATGTCGGACTCCCAGCGCACCCTCCACCCCGAAGCTGCTTCTCACTAATGTGAAAGCTTCTGATTCAGGCAGAGTTCAGTCCCCAGAGCACTCAAGGTTTGTTTTGATACCAGTGGCTTAAAAAAAACCAAAAAAAAAAACCAACTAAAAATTGCACAGTGCTATAGAGACAACACTTGCAGCCCTCCCTGACAGCCAATTTATCTGCAGTCCAAATTCATAGCTAATCAAGTCACCAGAGCAAGCACACCAGGCACGTGCCATGCTCGGCAAGCTCCCCCTGACAAACACTTAACATCTGCAGTCTTCTGAAACACGAGACGTTTTTCCACAGCTGCAGAAGTCAAACTGTGCTATGGATGACTGGCCCCTGAAGTCCTATTTCTGCAAGTAGGAACTGATGACCTGAGAACTGTGAACATCAAGGAACTAAGCAGGCAGCAATCTCCGAGGGATGCTTAAGCGATGCTACCCAAATAGGTTCTGCCCACACAAAAATCCACTCCTTTCAAAATTTAAAGTGTTTTTTGTCATGGAGGCATTTGCCTGAGCACTGGAGACCAGGGCTTTGCAGCTGCCAAGAGGTACTTTCAAGGTACCTTTTAAGTCTGGTGTCTTTCTGTATCATCATAATGTGGAAAATGAACACAGCGGACCTTGTCTTTATTTTCTCTCTCAAAAAAAAAAACAAAAAAAACAAACCACCAGCTTGGGGGAGAAAAATAAGTCACATTCAAGAAATCAGGCAAACTCATGCATAAGTACACTCACAACAGAAGGAAACCCTCCTCCCCTCAGCCATGCTCCCTGATAATTGTTTGTGTGATCCCTGTTTTATTTTAAAGTCTAAGGAGTATTTTGGTTTTACTTGTGACACCAGCTCACTACAGCCACCACCTCTCCTCTAATCACAGACCAGACAGAAAGGCAGCTCAAAAACACATCCAGGCACACGGAGAATAGACCTGGTTGGACTTCAAACAGAAACTTAGGATCACAGAGGGATCAGTGTTTCCTGCACTGCAAATATTAATCTCTTCTGCCTAATTTTCCTCCCCGGAGCCCGCCCTTCCTCTCCCCAGGGAAGAGAGAACACAGATTTGATTCTTCATACACCCACTGGACCACAGACTGATTTAAAGAACCTTATGTAAATGAGGTGCAAATTACGTTCCTACTGAACTGGATTCTACAGAACATATTTTCATTAAAACCAAACACATCCATAGGAAATACCCCTCCGGCTTTCCTCGGCTTCCTCACAGGTGGCTCCACCTCCTTCCATCTTGGAAGGCTCATTCAACATTCATAACCTCACCTCTGTGCACCTGGAAGTGAAATCCCAACTCCGTTCACTTTCAGGAGGCAGAGGAGGTTCCTCAGAGAGTTTTTCCAGCAGTGATTGGGAAGTGCTCTCTGCGGGAGCCAAGAGCCCATCAGGATCAGGAGGGACACCAAGGGCAGGGCTCTGCATCAGGAATGCTCAGAGCTGTCCTGCCTCATCTTTCTTCTCCACTCAAAGCACAAATACATAAACCAAGGGCAAGAAGTTACAGTTATTCCTACAAAGCTTATTTTAAAGGCAAACTTCATTCAGGACAAGAATTACAGCATAAAAGATTTTTATCTTTTCAGAAATTTACATTCCCGGAAAGCCATGGAAAACAGCAAACCAGAAATTTATTCTAAAACTTTTAAGGAAAAAAAAAATTAATATAGTGCAAATCTGGCATCTAACAGAAGAGGCATTTTAAAAACAATAAGAATAATTTCCATTCAATACCAAGGAATTAGACATTCTCTACAGCTGCTGCTATGGCCAGACCCTAAACTACTTTGCAATGGACAAGTAATACCAAATAGATACATCAGGACACAAAATAGCAAATGCAAAGATACAACATGCAGTTGCCACCAGAATTAGGCTTTTAAGTAAAAGAACCATGTCTTAAACTCAAAGGTACAGTGAGAACGTGGTGATCTGTAGTGACATGGAAGAGAACTCTGTGATGTTTTGATGAAATACACCATTTTATATATATATATTTATATATATTTATATTTTTAAAGCATTAACTACCTGTTTCATGATCACTGCAAAAAGGAAACGTCATGTTTAACTAAGTTAAACATACACTTCTAGATCAGCAGAGTAAACAGATACAGAAAATGGGCACTTTCTTATTGCCCAACAACTATAAAACTCGCTGATAACAAAGTACCCTCACACCTGTTTTGTAAGCAGAAAAACACAACTGCAAGAGTTACTCAGCTCAAGGTCATGCAACGAGTTTTGTGAGGTTTTTAAATGTCTGGAGCACAACCCAAATACTGTGATACCAACATCTAAATTCTTGCCAGGAATTAACAACCTGTAATCTTCCCAGTCTCTCCTGTTGTCTGCTTGTACCCTGACCCTTTATCATCTCCAGGAATTAAACACATTACCTAATTATAATATCTTTGGGATTTAATACAGGAAACATGTTCAAAGAGAATGTCATAAACAAGAGAGTCACTAAGAATCCCTCCCAGCCTTCTCTCCAGGAACAGCCAACCTGAGCATCAGAACAGGCCCAGCAAGGAAAGCGCCACTGTAACTTCTGGGGACTCTGGAGCCTTGACTAAACATACACAAAAGTAATTACTTTCCACATCTTGCTAAACTCGTACTTTGGGACAAAAGCTGTGGAAGGAGTTATTTGATGACTAATTAGCGCCGGGAAGAGCGCGTTAATTGAGGCAGGGCTGCAGAGAGCAGTGACGGGCCCGGAGAACAGGAGCGCAGCAGTTCCACTGCTCACACTTCGCAGCCATGCAAAGAGAAGCAGTCACACAATAAAACCCAACAATGAAGGACTGGGGCTATTCAGCATGAAGACAAGCAGGAAATAAGAATCAAATGACTTTTTCCAGCCAGAAGAATGAGCAGATACGCTGTTTACAGGCTGTTTAACAAAGCCAGCCCTGGAAGGTGAGCTGTGACAGGGACTGACACTCAGGGAAAAAGAAACATCCTCAAATACTCACATTAATCACCAAAAAGCAGAACAGGGAGAATCTCAAAGTCTACAGCAGGGAAATTGAGCAGAATTATGAAAAAACCTACGTGGAGGTAGAAAATAAACATGTTACATTTCTAGTGACCTACTAAAAGACATGTGAGATACAGGAACGTGTCACTGATAAATCAAGAACCTCCCCATGAATTAGTACAATTAAAAAACAACCTTCAGACTACCAGACTATGTGCACCACTGCCTTTTCACCCACTGCCCTCCAATATCTCAGAACTCTGACAAAGCATTCAAACAGCAGCCAGGACTGTTTCAGCAGAGCAGAGGAGAACCTGGATTCTGCCTGAGTTTTCTTCCAAGAGCAAGGTTTCCCTGACCAGCCACAGACACAAGGGGCAAATCAAGGGGGAAAGCCAGTTATTTCCTGATAAGTCACTAGCTGGGCATCTGCCTCCCAGGAATCCAAGTGTATAGGTAAATAGGTTTGTTGAATCATTGAGTAAAGATTCCCATCTGCAGGGTTCACATTGGAAGGCAAGTAACATAATTCAGTGGTTTAAGGAGCAGTCAGAGCCAGGTCTATTAAGTTTCATGAAAATGAATGACCTTAGAGACATAAATTAGATTTCCTGCATCTCACTCCCAGTTTGTAGAAATGAGGATTAAGTGTTTAAGTCTCCTGCACCGACCTCATCAGAAGCTCTTTAATGGAGACACTGCATTCCTTTTACCCAAGCCGTACCCCCCTGGCACGGCAGCACCAGGTACCAAAGGACACAAGCACTGTTAAATTGTGTGTTTCATTCACCTAAAGCAGGAAGCCACTGCTCTGATGAACCTCCCCGCCTGCCAAGTGTTCTTTCTTCATTCAAAACCCATCTGAAGGTCCCAATTGTCTGACACCACCATTTTTTACTGGGTATTTCTCAGGGAAATACAACCCTTAAAGCACTAGAATTCCATGATCTATGGCACTTTCTTCTTTCATATTCATGACACTTTTCATGTTAACATGCATGAATGAAGACCCCTAAATCAAGGAAAAGATAAAGAGGAATTTTAGCATCAACACCATGTATTCCAGTCCCTTGTGGATGCTGGCATCAGCAGACTCCTGCCATACATGCACTTGTTTAAGAAGATTCATAATCCTTAAACACATATATTTAATAGCTTTGATATTTAGCACAAAGCTGCTGATCCCCTAACACCCTACAATACATAGTTAATTACTAACTGAATTTGCCATTTTCTTTAAACCAGGGAATAAACTGGTTGCCAAAATAGTAAGCTTTGACAGAAACCATCATATTCTGGCTTAAATCTCTATTTCACCACACCTAAACACTCAAGTCTAGATCATCCTACTTTACATTGCAATGCAACCACACAATTACTGTAGGTGCTCAGGTTTAAAACATGGTGCAGTCCTGCCAGCTCCCTCCAGACCACTGTGATCTCAGCAACAATAAAGAAAAGGCCTCTCTGGTTTATTTTCTGTTAAAATGTCAAAGATATTAGCTAAAACAAGACCACGTGTCAGTTTATGCAATACATGGGTGGCTATGGAACAAGCAGTGCTAAAAGTCTGCTGAGCCAAGCTCTGACTGCAGGGCTGAGATCCCAGGAGTCACAGGCACTCCGAGTTAAGTGTCCAGAGCCATTTCCTACAGGACAGACACAAAAGGGCTGCTGGAGCTCACCTGTCCTCCAGGGAAGGGAAACCGGCGCCTTCCCCGCCCTGCCAGGGCAGTGAACACCTGCTGTGTGTGTAACACTGACCTTTGTGGGGAAAATGGTACAAACACACACACACACACATTCACATCTGACCAAAGAAAGCCCTGGCTTTCTAAAAGTTCTAACAGTGACTTCTCACTGGTAAGAAATTCTGCTCCTCGCTGGTTTTATTCATTTTTAGTATAATACATGACAAGAATGTTTCCCCTATGTATTTTACCAACAGTTATGCCTGCTCCCAGAGCAGCTGACACTGACAATGCTTACAAAGACCTCCAAAAAAAAGAAGGAAAATCTGCAGGACGATGGGCCCAGTGCCCAATAACTTGCCTGCTTCCACCCCAAACCAGTCGGCCACATGAAAAGGACCAACATAAAGGAGACACTGCTCATCACCCAGACAGAAATATTTATTAGCACTGGATGACACAACTTCCTTTCTCTTTCTTTATCCTCTTTCCTCGGAGAAAACAAACTTCCCTAATTCACCTCACTTCCCCCTTTCCCCCCTCCCCAAGTCCCTGATTCTCTTATTTCATGCCAGTAACTCATAGTGCATAATGAATTTCCAACCAGCCTGCCACGACAGTCATCTCAGCAATAACCAACATTCCTGAAAGTTTTGTGCAAGCCAGCAGATGGATAGGAAAAAACTCTCTAATTAATTACATCCCCAGTAAGGCATGGCCAGACAGAAAGCAGCATTTGGAGTTTTGCTTGGCAGCCAGGAGCCCGTAGGCACAGCCACGTTATTGCCCACTCAACTGTTACGAAGGACAGCGGAAAAAAGAGGATTTCACTGGCAACAGGGATGGAGCAGGGAGCAAACTTCAGGACTTACAAGCTCCTGTCTCCTTGGCAGAAACACTAAAACAGAACCTTCATTAGTTCTGCTGATCAGGAAAATAAATTTACACTGCAGCCCTCACTGCCTGTACCAGAAAAGATCACGGAACACCCATCATCATAAAAGAGAAATCCTGTTACACATTTGAAACAGGCCAAAATTGACTCTCAGTACCAGGGATTAATAATACCACGGTAACTTTTTTTTATTACAGACAAGTAGATTAAATACATAGATTAACTAAGACCTCAAAATTAACGAGCACTCATTTTCTTCCACTTATCCTGAATCTTATAATGTGAACTGGCCTCTCATCTGTGTTCTGTAGGAAGAACAAAAGACAACCTACATATTCAAAGAATCACCCGTTTTTCAGTAACTTGATCATCACAACTTACTTTTTAGTCTATCAAATTTATGCAATACCTAAAGTGATCTACATTTTCAGAACCATGCTTTTAACAGAATAAAGATGCCAAATGCAAATAGAACCCTTTCTGTCTCAAATCCAGAGAAACACCAGCGGCTCCAACAGTGCATTCCAAACACACGTTTCTAAGAATTCCACATACAAAAAAGAAAGAGGTGATCATTATCCCCGCTGGGCACAGAGGGAAAAGTGATGTTTGTATCCACGCTAGTTTCACTTTTCTCTAGGTCACTGTACAATTCTGGATGCTCAGTGAACTAACAAAACATTTGCATTAAAAAACAAACCCAAAGCCGAAGCACACAACACCTATTGAGGCAGGCACAGCCAGGCTAATACTTCGATCTGTTTGTGCTTTTCAGTCCCTTCCAGCCAGCCCTTGCCCCTGTGGGCTCCGAAGGCAGAAGGAGCCAGTGCAGCATTCATATCTTGTTTGCTCCTTTGTTCCCCCATCAGCCTCTCTGAAAGGAGCAGTTGGGCACAGCCACCAACATTAGCAAAGCTTGTGTAAAACGCTGCTGGCAAAACCCACGGCCAGAGCACAATGCTGCCTTGTGGATCCTGCTCCCCAACACCTCCTATCACTTCGAGGAGGGCACAGATTTTCTTCCCAGCAGCTCGCTGGGAAAGCCATTCCCAAACTGCAGCTGATCACACTCACCTCCTTCTGCCACCCTGCACAGCGCCCGTGCCAGTCTCACACACCTCCCATCGCCCTGTTCCAACAAACCAGCTCCACATCAGTAACCTGCAAACTTCATTTCAGGCAGCTCCACACGTGAAATAAACAGGTCTCCGATCAATAGGGGGTTTGTTCTGTTATGGTTCAAAGATAGGTTTCACTTAAAAGTATGCCATATTTTAAGCCTATTGATTTAAATTTAAGCTCTGAGCTAAAATCAGTGTGTTTGCATCCCTTTAAGTCAAGCAGGATGATTTGTTTAGACTTCATGCAACTGAGACAACTGCAATATATAGCAAAACCAGAGTGAAAAATAGCTGAACATTAAAAATAGTTAGTCTAGCCAGTACGCCACCTAAAAAACCCAAATACCAGCTCATCAGAAACTTAAGACAGTTGGTTGTTTTGAGTTTGTTTGGGGTTCTTAATGGTTAATTCCAACCCCAGCCACCCCTTCTTAATTTATGTACTTGCTCCCTCATCTCATTTCAGGATCACATAATAACTAATTGTTTTCCAATTGTCATTATTTTTCCAACTAGAAATGAAGCACAATTCAAGTACTGTGTTCACATACCAAGAGCACAGAGTGCAACATGGCACTGAGGCTTACAGGGTCCTTCAGCACAGCTCCAAATGAAGTCAGAGCTCCCCTCAGGCAATCCAAGGGTACGAGCAGCGCTGCTGAGAGGACACCACACCTTCTGCAGGGCCATTACCCCTGCACCAACCACACTTGCTAAGCTCTGTGTGCTCCCGGCACACCTGCTTCCCCTCCCTCTCCCAAAAGTGAAGTAAGTTCTTTATGGGCAAAACAAGCACCCAGCGTGGCTGCAACAGAGAGACGCATTTTGGAGCTGTGAGAATAAATTTACAGACTGAGTGTTGTTTTAAAAAGTCAGTTATTAAAGTACAGCATCAAAATGCCCTTGTTCTCACCTAAGGTGCAACCAGTGTTAACAATTACAGTTATCACAGAATCTCCTGAGCTGGAAGGGTCTCACAAGGATCAGAGTCCAGACCCAGGCCCTGCACAGACACCCCAAAATCCCACCCTGGGCATCCCTGGCCGCACTGTCCGAATGCTCCTGGAGCTCTGGCAGCCTCGGGGCCGTGCCCATTCCCTGGGGAGCCTGGGCAGTGCCCAGCACCCTCTGGGGGAAGAACCTTTCCCTGATTTCCCTCCCCTGGCCCAGCTTCATAAGTTCAGAGCTTCAAAAATTACACACACCACACCTCTTCAAACCCATGAATGCTGTTGCTCACTCACCTTTTGCTGTGGCAGCCCTGAATCTGCACCCACCCACAACTCCACCGGAGGGACTCGGCATGCAAACAACCTCCACTAAGGTACAACACACCCTTGGATGCAGAGAAATCACCATTTGCTAATCCACCAGCAATGACTGCTGAAGGCAGCTCTGTCTCTCCTAGTCCCACTCGCCTTTTCTGCCCAGGAAATGCTCCCTATTTCACACGGGAATATCAGGAGCTTTGTCCAGGTGGAGAGTCACCCACCTCAGTCTCTGCACAGCACAAATTCACATGGCACAGAGAGGCAGCACAAGTACTTCACTGTACCCCTCTGAACTCACACCACAGCATTCATGCAGACAATAGCCCACAGTCTCTGGCCACACCAAAGCTGGGAGTGGGAGAAAAATACCCAAAAAGTGTCCTCAACCCAGAGGCAACCACCACGTTTTATTCAGGTAAGAAAAATGAAGTCATTTACCCCAATTACACACTGAAGTCAGCTAAAGAGTCAAAACCAAAACTCAGAGACCTCATGATTAAACGGTGACAGACACTGTTTCCTGTTTTGCAGAGGATCCAGCACACTGGCAACTCTTCCTCAACAACCACGTTATTTTTCACTCCCTTCTGCATACCTCAGCATCACCATCTAGCTGATGTCACCAGTGAGCCAGCTGAGATTTTACCACACCTCAACAGCGTAATAACCCAAAATCTCAACCCCTTGTGCAGCAGTTGCCCTTTTACACCCTCAGCACAAGCAGAGCCCTGCACTCAGTGATCCTGTGGGTCCACTCCAGATGGAGATACCCTACAATTCTGCAGCTGGTTCGGGCCTTTTTACAGATGCTGCTGGAAAAACAAAAGCCTGGAACAACCACCAGGAAGGGAAACCGTGCATACACTGAAGTCAACCCCTGCACTTCCTCTTGCTTTTGTCATCCCGAGGCTTTTATCTGGCGTGCCCTCCCCTGGCAGCAGTTTCCCTGGCACGCACACCTCCGGACCAAACCCGAAGGTGACACAGGAGAATGCGAAGCGCAGCAGATTTTCCTTCCAGCGGGTGGGGTGTCGGTGCGGGGGGCAGGAGGAGGCACTGGAGGGAAGTTCAATGGAGTGCACTTCCCAGCCTCACCTCGTGTGCTCCCGCTCCATTCACCCGCGCACGGCGCGGAGCCGCCGGCGGCAGCGGCACAGCACGCACACGATGTTTGGGCGCCCTTCGGCTTCTAATTCACTGTTTTCTTTCTCCGAGGCACCGAAAGGCCGTCCTGGGCAAGGAGGGAAGGGCAGGAAACGCTGCTGGGTCTCTGTCTGCCGCTGCTCCGCGGAAAAAGGCGCCGTGAGAGCGAGAGCAGAGTCCCGAAGGCAGCGAGCGCAGAGAAGAACAATGAGCTCCCAGCCCGGGCATTGTGTGCATCCACCTCCTGCTCTTCCCTCCACACCTCGGCCACAAACACCCAAAATCGCTCCTCGGCCACACCGGGCACGGAAACAACCCCCTCCATCATTTATGGGACAGACTCGAGCAGGAAAACCAGGATGAGACGTCTTTACCAGAAGTGCTTTTATTATCACAGAAACGTTTCCACGCCTCTTAACCACCATGGATTTCTCAATTCTAAGGGAGCTGGGTACCAAAAAAAAAAAAAAAAATAGAAAACCCCAAAATGTTTGCCTGGCAATACCAGAACAAGAACAAAAATGCTGTACGTTGCACATTATTCAAAAATTCGACATGTGCCTTTCGCAACCAAGAACTACTTCTTTTGACACAGTGCTCATTTTTATCTGGTTAAACCCCACATTTTAGAGCAGACACACTGAATTGCCACTCCAGATCTCTTCCGAGAAAGCATTTTTACTGGATTTTAACAGGGTGAACTAGTGGCTGAGGATCCTCGATTCAGCTGCACTGGTGCACAAGCAAAATAACACCTTTGATTTCAATAATTGGCCAACGTAAGGCAGGAGTAAACAGCCATCAGACAGCAGCCTGCTGACTGCATAAAAACCTCCTGAGCGCCTCATCTCCGAGAACGCTGCTGCTTCGAGGAAAAACTCAGCATAAGAACTCAGCAAACCAAAATAACTGCAAGCAGCCTGTAAAAATAAATCTAAGGGCAGAGACACCTCAACAATGAATCATATTGTTTTCTTCCCAGCAATTTCTTGAGCAGTCAGTTTCAGCAATGAAGCCTCCAATGTTGTCTACCTCCTACTACTTTTCTGATCCTGAGCATCTTCTTTTCACGCTTGGGAAAGAGAAATGGGAACAAAACAAAACAAACGGGAAAAAAAAAGAAGAAAGAGAAAACCCCACCCCTTTCTATGCTACTGAAAATGTTATGATTAAATCAATTTGCATAAAATCTTCATTTCAGGATTCCATACCCACACACATGAAAACAAGCGTGCCTTTTAAGCAGCTAAGTCTGTCTCCTGCGTGCGTGCATTTAAATCAATATATAAGTCATACATTCCCCTTTATTCAGACGGTTAACAAGTTAAGCCTTTTCCCGAGCACATTATTCCTACGGAGCATCAGGCAGACACGACACACGAGCAATAAAACCCAGAAACAAATAAAGAAACCCGGCTAAAACAAACAAATAACCCGCAGACACGCACGGAAGGCACCGAGCCCAGCCCCAGCAGGCACAGCTCCGCCGGGGGCCGCGGTACCCCCGCGGGGAGCATCCCCCCGCACCCCCGCCGGAGCTCGCTCCCT
>VZRS01007566.1:0-24663 GCA_013398055.1 Ifrita kowaldi
TTTCCTTAGAGAAAAAAAAATCAGTTGCAGGAGAAAGTCAGGGAATCCCAGACTGGTTTGGGTTGAAGGGACTTTAAAGCCCACCCCATCCCACCCCTGCTGTGGGCAGGGACAACTCCCACTGTCCCAGGCTGCTCCAAGCCCCAATGTCCAGCCTGACCTTGGGCACTGCCAGGTATCCAGGAGCAGCCACAGCTGCTCTGGGCACCCTGTGCCAGCCCCTCCCTACACTCCCAGCCAGGAATTCCTTCCCAATATTCCATCCATCCCTGCCCTCTGGCAGTGGGAAGCCATTCCCTGTGTCCTGTCCCTCCAGCCCTTGTCCCCAGTCCCTCTCCAGCTCTCCTGGAGCCCCTTTAGGCCCTGCAAGGGGCTCTGAGCTCTCCCTGGATCCTTCCCTTCTCCAGGTGAACATTCCCAGCTCTTCCAGCCCAGCTCCAGAGGGCTCCAGCCCTTGGGGCAACTCCGTGGCTCCTCTGGCCTCTCTCCACATCCCGCTGTTGGATACCCCAGGGCTGGGGGCAGCTGTGCAGTTGGGGTCTCACAGGTCCCCACCCTCCATCCCTTGGTCCTCTCTGTGCTGGGAATTTGTTCTCCCAGTCCAATTCCTCCTTCCCTCACTCTCTCACCATTCCATGATCCCATTTTCCCCCTGCACGTTCCCATCTCCTCTCCTGGCCCTCTCCCTGGGCAGCAGCACAGCCCAGCCCTGGCACAGGCCGGGGAAACAGGCAGGGCTCTGCTGGCTGCTGGAAAAGGAAGCAAACCCTTGAATTTGTTTAATGCCATAGGAATCACCTGGGGGCCGAGCCCTCGGCAGGCCCTGGGTGAGGGGAGAGGCCCCTGGGAAAGCAGCCATGAAGTGACCTGTGAGGGACACTAAAATCACCCCAGCACATGGGGCAGGGACACCCCTACATTTGAGATTGTCCCAGATATTCCCCATTGCTGCCCTAAATGAACTCCTCTCCTCTATCCTCCTCCTCCTCCTCATGGTGTGGTCGCTCTCACGGCATCTTCTGCTCGTTCAGAAGAAACTTTTCAGCCATAATTAAAATGGGTGCCCAAGAAATTGTCACCAAAACTGCTGCAAACTGTCACCAAAACTGCCTCAAGCTGCACAGATGGGGATGCCGAGTTCCCAGCTGGAATTTTCAGGCGAGCCCCAAGCTGCAGCTGGAGCGACTGCGGTCCAGAGCTCGGGCATGTCCGTGGGACAGCAGGTGAGGGAATTCAGCATTCCCTTTGGAATGAGGGCTGGGACGGCACAGGTGGTGGGAGTTGACTGTAAAGCACAAGGAGTCTGTGCCCAGGGATTCCCAGGAGCTGGAGGATAACACAGACCTGGGATGAGGTCTGCAGGAGCTGCCTGGCAGAGGCCACAAAGAATTCCCAATGCACGGGAATGGTGTTGGATGCAGGTAGGGGTAAGCACTGAGGGGCACTGGGGGCTGAGCCCACCCACCATCCATTCCCAGCCTGCTGAGAATCGCCTTCCCTCAGCCAAAAATGTGGCAAAGCTCTGGAATTGGCGTTGCCCGTGCTGGCAGCAATCCCAGGAGTGTTCCTGAGGGGAATGTGGCTGGGACAGGGCACCAGGAACACAAACCGGGCCCTGCAGACCAGCACTGGGCTTGGCTCTGCTCTTGGGCCATTTTCCTGCACCTGATTTGTAGGAAAACTCATTTGTGGGGATATTCCTGCCCGGGAATGGACGGATTTGCTCAGAGCAGTGGAAGAAACACGAGCAGAGTTGGGACAAATCCCTCGTTCAAGGCTTCCCTGGAAAATGTTGCATTATAAAATCAGGGAAGTGTTAAGGTTGGAAAAGACCTTTAAGGTCATCAAGGCCAACCATCAACCACAGTGTTCATCCCTGACCCGTGTCCCCAGGTGCCACATCCACACATTTCCTGGATATTTCCAGGGGTGGGGGCTTCCCACTGCCTTCCAATGCTTTACAAAACCCTTTCCATGAAAAATTCTTTCCTAATATCTGCCCTAAACCCCCCAGGCACAACCTGAGGCCATTATTCACCCGGAGCTGAACAGCTGCACTTGGAGTACCCAGCACCTCCATTCCCAGAGGCTCTTCCCAGATTTACTTGAGTGATGTTTGTGTGGATCTGAGCTGCCTCTGCACGGATTCCAAGCTCCATTCCTGGGGTTCCAGCCCCGCTCCTGGCCTGGGAGCAGCCCCTGGCATTGCTGCTGCCTCCCGGAGGGATTCGCTTCACCGCTCGTTTGCAATGCTCACTGTTAGGCCTTTTTATCCGCCCAGAATTTTGTTTCTCCCAGCAGGAATTTCCGCGGGCTCGCTCAGGATGAGTTCCACGGGAAATTCCCACCAGGAATTTTCATGAAATACGCCCTAGAGGAAGCTGTGGCTGTGCCATCCCGGGAGGTGTCCCAGGCCAGGCCGGACGGTGACTGCAGGGTGTCCCCTCCCTGCATCCCACTGAGGGGAGCTCTAATCCCAGCCATGAGTCCTGAGCCTGGGAAGGGATTTTTTTATCCTGGTTATTTCTTGTGGCAATAGGACGAGGGTTGATGGTCTGAAAGTTCCAGAGGGCAGGGATGGATGGGATATTGGGAAGGAATTCCTGGCTGGGAGGGTGGGGAGGGGTTGGGATGGAATTCCCAGAGCAGCTGTGGCTGCCCCTGGATCCCTGGCAGTGCCCAAGGCCAGGCTGGACATCGGGGCTTGGAGCAGCCTGGGACAGTGGGAGGTGCCCCAGGGGCAGCACTGGATAATTCCTAATGTCCTATCCCCTCCAAACCATTCTGTGCCCTACAATCATTTCTGTAAATCCTTGGTGCTTGGACTTGCTCTGTCAATCCTTGGGAGCCTCTGGGGTTACCTGGTACCAGAAATGGAATTATTTGTGGGGTTTTTCCATGCCGGATTTAAATCCAGAATCAATGCACTCTGCCTTAGCAGGGACATGGTGCCCTTGGTGTGCTGTGTGCTGTGAGGGTGAATGTTGAAATCCTGGGGGCACAGACCCGGCAAACAGCCCTGCATGTCCGCGATTCCAGCAGCCCGCGACGCCGCAGAACAAACCCCAGCAGCCTTTAGCGTTATGGAACTCCAGGAAGGTGTCCAGGGAAGGCTTTAGATAAGGGCTGGGGGAGCTAAGAGCGGGAAGGTCAGAAATGGGGGTTGGCAAGGCCCGTCAGGGGGCCGGGGTGGCAGAGCTGTGCCCTGCCTGGGGGCCGGCTCAGTGTCCTCGTGGGGTGACTTCTGCCCACTGCCAGGGCTGGCACGGCTGGCACGGACCTTGTGGGATGTGAAAGGGGATCGGGAGCACAGCACCAAGCAGCAAACACAGAGTGACCCGTGCCAGGCTGTGCTCGGCTGTGGGGCCTGCTCTGGGGAATTCCCACCCGGACCAGGGCCCCACAGCTGCCCACAGCCCCTTTTATATAAAATACATCCGGATTTATACAGACACGGGATCCTGAGGGGTCAGAGCAGGTCAGGAAATGCCGAGCTGGGTTATCCCGGTGCTCCCAGGGCTTGGCACTGCCTGCAGTGCCAGGCTCTCCCGTTATCTCTGTGCCCACCCTTATCAGCTTGGGCAGCACAGGGAGGGCCCGGCCCTTCCCAGGGGGGACAAGGGCCTGGCAATGCTTGGCCAGTGCCAGCTCACCTCTCCTGGCCTCTGGCCTTTGGCTGAAGGGGACAGGGGCTGAGAAAATGTCCCCTTCCTTGTGGGAATCTCCTGGATTTATCCAGCCCTTCCAGAGGCTCTGTGCAGGCTGGATGTGGGGCTGGGATTCTCCTGGGCCGGGTCAGGCAGCCGGAGCTGCAGGGGGGTAACGGAGCTGGGAATTCTGCCTTGGAAACCTGGTCCTGGTGGGGAACTCCTTGGCACAATGAACATTTGTAATGTTGTAGTTGAAAAATTTGTTCTGCTGGAACAACTTCAAAACGGCACATTCCTCCCTCTGGGTCTTCACATGTCCTAAAAGTGGGATATTTGTTCTACAGGGTCTCTCCAGGGAGAGCTCAGAGCCCCTTGCAGGGCCTAAAGGGGCGCCAGGAGAGCTGGAGAGGGACTGGGGACAAGGGCTGGAGGGACAGGACACAGGGAATGGCTTCCCACTGCCAGAGGGCAGGGATGGATGGGATATTGGGAAGGAATTCCTGGCTGGGAGGGTGGGGAGGGGCTGGACTGGAATTCCCAGAGCAGCTGTGGCTGCTCCTGGATACCTGGCAGTGCCCAAGGTCAGGCTGGACATTGGGGCTGGGAGCAGCCTGGGACAGTGGGAGGCCGTGGATTGGGATCACTTGAAGGTCACTTCAAACAAAACCAGTCTGTGATTCCAGATTTTATAAATGCAAGAACAGTTTTTGTTCTCTGAAATTTAAATTTCAGCTTTTGTTGACTCCTGCTGGACTTGGCCCCATCAAGGCCCTCTGCTCTCACCAGGACCTGTCTGAGGGGTGGAAGCCACATTTAACCCCAGGTAACACCTTTCTTTTAGGGCTGCCCTCTAGTTCTGAATTTCCAGGTTTTATTTGAAATTTGAAAAGAGTTTTGCTCTTCTCGAGGCACAAAAACAAACCGGGGGAATGTCACCCCATTCCCAGAGCACCCTGCTGGCAGCCCAAGGTGGCAAAAAACATCACCCTGAGCAAATCTTCCCTGGAAGCACCTTGTTCCTGAGGTGTGGTTTGGTTCTGGGGTATCCAACTCATCCCACGTTAATTTTTCCTTCATTATTTGATGCAATTCCAGCAGGCTCCGCGTCTCCTGCGTGTTCTGGCAGCTCCCTTATCTGAGCTGCTCCAGAGCAGTTCTCCAACGATTTGTGGGCATCACATGCCTCGCTGCCGGGCTATTCCTGGATCCTTATCCATGGACAGCAGCTCCCCGCTCCGAGGGCGGCCGCAGCCGGGGTGGCAACGGATGAGTGGCAGGGACGGGCACGGCAGAGGTGCCAAGGGAGACAGGATCATCCCAAAGGCCCGGCAGGGGCTCCCAGCAGGAGATTTTATGTCTTTGGGGCCATTTCCTCCATGTGGGATCTGTGTCTCGGTGTGGGAATACCCATGGGATGAACCTCATCCATCAGCTCATGAACCTCGACCCCAGCTCCGCTTTCCCGAATCCTTCGGGACCTTCCAGCGCCTCTCCAAAGGAATTCTATGGGGAATGGAGTCCTTGCTCCTCTGCCCTCAAGCCCGGCCTCCGTGGAAGGCTGCTCCAGCTCCCAGCCCCCCGTCCCTGGGGACCCCAGAGGTGCTGGGGGTGGCACAGTCCCCTCCCCTCTCCAAGGGGCTCTCCAGCCCCTTCACCCCAAAAGCAGGAGCTTCCCCTTGGAAGCTGTTCCTGTCTCAGAGGGCATTTTAAGGTGGATCCTTTGCTGGAAACCACTTTAACGTGTTGATTTTCAATAGGAAAACAGAAATCCCGGAGAGCAGTGCCCAGTTCATGGCACAATCCCACCACAGCTTCCTCATTCCAGGGCATGGCCCCATCTTGCTGGAATCCAGAGCAATCCATGATGGAAAAACGGCAGGAGCTGGCTTCCCAAAGACACCCAGCCACCGGCAGTGCTTTGGGATGTGGGAGCTGGGACGGGCCCACGGATGGGGCTGGCCAGCCCTTTCCCATTGGAACAAGGATCCACGGCCATCCCTCTGCCTGGGAGGGGGAGGGAGGCAGAGCCAGCAGCTCAACCCAAAAAAAAACCCCCAAATGCTGGGATTTGAGTCTATTTTGCAGTGTTGTAGTTGGCCAAATATAGTTTTCCTGTAGTGGGGAATATTGATGGATTTCATCTGACTGTGCCCAAAATAACCTCTCCAATGTGCTGAACACAGATTTTCTCAGTCGGTGAATGGGGCAGGGGTTTCACAGAGCCCCACTTTGGGTGTAGGAACTCAAAGCTCATCCCAATCCCACGGGCAGGGACACCTCCCACTATCCCAGGTCGCTCCAAGGCATCCAGCCTGGCCTGGAGCACTCCCAGGCTGGGCCGTCCACACCGCTGGGGCCAGGAGCTGCTCCAGAGATCCCTTTGAATCCCAAGTTCTGTGGGAAGGACAAAAGGGGCGGCAGCTCCAGCTCTATTTCTGTGCCACGAGGGTGGCAGATGGTGCTGCTTTTGTGCTTCCCACTCTCCCAATGTTTAATTACAGCCCAGAAATAGCTGCCTCCATGGTCAGCTGCTCCTCCAGCACGGTGGGACGACAAGGAAGAACAAAACCAGCTTTTTTTTCCCTTTCCCTCCAGGAAAAAACCCCAATAATTGTGACAGAGCCCTTTCAGAGAGGGGGGTTCTGCCAGGTTTGTATTTTACCCCATTTTTCTCCAGCCCCCTGAAGGACGCAGTGACAGTAGAAGGGCTGTTCCCTAACGGGAGTGTTTATTACACAGGAAAATGCCAGGTTTTCTGCCCCAGGATCCCTGGCAGTGTCCAAGGCCGGGTTGGATGGGGCCAATCATCCAACATCCAACTTAAATCCCATCCAGTGCCACCCCTGCCATGGGCAGGGACACCTCCCACTGTCCCAGGCTGCTCCAAGCCCCGATGTCCAACCTGGCCTTGGGCACTGCCAGGGATCCAGGGGCAGCCACAGCTGCTCTGGGAATTCCATCCCAGCCCCTCCCCACCCTCCCAGCCTGGAATTCCTTCCCAATATCCCATCCATCCATCTAAGGATGGAGTGTGAGTTCATGGATCCTGCTCATAGCCCAGCAAAGCAAATTGCCCTAATTAGCTGATCAGCCCTAATCAATACCCAACCTGTGGCTATCAACTGTAGATTAATGATGGGAATTTCCATCCCAAGCTGGAATCTGTGCCCATAAATCACTGGGAGCATCTGGCTGCCTGTACATTATTGACCCACTTATATAATTTTGTATTTTCCATAAATCTCTGGGATTTATTTGGTCTCCTCCCTTTGCTGTTTCCTTGCCATGGAGCTTTTTTTAGCCTCCAGAATCTCGGAGCAGCTGGTGCTTGGCTGACTTGGGGACCATCGTTTTCCGTGCTGAGATAATTCCCTCCTGTTCCAGGAGAGGATCCACTCAGACCCTGGGCTGCTGCAGAGGGAAGGGTTTATTGGAATATTGTGAGGAATCACAGGAATTACTCCCCAGGAAGGGAGAGACAAATAATCTAGAGTCATATGGAATGAAATCAAAGAATGGTTGGGTGGGAAGGGACCTTAAATCCCATCCCATTCCCACTTTGCCATGGGCAGGGACAACTCCCACTATCCCAGGGTGCCTTGGGCACTGCCAGGGATCCAGGGGCAGCCACAGCTTCTCTGGGAATCCCAGCCCAGCCAGGAATTCCTTCCCAATATCCCATCCATCCCTGCCCTCTGGCAGTGGGAAGCCATTCCCTGTGTCCTGTCCCTCCAGCCCTTGTCCCCAGTCCCTCTCCAGCTCTCCTGGAGCCCCTTCAGGCCCTGCAAGGGGCTCTGAGCTCTCCCTGGATCCTTCCCTTCTCCAGGTGAACATTCCCAGCTCTCCAGCCCAGCTCCCTGTGGGAGATGCTCCAACCCCCTCAGCAATGGCACAAAGTTATTCCATGTGAATATGTAATTTTCCTGTTATTCAGCAGAGCAATCTCTCCTTGACTGGGATTTGATTGATTATTGCTTTTCCTCGGAGAAATCCTATTAATTGCCGCGTTAGCATAATTTGGAACGCTAATTGGTGTCGTGTCCAGATTGGAAGGCACAGCCCCAGCCTGTGCCCTGCTGTCTCTGCTGGCAGCAGATCCCTCTGCCTGGCAGCGTTCCAGGGCCGGGCTGTTTTGGTTGAAGGAAAACAGGCTGGATCTGGTATTTTCCAGGAAAAGCGAGCCCTGTGGCTGCTGTCCCCAGTACCCACTGAGCCGGGTTTAGCACCAGGCCAGCTGAAGCTTTAGGCCTGGCCAGGGGTCTCTGGCTCTGGTGCCAATGACACCCCCTGCAAACGGCAATGGGATCGTCAGGGATGATCCTGCTCCTCGAATAGATCCCACGGATGGCAGGGAATGCTGTGGAAACATGGATCCCCCAATCCAAGGAAAAGGTGTTTTCTGTGCTTTTCTGTGGCCCTGCTGCTCATCAAAGGGAGGCAAGGCCAGACCTGCTGATGTTTTACTGATGCAGCCACCACGAGGCTGAAGAGGACACTCCAATATTTAAATTACGGATAATCACTTCTGGTAGGATTTGGGAGAGCTTTGGGAGGGTTCCCCATCCCTGGCAGTGTCCCAGGCCAGGCTGGATGGGGCTTGGAGCAGCCTGGGACAGTGGAAGGTGTCCCTGCCCATGGCAAGGGTGGCACTGGATGGGCTTTAAGGTCCTTTCCAACCCAACGCATCCTGAGGTTTTCGGATTCTATGGAAAGTGTCTGGCTGGATTTTTCACTGCTTATTTTACATTTTGGTGGGACTGACCTCTAAATCCAGCTGGGGACTGAGAACAACACCTGGAACAATCTTCCTTCCATTTTCAGTCATGTTCTCTCCTAAATTTCTTGAAATCTCAGGAAATATTTTAAGAGGAGGAATAAATCCTCCACAGCAGTCAGTTTCCTTCCTCTGGAAAAGGATGTTGAGGTTGGAGAAAATGGAGTGAAGGAAATGCCAGGGATCTGGTACACCGGGGATCCATTCCCTTTGGAAAACCAGTCTTCCCTTGGCCTCTGAAACTGGGGAATCACTTCCCTGCTGGGATGGCACAGGGACTCCACGGTGAGGTTGGAAGGGATCACAGCTCCCTGGGGAAGCTGGACCCTGCAATTCCCACTTTTTGGAAGGAAAGCCACTGGAGCATTACAAGGCCACGCCCAGCATGTCCTGGCAGGGGATGCTCCACACGGGAATTCCCTCTTCCACAGCCCTTGGAGTCCAAGATTCCAGACAAGCTCCACACGGGAATTCCCTCTTCCACAGCCCTTGGAGTCCAGGATTCCAGAGAAGCTCCACACGGGAATTCCCTCTTCCACAGCCCTTGGAGTCCAGGATTCCAGAGAAGCCTTGGAGAGGTCCAAGGCTAATGGAGAAGTGAAATATGGGACGTGTCAGGAGTTTAATTAAAGAGAGAATGATTCCAGTCCCTCAGCTCGTTTAAACCGGAGCTCAGGAGGGTCTTCTCTCATCACAGGTAATTATCCAAGCATTCCCTGCTCACATTCCCGAGGAAGAGCGGAGTGTGCTCATCCATCACCTGGTTAATGCCAGGGTTTGTGATAAACAGGAACAAGGCATCAGCAGGTGAAGTGTGATTGGGATCTTCTCAGCTCCCTCAGCACCAGAGGAGCCTTTCCCAAACCTATCCCAAGAGCTGTTTCAAAGCAGAAATATTTTAAAATATTAACTAATTAATTTAAAAATCTAATTAAATAATTGGATAATTAATTTAATTTCATTTAAATCATTAAATAACTGAATAATTATCTCCTCCCAGGGTAGAGAGGAAGAACAAAGCCTTCCATGGCACAGGTGAAAACCCAGCGTTTCCCTGAGGCTTCCCAAGCCCTGGGTGCTGTCCCATCCTCTCCAGGGGTCGGAGCTGGGGACTCACCCAGGCTGAACCTCCTCGGGGGTGATGAATCCCCACCATCTGCACCGTGAATCCTCAGGGGAGCACTGCAGAGGGAAAACCGGGCAGAGCACGGCTGCTGCTCCTGGCAAAGAGCACCTGGAAGCTGTGCCAGGGCCTTGGGTTCAGCCCCAGAGTGCTCCAGGAGGGCACAGTTCCTGTGCTGGCAGATCTCCTCAGACAAGGTTTGCTTTGGGTCCTTTTCCTCCCCATTTTGGTGCAGAAAAGGCCCAATTAAAGGGGCCCAAAAAACCCAATTGAAAGTGCAGAAAAAGCCCAATTAAAAGTGCAGAAAAAGCCCAATTTAAGGGGCACAAAAAGCCCAATTAAAGGGGCAGAGAAAGCCAATTAAGGTGCACAAAAAGCCCCATTAAAGGTGCCTTCAAGCGTGGCTGGCAGGTTCCCTTCCCTGCCCATGGAGGGGATGGAATGGGATTGGCTTTAAGGTCCCTTCCAACCCAATCCCATCTGGGATACGGTCGCAAAAAGGGTCCGTGTGGAAGAGGTGGGAATGCAGCAGCAGGGCAGGGATGGGCAGGGATCCCCAAGGTTCTCCCTCACCTCCTGCCCACCCTGTGCCTCGGATCAGGGCTGGGACCCTCAATGTCCCAGTCCCGGCAGCTCTGGGATCTCCACCCCAGGCAGGGCTGTTCCAGGGGGGCTGCAGCTCCCGGAGAACCCACCCTGAGACCCGGCACCCCGAGCCGGGCTGCACCCCTGGATCCCGGTCCCACAGGAGGCTCTGGATGGACCCCGCTGGGCTCCGGGGCTGAGCTCGGCAGCTCCAGAGGAGCAGGGACACATTTCGAGTGGGAATAATCTGCATTATGAATGAAGGAACGCGTCACGCCAGCCCTACACGGAAAGGCACTCGCGGTGCCGCTCTCCAGCGGCTGTTGGAGGGAACAGGACTTCATTCCTTTTTCCATGCTTCATCCATATGGAAAGCCCCTCTGTGGAGGTAAAAACCTTTTATGCTCATCCATAGATAATGAGGGAAGAGTTATAAATACCTAATGGTATTTAGATCTCTCACAAGTGCGTGCTTTAGCTCTTCTTAGGGCTGGAATTGTCTCCTGCCGGGCCTCTCCCAGCCTGTTTTCCCCGGAGAACGGGAACGGCACTTGGAGACATGGATGTGTTTAATGAATGAGTTGGATCGCTCAGAAGGTTGTTAAATCTGTGTATCCAGACCCAGGGGCTGGGGGGAGAGGGGTGGCGGCTGAACAGCTGAGTCTCCCAGGAGTATTTCATGGGGCACAGTGAAGCTGTGGCCCGGCAGGAAAAGGATGTCAGCAGAACTGCAACCCCTCTTCCCTGCCTGAAGGCAAAGGTGGAGCTCAGAAATCAGCTCCCCACAACAGGAGAGGCGTTTCAGGGCCTCTCCTAGGCAGAGAAAAGTAGGAACGGCATCTCTAAGGTCGTTCCCAACCCAAAGCATTCCGGGATTCCCGGAGTCTGAGTGGCAGTGGTTGATTCCAGAGGGATGATTTGTTCTAGAACACTCGGAGTGTGAACGTGTGCCCAGGCCGCTCGTGCAGACCTTGAATCCAGGCTCTCCGTGTCCCCAGGTGCCACATTCCATGGCTCGGGAATCCTGCAGGGGTGGGGGGCAGTACCCTGTCACCAAGGGGGTCACTGCACCGGGGTCTGGCCCTGCCCGCAGTCACTGAGACAGCTCTTCCCAGCTCCTGGCTGAGCTGTTTTCCATCTCTTTGGGCGGAGTGTGGCTGTGCCAGGCTCCTGGCACCACTTCCCTCACGCTGGGACGGGGCACCCAGCTGCTTTGGGGACAGAACAAAGGGAGAGCAGGGCAAAGGAAAATCGTTTAGGATCTCGCAGAACCTGCCTGGGGAAGGGACATCAGGGCTGCGGCAAGAGCACAGCCCCAAGGTGCTCCTGGGAGGCCATAAAAAGGGTTGCAGCTCATTAGCTAATTAGCTGAAGTGCCAATTAGGTGCACCCTGCCCTGCTCCAAGTCAGGCCCAGGTGGGAGCTGCTCTGGAAGGGGCAGTCTGGGATGGCCGGGCTCCCCGCAGGAATGGCCCTTGCTGCTGGTGAGGGGTGCAGGTGAGTGTGGGGTGCGGGGATGTGGCAGTGGGATTTTGGGAAGGGCTTCGGGTGGCTCGGGTGGGGCTGGCTGTGCTTGGCGTGGTTTGGAGCTGGGCGGGGTGGCTCAAGGTGGTCCCTGTGCAGCCGGGCTGCTCCTGGGGGCTGTCCCTGCCTCGGGAGGGCTCCCGCAAATGTCCCAAATCCCTCCTGGATCCCAGGATCTGCTTTTGTGGCGCTCCCAGCTCCTCATTAGTTGAGATCAAGCCCTGCAAATGGCTTTCTGCTCCCAGAAACAGCCCTGGGGGCTCGCTGGGGCGTGGAAGTGCTCAGGACACCGAATTCCATTCGGGAAGCGGTGTTGGAGCTGAGGACTTGCAGTGCGGCTCGTCTGGCGCTTGGCTGAGTGCGGAGGGGCAGACCCTGCTCACGGCCCTGTTAAAGGGGGTTTTGGGGTGGTTTCTGTAGTGTTGAGCGGAACTGGAGCTCTGAAGGGAGCCGAAGGTGCTCTGACCCCGCAGCGGAGCCGGGAGGCTGGGTGGGAGCGGGGCTGGGGTTGGATTGATGGAGCACCTGCAGTGCTGGGGAAAGGGTTGGGATCAGCCTTGGAGGGTTTTCCCACCTTAAAGATTCCAGGAAATGTCTTTTCTTGGTGTGTTCAAGTATTCCATGGTTTGGGGGGGAAGGGACCCTAAAGCTCATCCAGTGCCACCCCCACCATGTGCAGGGACACCTCCCACTGTCCCAGGCTGCTCCAAGCCCCAGTGTCCAGCCTGGCTTGGGACATTTCCAGGGATCCAGCCACAGCTTCTGTGGATAACCCGTGCCAGGGCCTCCCCATCCTCCCAGGGAAGAATTTCTCCCGGTTTTCCCGGCTCCTTTCCCACCCCGGGGGCACCGTGGCTGCAGGATCTGGTTTAGTGTTGTCAGCTCCTGCCTGGAGTGAGGTGATGCATCCACAGAACCCCACGGAAGCTCGGCTGCACTTTCCCCTCTTGCCTGGCTCAGATTTGTGCATCCTGGGCTCAGCTCTGTCCATTTCCCATCTCTTTGGATGGAATGTGCCTGTGCCAGGCTCCTGGTGCAGCTACCCTGGGTTGGGATGGGGCTTCCAGCTGCTCAGGATAGAGAGGGAGAGCCAGGCTAAGGGGTGTGAAGGGGATAATTCCAAACCCTGGAGCATTTCCAGCCTCTGGGACCAGATAAATGTGCCTGGCCCTACATCTTCCCCAACCTGTGCTGACAAATTGGTCGGTCTTCACATGCACAGCTCCTGAAAAATGGCAAAATCTCGTTATTTTGTAGCATGTGGAACCATTCCAAGCCAAAACAGCTTCTCTGGAATATTTGCTGCGATTCCCAGGTATAAGTGGAAGCCATAATTAGCAGGCTGGTGTGAGAACCCAAACACTCCTCAGGCTGGAGGAGATGCAATCTGCTGAAGTAGATTCCGATCCCATGGGATGCTCAGAGCTCCTGCACTGCAGCTGGAGCTGGATTTGCATCCCGAGCCGGGTGCTGGCAGCTCTGGCTCAGTGACTGGATTTGGATCCTTCTGTCCATCAGGAGCTGTCCAGAGCAGCAACCCAGAGCTCCTGAGGCCTCCGATGGTTCCCCCCAGGGTGTTCCCTGTTTGCTGAGCCCTGTCCTGCTCACCCTGGGTTCATCTGAAATCGAAGCAGAGAGGGCAGCTGGGAGGGGGAGCAGGCACTGATCGGAGGCTGCATTTCCATGGAGTGCCCTGGAGTGGGAATAAAAGTCCTTTGGACAGTGTGCAGGCTTGGAAAACAGAGCAGAGCCCTCCTCCTCCATCTCCATGGAAATGCAGAGCTTCCCACCCTGTGTGCTTCACCATTTAGGATCTCTGAGAGTCCCCGATGTATTCGGGCTGTGGTTGATTTAACCCTGAAGGATTTAACCCTTTGCTGCTCCTGAGAGATCAATATCCAGCGGGAATGATTTTCCTGAACATAAAATGGGAATTAGGGAGGGATTTTTCTGTTTCTGGAGCAGGATTTACTTCCTGGGTTATAAGCTGCCCTTACAAGAACAGAGTCTTTGAGTTTGGATAAAGAAGAAACTGGGAAGAATTTGTTCCCTGTGAGGGTGGGCAGGCCCTGGCACAGGGTGCCCAGAGCAGCTGTGGCTGCCCCTGGATCCCTGGCAGTGCCCAAGGCCAGGTTGGACGGGGCTTGGAGCAGCCTGGGACAGTGGGAGGTGTCCCTGCCCATGGCAGGGGTGGGATGAGATGGGATTTGAGGTCCCTCCCAGTCCAAACTATTTTATATTTCCATTCTCTTCAGCTCCAACCCCGCTGTAAGCAGTGCCTGAAACGAGAGTTCCCCCCAGTGATTAACTCCGGACAGGGAATGTTGGCTTCAAACTCCTGGAGCACCAGGCTGGCTCCTGGATTCTCTCCTGAACCAGGCCAGATCCCATCAGCACCGCCTCAGGCCGGGCGTGCAGGGAGGGACGGGCTCATTAGCAGCTGGGTGATTAAGAGGCTGTTGTGGGAGCAGCCCTTGGATCCCTCCTGGTGAACAGCTCCTGTACAAGCGGGAGCAAACGGGATCACTCCAAGCGGGATCATTCAATCCAGAAGGGATTAGAGCAAGAGTCGGGGTTAATTGCAGTGCTGGGGTTAATTGCCGTGTGGATCCCTTTCGTAGGGAGCTCCACCACCACTGAGAGTATGTGGGGATTGAGGATCCCCAGGAGCTCCGGGAGTGATTCCAGGAGCTGCCTCTGTAACCCAAAGCTGGAATTAGCCGTGCCCATGACTGTCCCCTCTCCACGCGGGGATGATCCACGGGTTGGTGTCCAGCCCCTGGAACCAGGAGGAAATGCCTTTCCACAGCTGCTTTTGCTGCTTTTTCACGCTCGCCCTCACGAGAAGTGCTGGTTTGGGATGTTTAACGTGGATGAGCTTTAAGGTCCCTTCCCCCAAACCCTTCTGGGATTTCAGGAGCGCTCGGGGGTCGGAGCTGAGGCTGTAACAGCACCAGGGAACCTCGGAGCCCCAAACTGCTCCAGTGTGCCAAACCCTGCTGCAAAAACATCTCCGCAGCCTGCACCGAAGCCCTGCTTTCCATCCCCATCCCTCCTTCCTGCCCCTCCTCGCTCCCGGCTTCCCGAAGGCGGCACCGCCGGTGTTTGCAGGGAGCAGGGGACGAGCCCAGCGGGGGTGGGAGGCTCCCGACAGCCCGGAGGGGCTGCAGAGGGCTCGGCCCGAACCCCGAGCTGTTATTTACCCCGGGCAGAGCCACTTTGCTGTGGAAAACCGCGGGTAATGGGTCCTGGAGAGGAAATTGGGGTGTTTTCTGGGTGTTCAGGGCTATTATCCTTTAGATTAAGAGCAGCCAGTCCCAGCTAATGAGCTCCAGCCCACAGCGTGCGCGAGATGAACTCTTGCTACCTAGAGAGCTTTGGTTAATCTTGTAATTATCAAATGAATGAAATGGCTCCTAACAGCCTGTAATTTCGTGGTCAAGCAGATAATTGCCAGCCCTGCCTCAAGCAGGGAAAATCCGCCTCGGTGGGAATCAGCTCTGGGCTCCAGGTCCGGGGGCAGCGGGTTCTGCTCCACCCTGGCTGCCCAGGGGCTTTGGACTCCCCGTCCCTGGAGGGGGCCGGGGAAGGGCTAGAGGTGACAGTGCTGAGTTCTGCAGAGTCACAAGGTCCCCCCTGAGCCTCCTTTGCTCCAGGCTGAGCCCCTTCCCAGCTCCCTCAGCTGATCCAGGCATGTCTGGTTTGGGGGGGAAAAAAATCCTTGGATTTGGCAATTCCTAATAGCACCTGTCCCTGAAAGTTTTGACAGCTGGAAATAGAAAACCATAAAAAAACCCTTCCAGAGCTGAGTCACTTGGTGCTCTGGGCTGGGAATGGGGCACAGGCTGGGTTTGATGCTCCTGGAGGGCTTTTCCAGCCTCAGGGATTCCAGGATTTTGGGGTATCAGAGCTGCTGGGTCTGAGATCAGCAGGGGGCCCCAGCCTGGCTCTCGCAGCAGATCCCAGCCCTTCCTGGGGTGGACATCTCACCCCTCTGAGCTCTGCAGCTTTGCCTCCTCCTCATTCCAAGCCGAATTTGAAATCCCTGCTGTTCAGGAGCTACTGGAGCTGGATTTTTCCTTCTCCCTGTGCTTTGACCCAGCTGCTTTGGGTTTCATGAAGCAACCGCTGACTTTCCCCTTATTAACATTTGCTGCTGCTTATAAATAAGAAATGAGGTTCTAATAATAATCACTTTCTTTGCTTAATTAAGGCACTTTCATTTAACGACTGCTGAGTGTTTTTCTGCTTCCCAGTTTGTTTTTGAGCACCTTGCCTTAATGATGGCAGGCTTTGAGGGATGGCCCTCAGGAGGAGGAACTTTCCTGGACAAATTAGGGACGCTCTGGGGACCGAGTGGTGACAGTCAGGTGTGACCCAGGGCTCTGCCATTAATGACTTCCAGATGTCTCCAGTGATGTTTTCAGGGAATGTGCTGGAAGAGGCAGGCAGGGAAATTCAGGCAGGTGATTGCAGTAAATCCCAGTTCCAAGGGCAGCTCCTCTTTCCTCACCAACAACCTGGGAAGGGGCAGAGTGGGAATAAAGGGAGGGAGAACCAGCACCTCAAGCTGAGGGATGAGAGCAGCGAAACGCTGGAGCTGTGCCCGGTGTCTTTAGCAGCCCTTCCCACATTATTTAAAGTCGTTCCCTCGAAAACGTTGCTTTAAAAATACAACAGCTCCAGAAACAGCGAGAACTCGAAGGTTTTGATGCATCCCTGCAGAAACACTCGGGGAACAATGGCAGGAGTTCGTACCACAGGAATGGGGGTGTTTGTGATAAAACCCGCAGGGGAACAGCGCTGGGGCTGCGAGAGGAGCAGGGGCACGGGGGTGATTCCTTTGGGGAATGTCAGCCCAGACTTCTGGGGTTTGATCGTCTCCCTGCAGGAGCCAAGAGGTGCCTGGTGGGGCAGGAAAAGGGGGAAAGGAGCAGGGATTTAAACGGGATTTAAGGAAGATTTTTTACAGTGAGGGTGGGGCGGCCCTGGCACAGATTTCCCAGGAAAGCTGTGGCTGTCCCTGGATCCTTGGAAGTGTCCCAGGCCAGGCTGGATGGGGCTTGGAGCAGCCTGGGATGGTGGAAGGTGTTGGGGTTGGAATGGGACGGGATTTAAAGTCCCTTCCAGCCCAAACCAGGCTGGGCTGTGCTGAGCTGCCGTTCATGGGAAGCGTTCAGGGAATCACAGAACGGCTCCGGCGTTTCCCTCGGGATGGGAAGAACCGATTCCACCTCCCAGCAGTTGTCCTGATGCAAACCCTGATATTTTGCCTGACAAAGGCCGGTGATTAGGGACTTGTTTGGGGTTGCTGGCCCCTTGTGGAGAGCTCTAATTGCACCATTGGAATGACCAAAATATCCCTCCCCAGCCCGCGGGTGCTGGGCAGTCTCGCTCCAAAGTGACTCAGCTCTGGAATCAGGGTTTTGATGGTTTTTTATTTCCACTTGTCAAAACTTTCAGGGAAATGTGTTATTAGGAATTACCAAATCCAAGGATTTTTTTTCCCCCCAAATTAGAAATACCTGGATCAGCTGAGGGAGCTGGGAAGGGGCTGGAGAATTCCTGAGGGGGCTGGGAAAGGGGCTCAGGCTGGAGAAAAGGAGCTCAGGGGGGACCTTGTGGCTCTGCACAACTCCCTGGCAGGAGGGGGCAGCCGGGGGGGGTCGGGCTCTGCTCGCAGGGAACAGGGACAGGAGGAGAGGGAACGGCCTCAGGCTGGGCCAGGGGAGGTTTAGTTGGATATTGGGAACATTTCCTGCCCATCCCATCGCAGGGCGTGAAGCTCCAGCATTCCCTGTTTGCTCCGGGCGGGATTTACGTGTGAAGCCCAGGGAGCCCGGGAATGCTGAGTGCAAACATTCCCTGCCCTTTTCCAGAAGGTATCCATGGATTCCAGCTGATCCCGCAGGTGCCCATCCCTCCCCTCGCCTTCCCGTGCCCACCTGCTCCAAGGTGCGTGGTTCGGCTAAAAAAAGCCCGTTAATTAAACATTCCTGGCTGTGCCAGATGGAGCCGAGCTCCCGGGCCGGGAGGGATTTGGGAACCCTGGGAAGGCACAAAGGCGCTGCCAGCCCTGTCCCGGCTGGGCAGGGGGTGCCCGGGGACGGGCTGACGGCAGAGCCATCCCCGTGCTCTAACGGGACACCCCAAGGGGAAGGAGTGTGGGATGTTGAGCTCCCAGCTGGGCTGGGTGATGGAAGAACGGCTTTCCTCTCGGGAATTCCGCTCTGGAATGTGGCACGGGAAGCGCAGCCGTGCAGGACCTGCCCTGTGGATGAGCGCCGTTCCCTCCGCGCTGCTCACACAGGAACCGTGGAGTGTCCTTTGCATCCAAGGTTGTTTCCATGACAACCGGACGGGATCTCTGGGACCGGGAATGTCGCCGCTCCCTGCACCGGCGCTGGGAATTCTGCTCTGCTCCTTTCCCCATTGAAACGGGCAGAGGGGGCAAGGGATGGGAATAATCCTGGAGTTCCAGAACTTTCCCCTCGCATGCCCTGGCCGTTGGCTCGTGAGGGAATTGCAGGAATTTTGGATGGAAAAGCTGCAGCCCCGTCCTGGGCTGATGGGCAGTCAGGTGCTGGGTGCCCCTTGCAGGGCCTAAAGGGGCTCCAGGAGAGCTGGAGAGGGACTGGGGACAAGGGATGGAGGGACAGGACACAGGGAATGGCTTCCCACTGCCAGAGGGCAGGGATGGATGGGATATTGGGAAGGAATTCCCGGCTGGGCTGGAATTCCCAGAGGAGCTGTGACTGCCCCTGGATCCCTGGAAGTGTCCAAGGCCAGTTTGGACAGGGTTTGGAGCAGCCTGGGACAGTGGGAGGTGCTGGGGTTGGAACGGGATGAGCTTTAAGGTCCTTTCCAACCCAAACCAGTCTGGGATTCCACGTGAAGGTTTTTTGGTGATATTTTATGATTTTTTGGGTAAATGCATACCCACTGGTGGTCCCAGCCAGTGCCAAATGTCCCCCATCCATCCCTGGGCTGTAATTCCAACAGGTCCCAGGGGAGCCTGCTACTCCAGCTGGATCCCACATTCCCTTTCCTTAGGCTGTGCTGCTGAACCACCACCAGGAATTCCTTTGTCCTGGTGTGTGTGTGTACATGAAACCGTGGAAAGCCCGATTTGGGATGCAGGGACCCAGCCTGGACTTGGGATCCTCCTGAGCCTGAAAAACAGCAACCCCTGTCCTGAGGGACACAGGGGCAGCAGGAGGAGGGAGAAGCTGGGATATGGGATAGAGGGGCAGCAGGAGGAGGGAAAAGCTGGGATATGGGATAGAGGGGCAGCAGGAGGGAGAAGCTGGGATATGGGATAGAGGGGCAGCAGGAGGAGGGAAAAGCTGGGATAAGGGATAGAGGGGCAGCAGGAGAAGCTGGGATATGGGATAGAGGGGCAGCACGAGGGAGAAGCTGGGACACGGTGCCTCTCTCTGCTGGGAGCAGGGGAAGTCCAGCAGCAAATCCCCTTTCCACACTTTTATTCCCTAATTAGAGCCGGCTGGAAGCCCCAGAACCCCGTGGATTCCAATTACCCAGTGAATTTAATCAAGGAATAATAGAACCGTGGGCTGGAGTGGGCAGGAGGGCACCTGCAGGACCTTGTGGTGATGCTGCCGTTGTCCTGCTGCCGGCTCCTGTTCCCTGCTTCCCGAGGTTCTGGGGATGCAGCTCTGTCTCTATAGAAACGGGCCCTGGGCTCTGCTGCAGTCGCTCCTCCAGGGCTTCATTTCGGGAAATTAACGGCGGGAGGAGGAGAGAACACGGGATAAGGAAGGTCTCGAATTTACACATCGAGGGGTTGGTTTGTCCTATTTGGGAGGGGAAAGGGGAAGGAAAATTATGGGTTGTATGTATTTAATTAACATTTAATGCACGTGGAAGAGCGGGGGCATTTCAATTTCCTTTGACCCCGAAATGGCCCCATCAAACCACCGAAGCTGGACGGACAACGGACACAAATTCCTTTATTTACTCCTTTATTTATTTATTTATTTAGGAGAACCAGTTCCAGACAGATTTTCCTCCCGGTGCTTTCCCCTCTCTTAAGACAAACCCAGAATGTTGCTTTGGTGAAATCCTCTCTTTTTGATAGATTTGTTATTATTTAATGTTTATTATGCTGTGGGTTGCTTGGAGAGCCATCAGTGACAGAATTCCTGCCCCATTCCCAGCAAGGGCTGCCATGATTCCATAAGGAATTGGATTTCCTAGGGAACCATGTGACTGTTCCCTCATTAATTCCTCCTTTGGGAGCAGATTCCATATGAATTCACATGGCTTCGGTTGAAATTCCAAGGATATTATTCCCAAGGGTGACTTGCCTACACTTTGGGTTGGATTAATCTTTTTTTAGGGCGCGATTTAGCAAGTGCTGGAAATTCTCCTCAGGGCTCGTGCAGCCTCTACTTCCAAAATATCCTGGGGAAAGGCTGGAATGCAGCATTCCAGCTCTGCCAGGAGCAGGGCTGTGTGGGAAGTGCTGCACAGAAACAGAACTGCTCCTGAAGAGCAGCAGGAAAGGAGGAATAAAAACCAGGAGGTTTTTGCTGCTGGAAATGACTAATTTAAAACAAAACCAAAGCCTTCCCAAAGCACTGTCTCCTGCTGGAAGCAGGATTTTCCATCAGATTTCCAGGATTTGGCAAGAATGTCTAAAAAAAAGCTGGTTAAATATTTCAGATGTTCAGCTAAAGTTCACTCCGGGAAGGAATTGCACCTGGAAGTTGTTCCTTGGGGTCTGTTTTATTTGGAGCGATGCTCTGGGCTCCTCAGGATGGGGCAGCTCCCATCCCAAATATCCCATGGGAATAGAAACACTTTAGCATTCCTGGGATAAAGCAGTTTGTCTTCAGCTTTGGCCCTCCCAGATCCCTGAGGATCCGGTGCTGCCGTTTGAAGACTCTTGAAAGGTGGGAGGAAGCCCTGGGCAGCCCCCGGGGTGAGATCCCCTTATCCCTCCCAATTCCCAGCCCCTGGAAGTGACTGATCCCAAAATCCCAGTGGGGAAAGAGGGATCCAAACAGGAATTTGGGATATTAAAGATTTAGAGAGTAGTGACGAGACCCTGCCAGTTGGGATGTGAGCCATGGCAGGATAAGAGAATGAGAATTCGGATTTTATTCCAGCAAAATTTGTATTCTAGGATTTTGGATGCCGGGAGCAACTTCAGCTCCCAGCAGTGTTTCCAGGTGGAAGGGTTTGATAATATTCCCATTTTACCATCTCCTGACTCCAGAGCTCTCCTGGTGGGTGCAGAGCTCCCACTGGGCCCTGCCACGGGTGTGGGAGCCAAACTGGAACTGGGAGATTCCGGATCGAAGGACAAAAGGGGAATATTTTGGAAATACATCCCTTTTTAAAATTAAATTCCCTCCCAGATAATATTCCAGCTTTGAAGCCTCCTGCCTCCCTGGCCTCCTTGACTGCCTGTGTAGGGCACCTCTGGATTTTCCAGCTCCTGGTTCCTCCGTGGCAATGGGATCATTCTGGCTCCGCAGGACTAACACTGGAAAACAGCTCGGATTCCCTTTTTTCCCTTTTTTCCCTTTTTTCCCTTTTTCCCCTTTTTCCCCTTTTTCCCCTTTTTTTTCCCCTTTTTTCCCCTTTTTTCCCTTTTTTCCCTTTTTTCCCTTTTTTCCCTTTTTTCCCTTTTTTCCCTTTTTTCCCTTTTTTCCCTCACAGGAATTCCTGCCACCAGGACTGGGGAATTCTTCCCTGTGCTGGCACAGCCTAAAATTTCCTCATGAGGTGCTGCCAGAGGGATTTTTCATGGACGCATCCCATGGATTCCTCCATAAATCTCTGCACATGATCCATGGGGAACTGGAGGCCGGATTTTGAGCGTGGATAAGGGAGACCTGCGGGAAAGCAGCCGCTGAAGGCACCAGGACCACAACAATTCCTGTGCTCCGTCGCCATGGAAACAGCGAATCCACACTGGGCCCTGGATGCAAACCGGATCCCAGCGGGAGCAGTGGTGGGACGGCTCCAGAACAGCTCCGTGTGCTCGGCATGGAGGGGAAATGTGGGAAAAGGGGCTTCCATCTCCAGCTGATCCCAGTGCTTCTGGTGGGTGATGCAGGTGAGCCACGGGATGGAGCAGGAGGATTTTATTATCCACTGGTGAGGGCAAGGGTGAGAAAAATCCCTGGGGTGATCCCACAGAGAGAATCCCACAATGGCTTAGCCTGGAAAAGCCTTCCAAGGCCATGGAGTCCAACCATTCCCAGCACTGCCCCTGTCCCCAGGTGCCACATCCACAGGGTACCTCCAGGGTGAAATCCCTCCAGGGATGGGCACTCCAAACCTCCCTGGGCAGTTCCAAGGTCCGAACACCCTTTCCATGGGGAAATTCCTGCTGATGCCCACCCTGCCCTGGGACTGTGTCACCCCAGGGGCTGGCACAAAATGAAATTCCACGTGGGAATTTCCAAAGGAGTGTGGCTGTCACATCCAGAGCTGGGCAGATCCTGATGCAGGCGTGTCCTGCTCTTGTCCCTGAGCTCGGGGCTGTCACTGGGAGCTTCACTCCCAATTTCCTCCGAGGCTGCAGAGCTGAGGAGCCCGAAGGCTCCTCCAGGAGGAAAGTTCCTTGTGTGGGGACGAGGGATCCTTGGCTGCTTCCTGCTTTTCCAGCTGCAATAAAGCCACGGCAACCTCACGGAAAAGAGCAAAAAAAGGGAAAAAGGCAAATCCAGAGCAGGAAAAGGGGCAGAAATGGAGTCACAGAGACTTCTCCTGTGCTTCCTTTCGCAGGGAATAAAGAGGATGGAAGGAAGGAAGGTTTGGGCTTTGGCGGCTGCAGGACCAGCCCTCACCGGGCTCTTGGATTCCGAATGTTTGGAATGAGCTTATCCCACAAAAAGGAGCTGTGGGCACCTCCTGGCTCAAGCTGCGGGTTGGGAGGCCCTGGCACAGATTCCCAGAGAAGCTGTGGCTGCCCCTGGATCCCTGGCAGTGTCCAGGTTGGAATAACCTGGGATAGGGGGAGGTGTCCCCTGCCCATGGCTGGGGTGGGATTGGGATGGGATTTAAGCTCCCTCCATCCCAAACCATTCCAGAATTCCATGGATGGAAAGCTCCCATTCCACAGGGAGTCACTCTGGAAGGATGTCCGTGTGTCTCAAGGGCGATCCCAGCTGTCTCCCTTTCCAGCCTGAGGAACAGCCATTTTTCCAACCATTTTCCAGAGGCAAGCTCCGAAAAATTCGGGAAGGAAGTTCAGCCTCGTTAAAACCCCTCCTTGTGTTCCCTGTCCCCCCCGACCCTCTGTGCACTCCACGCTGCCTTCCAAAGGCAGGGAAACAGAGAGCTGGGAATGGGATCCATCCCGGAAACCCCTTCCATGTGCATCCACACATGGGATATTTGTGGAAGCAGCAGCAGCATCTGGATCTTGGCCTGACCAGGGGCACCTTTTATTACAGCAAGAATTAATTAGTATTTGATTATTTATGGAACATTGAGGAGCTTCACCGGCCTGTCCTGGCACTGGGAATTCCCGATGGCTCCTTGGCCCATGGATCCCAAGGGAATATTATATTTTTGTTGTTAAAAAAGGAGATTTTAATGAAATTCTGGTAATTTTGTGCTCTGAGTTGCTCAAATTAAGCCCCACCCTTCAGACACATCAACCCAGGTGCCCAAATTCCCACTGTCCAGGGAAGAAACAGGAAAAGTAGAAAAAGATGGAATTTTTTTTCACTTCTTAAGAAATGGGAGGATTGGGAATTCCTAGAGTGAGGAGTTTTATGCCAAAAAAAACCCCAAAACCCAAACCAGAAAAACCCAACCAAATAAAAACCTAAAAAAATCCCAACCAACCAAAAACCTTCAAAAACCCCAAAAAACCAACAAAAAACCCAATAAAAAATAAACCCACATTTAAAAGAATCCCAGGGGATATTTAAGAGATTCCCCAGCATTTAACAGAGCCATTCCCCATGCAGAGGGGGATTTTTGCTCCAAGCTGAGAAGGTTCTCCCAGTCCCATTCCGGCACCATCCGCTCCTTTCCCTGCAGTCTCCAGTGGTCCAGGACTCCTCTTTTTCTTTCTTGAAGGAAAAATTCCAATTTATTTAACTCCACCTCATTTACAGACTCATTTCATTCCCTTTTTATCCCAAAATTCCTGAGCTCTGTGTCCATCCNAAAAGTATAAAATACAGAATAGCAAATATAAATACAGAATATAAAAATAAAATATAGAATAGAAAATGCCAAACATAAACCACAAACTATAAAATGTAAAATAAAAACCAGAGAGTCCAAAGTACCCAATGGCGAATGCCTGTGGCAGAGCCAGCACCTCCGAGTGCTCCCGGTGATTCCCGGCTGGAATGTCGGATAATATCCGGGATTTCTCTCAGCAAACGCTCCTGCCTCTGTTCCCACTGCATTTCCAGTTTGGGACCCCTGGAATTGCTGGGGCGCTTCCCAGCAGCCCTTCCCAGGCCCCTTCCCCCGGGATTTGTGTTCCCGGGCATTTCCCAGGCTGGGCTTGGGGCTGGATCAGCTCGGGACGGAGGAATTTGGGGAAATCTGCTGCAATTTGGTGCTCAGCTCCTCTCCTGGGATGCTCCTGGAGCTGGGACTCCTCGTGTCCCACTGCTCCATGGATCAAACGGGAACGAGCTGGAAAAAACATTCCTGCCTTGGCTCCAGTGCAAAGATTTGAAATATTTTTGTAATATTATTTATTTTAAATATCTTTATTTTCAGTATTTAATATTTATATTTTAAATACTAATTTTAAAATATTATTTTTAAAATCATTTTTATTTTCAGCACTCCAACAATTAATACTTTAATGGCGCAATCATTGCTATTTTTTAGCAGCAGCAATTTTTTAAAGGTTATGATGCAATGAAATAGCCTTTTTTAAAGGACCAATGCATTGCCAAGAGTATCTCGGAGTGAATTTGTTGGCATTTTCCACCCACGTGCTTTAAAAAAAAATACATACATTTGTGCTGTCCTGATGAACAAAAACCAAAACACTT
>VZRS01007568.1:0-31444 GCA_013398055.1 Ifrita kowaldi
CCGCGCCCGCCCCCGGGGACCGAACCAAAGGGTCCTGCGGCAGCGCCCCGCAGCCATTAACTCGGGCAGTTCTTGCCCATCCTGGGCATTCAGCATTTACTGACCCCACCGCCGGCTGTGGAAACGCCACACCGGAAAAATGGCCCTTACTACGGGCTGCTCACCTATCGCCCTTCTCCTGGGCACCATCCCAGCCCATGGCAGCAGCCGTCCCAGCACTGGGGAGGAGATACAGGGCACCTACAGAGCCAGGAGGCTGAGGGCATAAAGAGGGGTAACTGGGGGGACAGGAGGGTGACAAGGACGGAGGGAGGGCCACAACGGGAGGGACCTGTTCATCTCTATCCCTTTAAGCATGGGCAAGAGCAGCGTGACCTGACACTGGGGACTGCGGCACAGGGAGCGTTTGAGCACAGAAGGCAATATCCTACTTCAAAATCTACGGCAGGGAGAAGAGAGCCTGGACCGGCCTTTCAAAGCAGAAAGGGAAGCAGTCTCCCTGGTGCTGCAGAGGAGCAGACAAATTAAAACAAATCCCACTAACAACGAGCTCACACTGCATTCTGGGGACGAACCTGGCTCTGCTCCCACCGCAGAGACCACGGCCAGCCAGCCACTTGCTTTGCTCGAGCTGGAGTAGGTTCAAGAAAAACCTGACTGAAGAGGTTTGAAAAACTGAACCAGTCCCAGAAAGCAGCAAGCGCTCGTGCAGCAATGGTTACACAAGCACACCCATGTGCTTCTCAGCAGCTGTTCCACGCAGCCACCTGACCCTACCTGACCTGTCTGCAGCCACCACCCTGGAGCAATGGAGGCAGGAGCATCCATTGCTGCATTATGCTCCCTTAAAGGAAGAGTCTGGTGCAACATCAGAGTCCAATACCGTTTCCCAGGCCAAGATGTGTTGTAGAGAGGCAAGTCTGTCATAACCTCGTGAAACAGGCTTCAAGAAAACAGAGTCACCTATGTGCAACACATTACTCATTTTAAGAGAGAACATTTACTAGGCCAGGAGAAAATGCTAACTTCCCTGCTTAGTTTGTGCGTTACCCTGTTCTCCACACTGCACAGCTCCTGAACCACCCCTGTGCTCTTTTACAGCAGGTAACTCTTGTGTGAACTGACCTTAGGAAAAAGCTGCTTTTCATACCCCTGGCCCATCCCTCTGCTTAGCTGTCATTCTAAGCAGGAAGCTACTTGCTTTAGGTATCTCAGTATTTATCTTCCCAAGTTAAATTTTGTGGATGTACAACTGCCAACACCAAAACTAGACACAAGTCTCTGACAGCTGATCCCGAGGGCATCCAACACTTACAGTGTGGTGTAACATATGTTGCTGAACCATTTCCAGTTCTGGACCAGCTCATACACAAAATACACATTTAATTACATTCACTTCTCAATTTTTATTCTATTTCTCGCATGGTCTTCAAATACAGTTTTACAGGTCTTTTTCTGCTACAGATACTGTTGATCTAAAACAGATTAATGAAAGTGGCATTCCAACCTTAATGAAAATTCATAACCATAAAAGATATGTCAACATATCACTTTACAATCCTAGAATGATGGTATTGGCCTGACATTCCATAGGCTTAGACAATTAACTTCTATAATAATAACAAATTCATAGGAAGAGAAAATGTGGCAACTCCTTAAAAGCCAAGAAATAAGGCCACAGGCATCCTATGCTGTAATGTTATGCATCCAGATAAAATAAGTCGAGTCTGGTATCCATGAAGAAACAAAACTCTCCCACCTGGTAAATCAAGGTATCAGCTACTCAACATGCACTCAAAGCTGTATAAAAACTAGTGGCATTCAGCTCAGACTTAATGAAATCCCACAGCACAACCCCATACCTCTCTCTAAAAATGAAATGAACTTGTTTCAACTTAAATACTTCGCATTAAAAATCATTCACATTCTGCAAAGGAAAAAAAAAAAAGAAACATCTTGCACGTGACTGCACCAGAAGGCCAAACACAGCATCTCCTTACAGGTTGCAGAGAGCATTACTGCAGTCTTAATGCCATTCATTACAGGTTGCAAATCAACTTCTATGCAGCTGGAGGCTTGTAAGAGTAACCAAGCTTCCTTTGTGCACCACTGAAGAAACCCCAGGAAAATTTAAACATAAGATACAGACAGCTGATGGCAGCAGGTGGAAGTACTGCAAAGTGCATTACCATTGTCCAATCACCTGTCTGGGACACTGGGACTACTGTGAAATACCATTTTCATAAATGATCCAACTACCTGACTACCAGGTCCCATATGATCCCGGTTCCATCCCATCACCAAGCATGTCCATCCTGGGTAAAAACATTAAACTCTTGGACCATTTAAAAGTAGATAACCATTTAAATAATGTGTAAAAATGTGCTTATTGTGGCATTTCTTATAGAAAAGTTATTTGATACAAATGTGCAGGACTTGAAGACCCTGATTTAATCAAACTAGTACGAACAGGCTTTGAAACATGGTGACTCTTCCAAGGACAAATCCCAGCTGTGGGCCAGCTCTCTCTCCCTCTCACCATCTTTCATTCATAATCCCATGCGAACATTACCAAAATTAACGGGTTCAGCAAAGCATCCTGTGAATTGCTGTTTCAGTCCCAGGAGAATGATACCCTCAAGCAGTGACAAACTGCTATTTGAAGGAAGGGTCAGTTGGGATCTGCTCCCCTTTCCCAAGATGATCAGTTCCTAGCCCTGGATATGAGGCACAATAAGAAAGGTCAGTGCTGAGGACAGACTTGTTCTCAATTGTGGTTTTAGGTTATTCAAAAGTGCCATCTTGGACCTATACCATTTCACTTTTCAAAAGAAAAAGTTACAAAAACTAGTAAACAAAAAGTTAGTCAGCATACAGCTAAGTTTATATACACTGAGATTTACAAGTTTGTCATTAAGTGACTTCTGCCACAGACCACTGCACATTTGTCCCTAACAAAACACAAAGCTTGAACCAATGGTCATTAGACGTGACAACGGGTCATTGCTTTATCAACAAGCGTAAAGGTAGTAAAAAATAGAACTGTAACTACTTATCTTTAAAAATGCTGATTGACACAAGCAATCCCTCCTATTTCTGCAACTTCCAGTTGCACATTCTGCTCTATGACAGAGAAAAAAAACCTGCAACTTTATAGGCATTCTGCCAGAGACCAATTTTCTGTTGACACTTGAACACAGAGAACTGTCATCAACCACAGCACCGACTGAGAGGGATTCCTCTGAGAAGCTATAGCCCATGCAAGATTCCTTGGCACTTCACACAGGACCAGGAGAGGACAAGGTTTCTCTTTGTTATAACAATGTTTTCAGCAGCATTATCCCCTTCCAACAAATTACAGTCTGAATGTGTGATGGGTGATTTTCGCATAGCCCCTTTTACCAAGCTGGCTTATTGCTGGCTTTGTGCAGTTAGACCATATGAAGATCCCCACCACTACCTGCCCAGCTGTTAAGGGTCTACAGTACTGGAACAGTTCACTGTCAAGCACTTCACAGGCTTCTTCCAAGGATAACAACATCCTTTGGAAATCCTTCCATTTTAGCAATTTCAAAACAACCCAGCTTGCTGTAAAATTCCAAGATTCTTTTATCATCTGGTCTCACTTCACAAAAAGCCCCACGGGAGCCTGAAGAAGGAAGAAAAGAAACAAAATACTGTAGGAAAAGAGTTACTGTAAAAAGCACAGACATAAAATATTACTAGAGTTCCCACCTATTTTAACAGGTAAATCAGTGATCCAATTCCACGTGGAGCATAGTGCCCAAGAGTCCAGATTTATGGCAGCATAGCTGACTGTCCCCTAGTGGGACTGCACTCTGCAGGCATCTTATCAGTCTGAACAAACCCTCTGCACACCTTTCACTGCACACAAAAATATCTGATGCTGGCTCCAAAAACAGCATTACAAGAGAGCACCAAGTGCCACAAAGGAACTGTGAGTGTGGGGTGCACACTCAGGGCAGGCAGCCAAGCGTTTTCCATGCTGAAGGTTTGGTAATTACTCATCAGTGCACACAGCCAAACATAAAAAAAGGCATCATTACCAATGCCAGCAGGGAAAATATAAACTTTTGTGCAGTGCTCAAGACGTAAAGATGGCTGCTCTCAGTGCCAAATTGCTCCCTCAGTTCTGCCTAGCTTCTAATTTGTAGGATTATGGCTAAAGTGAAAAGCAACCTTTTTCAAGGCAGCAGCAGAAGTTAGCTATTCAAAAGCTTTTGTAATTATTTACCCAAATCTTCCCAAGTTTGCCTTGCACCCTAGAACTGACATGTAGTTAGGCAACAAGGAATTCTAAGTGCAAGAAACTTACCATTAGCCTTTAGAGAAGAGAGCAGGCAGGCCATCATACTTTTGGCCACACTTGGATCTGTCACTTTTTTGTGGATATCAATCTTTATCAAAGATGGGAAGTTAGCAAGGAACGATTCTGGCAATACTTCTTGTTCTTCATGGAAGCTTAGCATTATTTTCTGAAAAGAATATGGGAAAGAGGTATTTCATAATTATCCAGCTTTTCATTTTCATTCATCTTAATCAGGGGAGAGTGCTTTGCTCATGGAGTGTACCTCCAAACCAACAGGCTTTTCAGCTACACCTCTCTCTGACTGCCACTTAGTTCTTCACCTGCTGAATTGCTGTCTGTACTCTAGACAAAAAGATTGGCTAGAAAAGCTTCTCAGACCATCAAAGGAGGCATGCAAAGCTCCCTCTCAGTGACTCATACTTCAAGTGAAAGAAAACATAAGCCAACACACAACCAATAGTTTGTGCAGATATTCTTTTTTGTTTCTTTGCCTTTTTAATGGGCAGTTTTAGGTTGCTCTGCACCATTTACACTCCACAAACAGCTCACAGATTTTCACACCAAAACCAAGTGCTCTTGAATTTGTTTTCCATACTTAAAACTGATGTGACTTTCAGTGCTCTACCTGCAGCATGGGGAAACTAATACTGCATTTTGTAGTACAACAGGGCAGGAGCAATACTTTATTTTCAAAATGTAATTTCCTGTAGATGAAGGTGCTTTACATTTACTGCATTGATTACTACTAAAGTGCACCTCATGGGTGTATTACAGCACATAGCTGTATCTGACTGGCAATGAGTAATTTTACTGCCTCATTCTGATACGTTAGGTGCTTTAATACGTGCTCAAAGCTGTCAGAAAGGTGCAAAAACTGAATTTCATGTGAGCTCAAAATGCAAGAGAAAAACAAAGATCCTCTTTGGAAAGACTTCAGCACACAGTTCTGATCTCACAGGTTATACCAACCTCTGCCTCAGACAGCTCCTTGTCGCTATTTGGTTTAGTATATTTTTCTTGCATGAAAGGGATCCAAGACATTTTGCATTTCTTAATGAAGGGAGTCACATCAACCGTTCCCAAAGCATAGCCACATATGCCATCCTCATCTTCTAAAACAAAGCAGTAATCCAGGCTGAGGGTGAGCAGACCTCCAACTAACCTGCAAAAAAAAAAAAAAAAGGTGCAAATTCAGTCAAAAGAAGGTCAGTTTGACCAACTATGCCCTTCAGGTTATCATGGAGGAGACTCCAGGGTCAACGAAAGAAGTGAGTCCTCCAGTCATGGAATTAGTCCTGACAAAGCACTAACTGACTGATCAGCTATCAAAACTCAGCTATAAGCAACATCTGCACCTCAGGATCCCACAGCTTAATTCCATACACACTGCTCTTCAGCTTTTGCCCTCAGTTGCTCTGCTGCCATTATTTCCTTGCTCATTCATAATTTCCTTTGGGTATTATTTGATACCAGTTACACACCCTTTCTTAACTGCCTTCCTGTCACTCAGAGCAGAGTCCCTATAAAATTCTATCTTAATTAAACACCGGAGACAAAGAAACCCCACTCAAAGTAGCTCATTTTACAGCTCAGATTTAACGCCACCCCCCCCCTTTTTTTTTTAAACTTCATCTATCATTGCTTATCCTTTTAAAAGGTTTGTACGTGTACTTCAGAAAAAACGTGAGGCACTTGGCTGGGAGACTGTGCCTCAAAAACCCCTCAATTCTATCTTAAGAACTACAGTAGATCAGAAAGAATACCAGAGGGTAACTACAGACTATGGACACACTCATGATATACTTTCACAAAATCTGAAATAAGGTACTGTGATGCACAGGTTTCATAATACAGAGATTTCAGCTAAATTTATTTTCTAACAGCATGTAACAGGGGACCAGCACATGAAGTGAGACACAACTGTCAACAGCCTCTTTAAGAAACCAAAATCCCAATTTCCTGAGGGTAAATTATTTTATTTATTTCAAATGTTCTTTGTATTCTTCCCACACACTTCTAAAAATTCAAATTAAATACAATGTCAGGACTTCATCCTTCAGAACCACCTCTGCAGGACACCTGGTCCTAATACATACTTGTCTCCAATTAAATCTGGTAAACTATGGAAGGGTTGATCAGCTCCATCAGCATACATTTCCCTGCAGATCTTATATACAGATGCCTAAGAAGAGAAAAGAGATGATTTCAACTTACCAGTCACATTCAAAATAGAATATGTCATTAACAGCTACACTGTAACCTACTACTGACAGGCTGAGTCAACTGAGATCAAAAGTATCCATCTATGCAAAAGAACGGCCTTCCCTCCACCTCTTCCCTGAAAGTAACTCAAAGCTGCCTTCAAAAAACATTGCAGTTAAGTTGAATGGCTGGGAAGGGAAAAAAAAAAGGCTGGAGGTAAACCTCCTTCTCTTGGAACAGCGCAAGATTAATTCTGAGGGTTAGGTACTAAACACTCAGTGAAGACCAACACCATTGCTACAAAGTCCCTTCACAAAACCTTTGATGTTCAAGCACAGCAACTCAACCTCTGCCAAGGACAGACAGACCCTGTATGTTAAAAGGCTTTCACACGAATCTCTTTAAAAGAGCAAACTTGTATTAGTCCCATCTTAAATAAGAAACTTTACTATTTTTTTTTTAACAAAAACGTTTTGCATTTGACACTACTCTGTCCTCCCTTCATTAAAAAGAGAACTCCTCAGAAGAAATACTGTTTATGACTGCATGCTTAGCTGCATCTCCAACTGCTAAGGTGATACAGAAATATCAATTCCATTTTCCACAAAAGAAGAAGTCAGCTTAGGTCGAGTCCTGCAGGAAGGTTTGGAAACAGCTGCTTTGCTGCTCCTGAGAACAGCACAGGACAGAGCCGGCCTAGAAGTGGCAGAAAAGAGAGGTCTTCGTGTGTCAGCCCTATGTGCGTCTCACTGGCTTCAAAGGTAGAACTCATCTGAACTACTGCAAACTCAACCTAGAAACTCCTGTTTCATCTCAATGTACCTACCAACACAAAATTTCAAGCTGCATTAATCCCTAGATTGTTTAAACTGCATCCATAAAGAGTTTATTTGAAACTGAGGTATCAGCCAATAGTCAGTTTTCTCCATGCCGAGCTAATAGGAAAGAAACTACAGTACAGATCTGTTCAGAAAACAGAAAGGTAAAAAGCACTAATCAATAATGACTAACAAAATCTTCCAGGTTTTAAAGTATCAAATACTCCATAGCAGATTTGACAACAATTCTTTCAAAATCAGACCAAAAAGCTTCCGAGCGTAACTAAAATGATATGAATGGCTGAACCATGATCACATTTTTCAGCTCCATTTTGAGATGCAGTGTCAATGTTCTGCCTATACAACTCTGCAAATATCAGCAGGCACCACAATAACTACTGAGTGAAACAGGCATACACATCCACCCTCTAAGGTTAACCTGCTGCATGACTCCCTGCTGCAAGTTCCTCCTCTTCTAACAGCTGTGAACAAATTTAACTTGCCTTTCATAAATAGAGAAGGCACTCACAGATTAAAAAGGGTGAGGGGGTGGGAGGCTGGGAATCAAGCTGTGGGTGTACACGTACTGCTGCACAGCACGTTGCTGAACCAGAGGCAAATCACTTAACCTCAGTTTTCCTGTGAGCTGGCATTTGTGCCCTGTGCAAGCTATCAGGACACCTGCTTCGCTTGGGGAAGAAGGGACTCAACAGTAACCACTGTTGCCACAACAGGAAGTGCATCACTAACAACAAAAGTGACAAGCGTCAAAAGCAGTTACCTCATCTTTAGGGAAGTAGGGTCGTATGGTGTACACTTTGGAAGTGGGTGTTAATGGAGGTGGTTGAAAAAAGAGGTCATTTGCCCCATCAATAGGCAGCAAACGCTGTGAAAACAAAATACTTAATGTAACTGTATGAACAACAAAACCCATCACTCTTGGGTGTGCACTGCAGACTCCCAAATTAACATTTGCTACTTGCTACCCCAGAAGAAGGTGGGGTTGGTATGCTTTACAAATGCAAAGACCTTATTTGAATAGAAAATATCCAATTGGTGTTCTAAAATATGCAATTGAAACAGCACATTAAGAGTCTGTAAATCTTATCTGCTTTAAAATACTTTTTACCAATCATATCTACACTGTCTAAGAACACAGAATGTCAGGAGGAAAGGTTTGGTCTGAAGAGGGTTAACTGGCCAGAGGAGACGCTTTATCCCAAAAGCAATGCGCTGATTCAATTTGCTGCGCGCAGAGCACCTGTGAGGGGGGAAAAGTATAGCGCCTGAAAAATCCATGAACAAATCTGCACATGGTACAAACAGCGATTCAGGAATATTTGCCAATTGAATTCCTCGCAATAAAGCGCATTACAGCATTATTTCGAGAGGAACCAAAATTTGGATGACGATCCCTTTTGCTCATGGAATTCCCATCGGCAGATAAGCATGCGCGCATTGTGCAATTGCGGGCGCAGGTAAAAATGCTGTGCGACCTGCAAAGAAACAATGTGAAATGTACAACTAAAGCCGCTGCGCTTCGCATGCGCGTGGGACAGGCAGCATCTCCTTGAGAAATTACTGTAGAAAGGGGAGGAAAATTATTTTAAACCAAGCTGTAAGGCTAATGGGCTTTGGACCAGAAAGCCTTCGGCAGACCAATCCTTCCAGACCTCTGATGTGCAACAAAAGGTTTCTCATAAAACAAAGAAAATGTCATTCAGTTGTGAAGTCATATTGATACCTGGAACTCTCCTGCTAGACCACCTCTAAAGGCCCAGGGTTCTTGGTCTCCACTTAAGAACTGTGCTGAAGATTGACTACGACACCCTGTTGAGATCAGATCCAAGCGGAGAATGTTACGAGAAGGGGGATTTCCTGGGTGTCTTACATGTCCAAAAAGCTAACATACACTTGTGGAAAAAGCTCTCTAACTGAGCTAGAATCCAGGGCTTGGGGAGGGGGAGGGGCTGTAATAATGTAAAATTTATAAAGATTTTGTGCTTGCGCACTGATTGCGGTGTTTCAAATTTTTGATTACCTGTAACAGACAGGTGAAGCAATTCAGCTACACACTTCATTCTAGACCAAAAGGCACAAGAATCGTGCCATGAACAACTATATAAACTTCCCACACATTTTGTACGCTTTTTTCCTGTCTTTGTGTCAGAAACGTTCATTTCATCCCTGAAAATATGACATCGTGGAAGCTACATGGCTTAATAGCTACTACCATAAATTTTAGATCAAACAAATGCCATTATCACAGCCCCTGAAAAAAAAATGGACCTTTCTGAAGTCACATTTTAGTACTGATTGTTTCTAATCTTGTCAGAAAACTAGGACTGGCAATATATGCAACAGTCTGGAACAGATCAGGCAGCCAGGACAGCTGTATGAAACAGCATTCTTGCAAGAGACTACAGAGATTTACATAATCCAGGCCACACCTTCACAATACTGCTAGCACATTAGAAAGCTAAGTAGTGTTAACTGGAATTAACTCACAATTTAAGTAATACGCCTTGGTGGCCACTACTAGCTTTGCTTTTTATATCTTGACTTTTTCTTCCACAAGCATACTGGATGCACCAGGGACCCATCAGCAGCAGGCCCATTGCAGTTCTCAGCTTTAGTTTGCACTTACTTTAGAAAAGTAAATTCCATAGGCTGTTTGACTTTTAACACTGTTCTGCCAGCAAGGCACTGCAGCCTTCAGCAAGTAACATAAATGACAGCTCTGGAGAGAGAAAAAAGCCAAGTGGTATCTGGAGTGGAGACCTCAATTACCCACCTAGTTTTCTGACAAGAGGAGCAGCGCAAATACTCTTTTCCTTTTGTGGACAGCAATCTACCTCCTGTTCAAGTAACAGTCTCAGATCAGTACAGACAAGTATGTTGTGCTAGTCAGAGAGTCCCAAAGTGTGCCAAGTTCGACATTTATGAGAGTTTAGGAATATAGGTCAAATACAAACTACCCTAAGTATGGTAAATTTCAGAAACAATCCAAACACCAGAATTCAAATTTGGTTTACTCCCACATTTTAGAGTTCTCACGTAAGAAGATATCCTTCACAAAGAGATTTAGTCAATAACTTGGAAGACAGTATCTGTCTGTCCTTTGAGACTACAACTTAACTAGCACTTCCAATTATTACAATAAAGAGCTGTGTGAATGAAGAGCTGTATAAATGAAAAACAGAGTTAATGCCTTAGTCGCTGCGCAAATGTGACTTCAGTTCATGCCTGTTGTACATCTAATCTATCTGAGCTGCCTCACAGACAAAACCTTTCCATTTTAATTAATTAATGACGACGCGCTGTGAACATCTGGCGCTGTCCATCCAATAGCAGTAGAAACTTGTGCTGAGGATTCTCCCATCTGTACACAATGGGGAAGAAGACAATAGAAGTCATTAGTAATCCATAGTACTGTACAGCCACACTAATTTAAGGGACTGAATGCTAGCTGGACTTGGGAGGAGAGGTGAAGAAAGTGAACATCCAGTGGACCATTGAGCACACCACTGTGAAAACTGACTTGTTTGGATTTGTAATGTACTTGACTTTATATAATAAGGTATTTTATCAAAGACCTTTACTCTGTATTTACACTAGTGATAAAACACAACCTCAAGACAAAAATGGCCCCTCTCACAGAAGCACTGTTAGCATAAGAGTATTAAACTGCACATGTGAAAAACTCTGAATTTTTCAATTACCTAATACCAGTGTGAGTACTGGAACAGAACAGTGCCAAAGTTAACAGAGTTTGTGTGTACTGAGTTGGCTTCTACTGTGAACTATTCCAAATATTTGATGCATTTAGAGACTTGAACCCAACTTTACAGGGACACTGATAACTGAAAACAATTCCAGCTGAATTTACTACGTAGTCTGATAATTCCGAAATGCAGTCTGCATTGGGCCCTCGATGCTTACAGAGATTATAAGAATCACTGTTTCCTTTATAAGGCTTTGGCCTAGAGTTTTAAGCAGATTAAGTTATCAAGAAGAGAGCATTCTGTCTAGCTAAACAGACTATTCTAGCAAGAACAGTAAAGTTGGAGGAGTTGTGTTACACTTAAAAATGCACAAACCAAGGCTTTTAGAACAGCATGAGGTTGTTAGAGAAATGTTAAAATACTACAATGCTGCTGAATTTTCCTCTGCCACTCGTTTTCTTCTATGTACTTTGCAGCAGGCAGTCTTAAAAGCTCTCTTCTTTATCAACAACACGTTTAAGCATCAGATATTTAATAAGCACAAAACACAGGAATTTGTTGGGCACAGACCAACTTGATGATTTAACGGCCTTCTCTGTCCCTGCTTAAATCTGCCAGTGTTTAGGAATATAATTTAAAGGCAATCCAAACACCAGGATTAGACCAAGGCTGTGTAATGGTTAGCCACTGTGAGGTTTGTGACAACTACAGAAAGTGTGACTTGAGACCATCAGCTTTGCTGTCTGCTGTGTATGTCAAGCAACTCCACAGCATATTCCTTACAGCTGGATTGAAACCTGAAAGTGAAATGAGGTCACTAGAATTACCCAGGCCATGCTGGTGCTATCTGCCAACTTCGGATCTCCCAAAAATCTTTCAGGAAAAAAACCAACAAAACAAAACAAAGAAGAATGTGCCACACATTTACAAAAAAAAAAAAAAAAAAAAAAAAAAAAAAAAAAAAAAAAAAAAAAAAAAAAAAAAAAAAAAAAAAAAAGAAAAAAAAAAAGCAAAGCTGTTTCAAGATCATTTTAAGTCTCAGACTAAATCTGTCCAGAGAGCTCCACAATTTCCACCCATTACCAAAAAATAAATTTAAAAAAAATATTTTAAAAAATCAGCAATTTGGAAAGTGTTTAAAGGAAATTATTTTGCACCAGAATAGCCTTATGCTAAAGCTCGCATGCGCACAGGGGCTGGGAGGATCACCTTCCTCATGGCCAGGCCCATTGAAAGGTCTGTTGAAGACAGCAATAATGTTACCAAGACAGAGCAAACAGCAGATGGCTGATGTGATCACATTTCGTAGTGTCATTTCCAATCATACAGCGGGGCATCCAAGGAGTTACATGGCATAGTCCAGTGTGCATTCAGTCAAGAGTAAGTTAAAGTCAACACTTACGTGTCAGATGAGATTCAAGTTTCATTAGCCCAAGAAGAAAATCAAGGTCTCCAATCTTAAGCATCCAGCAGACTTCACTTTTAATAGCAAAGCGAACTCACTGCAAGCGTTGCTTCAAACAGCAAGACAGGAAAACCTTTAAAACAGGGTCAAACCAGACCCCCTGTCCAGGAAACCACATTTGCCTAATACTTCAGTTTTCCCCGTGGGCTAATTAAAAACACACATAAAAAATACGCTATCTGGGATTATAATGGCTCCCAATGCACCTACCTAACCACTGCACAAAAGATTTCACCATTGACATAATACTCTTGATATCCCAGACGTAGGAGTACATGTCATAAAGGATTGTCCTGTTGGCACAATTGGAGAGGCGAGTGAACATGCCCATCACCAAGCTGCACATCTCTTCAAACTTGGCTGCTCGGTTACGCCATTCTTCTATCTATGAAAAAGATCCATAAGATCAAACACAGGCTCCTAGGGATGAGAGGTACTCTAAATAATGGAGGAAGACTGTGCAATTCATTACTTCGTTTTACCAGGATGGACTACCACACCACACATGACCCACAGATATTCTCTATGGCTGTTAGAAGTGAGGCCAGTACAGTGAACACTGGTCAAATGCAGACACCGGACTGCCTTCATAGCTATGTGGCACTACAGGGCTTAAAACAGTAGATTCCACCGGCATAATGAAAATTACTGTGACCTGCGGTTCATTATACACTAGCCTTCAGGTCCTACAAAGTAGAACACCAGTCTTTATTACAGACAACAGATAAAATTGTTAGGGATTTTGACTTAAAATGAGAGAAACAATATTTGCACTCACTTTTTCAGCATCCTTTCCTTTGCAATTAACGCTGACAACACTGCTATTTGCTCTGAGCCACTGGAATTCCCTCAGCATCTGTGCACCTTTGGGCCCATGTTCATAAGGAAGGTAAAACAAGTCAGCAAGAAGCTGTAAGTCCTCTAAAGTCACTGGTTCTACTGTGTAAAGAGGCTTTTCATTCGGCCCAGGCACAAAATGTTCTTTGTTAATTTGTTCATCAGTCTGCATAGGCGCAATGTCACTACCAGAGTCTTCCTGCATAGACATCTCTGGAGACTTTGACTCAACTATACTCTCCTTATCCGTATCCATTGGCTTCAGCTCCTCTGCCATCTTGGCTTCAGCAATATCTGTCAGTATCTGGTTTGCATTCTTGTCTGCATCATCTTGTTTTTCCACCACCATGTCCATTGGTTCCTCATCAGATTGCTTCTTCTCTTCCTCCTTGGCCAAGACAGGTGAGTCACTGCTCAGCGCCGCGCCCTGGCTCATGATGGGTTCCTGGTACACCGTGGTAACCACTGTCGCTGCATTTAAAGAGGATGGTGCCACCAGTGGCCCTACATCCCCTACAGGGGTTTTAGCACCACTGTGGGCCACTTGCCTACCTGAGAATAAGAAGAAACAAGTTTAGTTTGCAGTATCTGCCAACTAACATTCAAATCAGCAACTCCTGCAAATTATGGATGACTTTGTTACCACAGCATCCCATCAGCACAGCTTCCTTTTGGTATTTTGCCTGTTCACTTCTGTCAATGTAATTCTAACTATTGACTTTGAGTTTTGCAAGTTTCCTTTTCACATAACTGGTAAGCAAAGACAGGATGAAGAAAAAGTTAGGAAATTTAGTTAACATTTATGTGCTGCCAGCAGCATTTTTAACTATGTCATCAGAACAAAAAGCTCTCAAAGTCACTATTTTTCCCTCTGTATCAACTGACTTGGTAAAGTTGTATTTGAGTATAAAGGACATTTCATAATAAAAGGACTGATGCTTAAATATTTCAATTTCAAAAATGTCTTTAACCTGGGGGAAATTGAGACACTCAAAACCTTACTGGATACAGTTCTGGACAACCTGCTCTAATTTATCCTCCCTGAGCAAGGTCGTTAGACTCAAGATAGATCTCAAGAGGTCCCTTCCAACTTAAACTATACTGTGAAAATGGAGGAAGACTGACACCCTAATTACTGCTCCTCACCCAGCATTTCTGCCGCAGTTGAGTTTTAGAAAGATACAAAACACTACAGCAGTTCAAAAGCATCAATGCACCAGAGCAGTCAGGAGAACTGGTTCTTCTATTCCATCACCAGTTACCACAGAAAGATGCTCTGATCATCTGAAAACCACATTAGAGAAAAAGAGACTTTACCTCAGATCCCAAGCTCCCACTAGTACAAAAAAGGTGTACAATGCTGGAAGGAACTCAGCTGGTTTATGAAGACAGAAACTCAAGAAAGTAAAACTATCCTAAAACAACTGGAAGAACACGGAGTCTTCAGGACCAGAACTAGTGTTTATGACAATCTAAGGTCAACTCGGAAAAAAACCCACTCTTTCCTTCTCAGGTTCCTCTGAAGTCCAGTAACAACTGGGACTAGCAAGATCCAGACCCTTTCCTGCCTTGTATCAGAAGTGCCAAAGGATAATACATCAAGATTTCTTCAGTTGATCAATCAGAGCATTACAAACACACTGCAGAACATCAAGCATTCTTACTTTTTTAAGGTTTCCCAATTACTAAGGTAGAAAATATTTCCAGCTGAAGTGTATGAATTGCCAGGATCTGTAAAATATCCGTAATCTAAACACAAATACTGAACATCTAACACCATTTTTCTACCAACCCCAGAATGATACCAAAATATACTCACTGCTGTATTGCTGAGGTACTCCAAATTCCTGCAACCATTCTGTTAAGGCCAGCTTCAGGGCCATTTGTGGGCTGTAGAGAACATCCGTTTCAATATCTTCATCACTCCCCTCATTTTCCAATTTAATCTGGATCGAAACCGTGCTGTCTTCAGTATCAGCTACAGAGACAAATTTCAAAAAGCTATCACACAAGTTTAATTTAAAATAGCAAAAATAAAAGTCATGTCAGATGAGGCATTCAGTAACTCACAGGCTTACTTAAAAAAAAAGGACAAGTCACTAGAAAAGAAAGAAAATTATGGTCACCATCAATATCAACACAGAAACCAGACACCCTGGCATTCAGGCTGTCTTCTGATCTGAACTGCTTCTATTCCAATGAAATCATATGCACGGACACATGTCAAATTTGGGCATTAAATTTGTTTTCCAAAAGTGTTAATTACATAACCACAGAAATCTCTCAAGACTAAGCAATTCTTCAATACCACGTGCTACAAATATGCCCCAGGAAGTCAGTAAAGCATGACCATTATCTTTCAGGCAACTGCCATTTACTTATGGGACAGAAAAGGCTAGGTGATCATAAGAAGAAAGAACTGGTGAGGAAGAGATAAAATCATTAAAAATAGCAAGAATTGGTATGATCTATATGGTTAAGCATAGATCCAGCAAACAGTTCTGCATACTTACTCATCACCACATCTTTTCTCACTCCATTCATGTTAGACTTGTACCAGGTGGCAAGCGTGTGAATGGCAACATAATTGGCTTCAAATTCACAGTTCGGATTGGTCAGAACCCCCTTTAGTCGAGGGATGAGCTCAGTTGACCGACCCTTGTAAGGCCCAAGAAAAAGCCTCTTTTGATCATAATCATTAGCATGAATGTTATCCCAGATAACTGGTGCTCTCCTGATGATCTTAGAAACTTCTTCAATGGATTCTACTGGAATGTCTTTGGATACAACTTTCGGACCTAAGCAGGAAACAGGATAATCAGAGGGCTTTGCATACACTTGAAAATTCAATCCCCAAGTAGTTGGACAGTTTATTTTACTAAATACTTACGAGAAAATACTTAACACCAACAAATTAAAAGAAATAAGCCATCAAACCAAGCAATTTTTTACCTGTCCATAACACTTCAATTCCAGGGAGCAGCTTTTCTCCTACAGTCCGTAAATACGGTGACTGGGCAACATTTGGATAACAGAAAGTTCCACAGTATTCTGCACAGGAAAAGAGAATGTCACTGTTATCAGAAGGATGCACATGTGTTACAACATACCCAATTGTCCCACAGACACATTGAGAGAATACCACCCTTTGAAATGAGAAACGTTTATAAAATTAATCAAGTAAGGCCCAAAAGCCTAAAGTATAAATAAAAAGGACATTATGAATGACACTTAGCATAAATATTAGAAACAAAAAGCAGAGAATTATTTTAAATTGCTCAAGTGTCAAAACTGGGAAAAAATTCATCAAGTCCATAAATAGAAGGCCCTGTTACAGCAGACAGTATCCAGGAGAACGAGAAAACCCCAAGCCTCATTACAAAGTGCAAATATCTAAAAACATTAACATTGGAACATACATCTCTAAAGTTAAGGTCTGCAACAGAACCAAACTACTGCAGCGTAAGAGGAGAAACTAAAAATAATTGTTTTATAAATAAAGCAACTCAGTGACTAGTGAAGTAAGCAATTTTATTTAAAAAAGGAACCAGGGACAGCAGTAAGCAGAGACTACTTCTACTTTAAAAAAATTCTTAGAAATTAACAACCTGCTAATTCAAGAAGCAAAGATTTCAGTTAAAGTTAAAATAAAATAAATCTTCCTTTAGCCTAATTCTCAGTTCAAACTTCTTGAACTGTTCTATCAAGCTGCCTTCTTTGCTTGGCATTGAGCCTTTCAGAAATGTATAGATTTGGAAAAATCTTTGCATACACTTGAATAATCAAACTTATAAAGAAAAGTCAATTTCTTCCGTCAACCCCAGAATACTCCTTGAGGCAGTTATTAAATATTAAACCAGCTTTTCAAACACTAAGGTAACAGTCCCCCTCCTTTAAGGCTGAACCAAACGATTCTGCTCATTTTACCTGTAGGACAGAAAAGGAATGTATCTGGTTCTCCTAAATATTGATAAATTTCATTTGTGATTGAGACTTGAGCATGAGCAAAAGAACTGAAAACTTCTTTGTCTGCTGCACACATGTTGTGATCGATATCATCAAACAGCAGTGCAAAAGATCTGCAGCCAAACTGAGAAACCTAATACAAGAGACAAGAGCAAAATGTTTAATTTGTTAAATTGTTTCTTTTAATCAAACTGTAGAATTTTTAAATCTAATCTACGTTAAAGGGAACACCTCTAGGAATGGGGGATATAGTGAAGGCAAAACAGACTTTGGTTTCTAGCACGATGAATGCCTATCTCTGACCCATAGCTCTGCTTCTCTCAAAGATTAGACCTTTAAAGACCCAGAATCTGTTCCAGTTTTAACCATCCAAAGCTGATCTCACAGGATGGACAGCTGGGAAAAAAGCTAATTCTGTAACAGCTCTTGGACAAAGGAGAGGAGTCAGCTAGGAGAACAAAGAAGATGTGCATGTCAGGTCTCCCTGCACAGGCATTTGTTGTGGGCAAGAGTTCTTGCTTTAGCAGTACATCTCGGCTTCAAGACCATGAAATACTCTGAAGACAAAAATAGCCTTCAGCATCCAACACAAGATGGGATTTTTTTTTTTTTAAATCTAAGTTATTGCTGGCTCCTTCTGCAACACAGCCTGAACATATCCATCGGAATCACTCAGAGACACCCAACCTAACAGCAGTTACAACAGCCTAACAGTGCTGAAAAGGCTCAAGAAGCTGATGAAAAGCTGCAAGAGTGAGCAGGGTATTGGAGCTTCCAAATTAAGCAGCACTGCAACTGTACTAAGTTTGTGTCACCCTTACCTGGTCCAGCTTACGTTTCAATGTGGATACCTCTTTAGGATTGGAGAAAGTGATGTCAAGTCCAGGTGAGATTGCATAGATGAATTCTATTTCGTGTTCTCGTGCAGCTGATATTAGAGTCATTAGCTGCTCTGGAAATCAAATTAAAATAGTTCAGAAGGACTCAACAGTTAAAAAAAATTCTTAGGTGTCATTTAAAGTGTATTATAAAGTGCAGACATCTCTTCTACCATAATTAGAAAAAAAACTTGCTGGAATTTCTTGAAACTAACACAGCAAAGAACACCAAATTATTTGGAAGAGTTTGCAGCAATTATGCCAAAAGGAATACAACAACTGTCCTTGTATTCTCATTTTCCATGTTAAAAATTCTATAAATAATTTTCAAATTCTCTTAATCTCAGTGCTGTGAGACAAATATGGATATAGACTGTTTTCACGGTATGTACATCAACAATTCTAGAATTATTACTCACTTTTTCTACACATACTAACGGACAATTTATTGCAGTAATATCACCCCATGTGACAGTGGTTCACATACTACTCATAGGACTGAAGCTTGGGCACATGAAAAAGCGGGGTTTAACATCACTGTGCAGAAGTAGTTGCTTTAAGAAACAAACCTGGAAGTGAATCTTTCATAGAATGAATAAAGATAATTATTTCCAGCATATTTAACAATCATTGCTGTTATTGGCTATTACATTGCAGTATCTTTTAGATTACTTTTCTGCAGTGATTCAGAGACCTCCAAGAAAGATTATTTAATTTCAAGAGAGTATAATTTTTCCCCTCACCCAAGGAAAACTATAATCACCTCAGTCTAATAAAGCATCATAAATCCCATAAATGCCAGAGGTGGATGAAACAACTCAAACTAGCACGAACAGATCTTTTATGTTCTGACTAACTAGTCAAGAGCTGTTTTTCTAACAGGTACTCTTTTCATTGAGACAAGGACTTAATGAATCACATAAAAGGACATGCTGTTTGCTCATCAATCTTTTTTCCGTTTTCTAAAGCAAAGAATTTCTACTTCAAAATACGGCCCAGATGTTCAAGAGCCAGAGGAATAAGTCTAAGCAACCTTTCCCTTGACAAAAAGTAAATCTTGTAAGACAAAGCCTTAAAAGCAGTTTCAGAAATCATCTGCAGTTATAGTTAAAAGAAGTAAATCCATGCTTGTTCCAAAGCTCCAATAAACACACCTGCAGGGTACTAAGAAGACATCTCCAGTCACCTTTGGGAAAGGCTACTGTGATTAAACACATGCAAGTATACATAGCAATAACCAATTCATTCCAAAATCTACTTATAGAAAACACAGAGGAGAAATAAAAGCAATTACCCGCTTCCTCCACAGAGTACATTTCTCGCCAAAACATCCTGTGCTTGTAGTCGTCCTTTGGAGCATACAGGTATGTATTCAGTCCCCACTTCTGAAGCCTACAAACACAAGGAAAAAGCCTTTAAATAGCCTACAAATGCAGGAATTCTGTGTTTTACTTCATCTTATTCTTTTACTTGATCTAATTTATTTTTTTGTTCACTGAACATTGCGTTATACTATTAAGTCACAAAACTTGAAGCACAAATTATATTGGACAAATTTGGTTTATGCAAGATGAAAAGGTGAATACAAACCCCCAAGAATACAGATATTAGCCAGAAAGTTGCTCTAGGTTAGAACAATAATTCTTTCCAAGCTTAGGTGGAAGATTATGATTACATTCCAATGGAATGTGCTGCAGTAAGAGGAAACATGACTTGCCTTCTAAAAAGTTCTTTCCTCTGCTCCATCACCCAAGGTCTTCCATAAAATCCTATGGGCAACAACATTAGAATTATTCAGTTAGATTATGCCTGCTCCATGAAACTTTGTATTACAAACCACCATTTTCTTCCTCTTTGGCTACATTTGTCAAAAAGCTTCCCAAAGCAGAAAGAGAAAAAAATAGTTAGCATTAGGAAAGTGTAACAACCTAAACTGATCTAAATTTAAAATGCAATTATAACTTGTTTTATTTCTTATGATCTAAGGTCTTATAATTTTGGCCACTGAAGCAATTAATTTTCAGAACACAAACTGTGTTCCTGAGCATATGCCCTTGACAAGTCAAGTCAGCATTATTATAGCAGCAGACTGAACAGTCATAACCTAATTAAACTACCACTCCAGACACCTACATCATAGATTTGATTTTAAGGTGAACACTGAAGACACTTGAAAATATTTACCAGCTCAAAAATGCTTAACTGGTGGTACAGACTAGAATTTATAAACACAGAATATATAAATACATACTGGAGGAGATGACATGTAATTAAAAAAAATGTGTGAGTGAACAAAATGCTTAGGATTTCATTTCTTTTATTCTGATTAATAGGCTTTTTGTCAAAATTAAGTTGCAAACTGATATCCTACTTTACCACTTCCACATTTTACAAGCTAGTACTATGTCTGTGAATAATCATATATAAAAGCATCTACACAAGTGATTTTAGAGTAGAGCATATTGAAAGTTATGCAATTCCATGGAAACTGCAACTGCTTCTGGCTTTAAATCTAATCTTTCCATTCTAGAAACATAATACTTTTAAAAAGCACTCTCAATGCACTCTTAGTCAAGCCAACTCACTTAGACCTATGTGCAAACAGTTCAACCACAAGTGGGCACTTCAAAACAAAGCTTCAGCTTGCAGTCCGTGCAAAGACCAGATACTAAAATAACATGAAATTTAATAAGCTCTTATTTTCAAACAGCATGGCCACTCAGTGATGAATGATACTACTAATACACAAAGCTCACACGTCCCCGTAGAACACCAGTTCAAAAGGTAAACAGTATCTTCATTTCCAAAGCTATTCACCCTTGTAAATCTGTAAATATTCAGTCTCATTGAGGTCAAAACCACCCTTCCACCTTTCTAAACTCCAAACTGATGCAACTGAAGCCATTTTTTATATATTGTATTGCAGTTACATGTTAAGTGTACAATGTTCTTTTAAGAAGCTTAAAGCAAGAGGCTCAAGTTTTAAGAATTATTCTCTCAAAGAGTGATCTCAAACTGCCTGGCACCACAACGTGGCAAAACTGAGCAACTACTTCTCTGTGCCCAGTGGTAACACAGAACAACAAGAGAGAGCTGAGAGGCCTGAAAACCTCCCAGTTTACTTCACCCAGAAGGAATTTCTTATTTTCACTTCAGTTTCCTAACTCTGACTGATGCTGCCCTGAGGAAGCTCGAGAACCCACAAGAGAAGTGAAATCCTGTGAGACCTAATGAATATCCCCTATGCCTCATAACTCGTTCACAAGACTCTTGCTTTACTTATGATACTACTGTTTCAGACCGACAAGCCTAAAGCAGAGCATGGCCTACTATAAAAAGAAAGAAAATCAGTTACCAAAAACTAATTAAATAAGGCTGAACAGAACTGACTAATCTGAAGTGATACTTTTTCATCTGTCAACACATTTCTTAGGTTACTACTGTCACCAGCCGATGACAATTCTTGGATCTTTCTGTCCAACTAAAAAAATCGACCTGGTTTTGTATTACTCCCTCAGGACCCTGTGTCAGGTTAATACAAAGTCAACAGATCATGCCAAAATACCTCATCCCATTACCATGCTCTCCATCACTAAAAGCCAGGACATCCTAGAGGCAGTGCACCAAAGCTTTGCATTTGGCAATCTCTTAGACATTATTACTCTGCAAAACAGTGAATTTGGTAAGTGACATAAGCTCTTCACACTCTTAGAGTGCATACCCAGTATTTGGCAAATTGCCCTCTGCCTCTTCTACCAAAGATCCAAATTCTCCATCTCAGTGCTTTAAGCTACTATACCTTAGTCTGTATTAACCACTACACTATGTTTAAATATTTATCTACACTTCTCAAGTTAATTCCTATTTTTCTCTTAACTCTATAATTCCCTTGAGTCACTAATGAAACAGATGTTTTCACTCACTACCGTTTACCTCATTCACCACAAGTTTGTTTTTCTGTTGGTGGTGGGTTTTTGTTTGCCTTTTTTTTTTAAACACTCCCGTATTCCTTTTTTTCCCTGTACACATATTATTGTTAGATTGGTAACTCCTAACCAGTGTTTGATGGCTTCGTGGGGCAGAGGCCATTTTCTTGCTTTGTTTTGTGTAGAGTACACTCAAGAACACCTGCAACAAAATATATGCTGATGCAACCAACAATGTAACTAACATGACAAGAAAATTATGATGGTATTCTCAGTGGTTCCGATGGAAACCTGGACGAACAAGGGATGTTCCAGGTGTACCAGCAGGAACACAAGAAAACATGCTGTTACAATCTGTGTTTCTCTTCACTGTTACCTGTCTCCAAAGCCTTCAATTTGGCATCCACCTTCACAGAATTAAGTCTATTAGCAAAAGAAAGGCATTTTTCTCCACACTGACTGTATTTAAACCCTACCAAGTGCTAAAAAGAAAGGCATCAATTGGGCCTAATTCACCTCTCACAGTGATATTTACAGAAGCCAAATGGTCTTTTAATTTAAGATATGAACAGAAAACAGTCTGCAAAGCAATGCAGATACTGACTTTGATAAACTGCCTGTTCCCCTCTCCATTCCATCTGTTAATCATTTTGTTTTCCTACTGGAAAATCATTATAGGTAAAGAAATAATAAGAGGTCACAGGAAATAATTTAAAACCAACTGTTATACCGGGAATAAACCACTTTTCCTGCTGGCTTTCAACCACCTACCTTAACTGATCTGTCAGAAAAGCATTACTGAGAATTTTAAAAAGTCCCTTTATTCTGCAGCTTCAGCAACAATTTAAACCTTTAAATGCAGCAACTGTGCTAAAAGACAGAGGACTGTTCTACAATTAAAATGATAACCTATAACACTTTAGAGAACAAGGTACTTTTAATCACAGAGCAGATATCTACGGAATCACCTATGCCCTACTCAGGACTGAATGTGAGTCTCTGGTGTGCAGGAAGAGCACGTACAGCCGGGATAATCGCGCGGTAGCTCTGCTCTCTCCTACTTCCCCCTTCAGACACGTACGAGCAAGCGAGCCCCAGCACTGCCTCAGCCTCTCGGAGGAATCATCGGCGCGCTGGGGTGCCAGGCCTGCCCTCGCCCCACCGCACAGCTGCCACCAAAGGGCGCTCCCCGCTCCAGCACAAGCCCCGGGGGCAGAAGCCCCGCCCGGGAGCCGCGGCTCCTCCCCACCCTGGCGGAGTCCCGGCCAAGAACCGCACACCACCTCCCCGCCGAGCGGGCTCCTCCGGGCGGGGGAGGAGAGAAGACGGGGAAGCAAAGCCAGCTGGGACCAGCCCACCCCCGGCCTCCCGCGGATACCGAACCCCCCGTTCTCCCGCACCCCCCTGTCTCCCAGGGGAGACCCCCTCCGAGAGCTCTCACCTTCGACGACTCCGCAGAGGAAGCGGCGGGAGCCCAGCGCGGTCTCCGTCTCGGTGTCGGTCTCCTCACCCCCCGGGACCGGCCCTGCGGTGGCGCCCGGCGGCTCTAAAGGGGCGCCGGGCACCCCGGCCGGGTTGGGACTGCCCTGGGGCTCCTCCAACGCCGCCTGCCCCTCCTTCTGCACCATCCTGCCNCGGGGAGGCAGCGCGCGCCCGCGGCGCACGCGCGAGGGGCCGCGGGGACCGGGGGGGAAGCGGCAGCGGGACAACGCGCATGCGCCCTGGCGTCTGTGTAGGGAAGCGGCGCCGGGGGGGGAAGGAGGGTGGGGAATGAAGTGTTTACCTTGGGTCTGCGCATGCGCCTCGCCGCTCAGCACCCGTGCGAGAGCGCGCCTGCGCGGGAGCGAAGGGCGCGCGGGCTCCCGTGAGACGTGACCTACTTCTCGCGATGCCCCGCAAGCTAAGCAGGGCCCGCCGGGGCTGCGGCGCGGAGGGGAGACCGAGCTGCTGCGGGGGGACAGCTCCGACCCTCCCGGCACGGCAGATGACGCGCTTGGAGGTGTTTCCATGCCTGGAAGAGGCCACGAGAATGCTGCAGGGTGGGATCCAAAGCTGAGATGGTATTAGTAGATGACAGGAGGTCACACAGCATCTCTCCAGGGAGAAGCTGCAGCCGCATAGGAGCACGAGGCAGGAACCCCAGGGCTGAGGGGATGACCTCCCTTGTGGCTATGGAGAGAGGCCAGCGAGGTGATCCTGCCAGTCTCAGCGCTGGGGAGCCTGCAGCAGGTATCAGCCAACAAGAAACAAGTTAGCAAAGAGCTGCCGAAAGGCCCAGCTCGTGAGGAGGGGCTGGAGAACGGCTGCAGACGTCAGGGCAGACACATCCCGTTTCAGCCACGTTTCTGCTTATTCCCGCTGATGATAGTTCGGGCGTGACAAGAAACTGAAGACGGCTGTGTTTCCAGCACCGTCAATACTCGTGCTCAGGAAGCTGCAGCAGAGCTCCTGGCCAAGGAGCATCTCTAGTTACCACCATCTTCAGGCCAAAGCTTTCAAAGAGCAAAAATAGAAATTGTACAGATACCCTAACTAGTAAGCAGCTAAATTATCGTATCAGTATCGTATTGATACACAACTGGACTTTAGTGTGGAGAACACACAGGGCTTTCATACACCTACAGAGCTGGGCGGTGACTGCAGGGTCACAAAGGACCCTGAAGGGGTGCTGATATCTCTGATCATACCAAAATAATCCTGCAGCAATAGTTCTCCCAGTGTTGGAATCTCATCCTTTTACGAAATGGTTGTGTTTCTAGGCAGTATTCAGGATGCTGGAGTGAATCACTGCCCCAGGCTGCATCAGCTGCCTCATCCAGTTGCTCAGCTGTTTTACCACATAGCTACTAATAATTTTTCCTCTGAAAGCTGGGAAAAACTTGGCTGGAAATAAGGCTGCCCTTTTCCAAGGATCCTTCAGATCTTATCTCTCTTCTCGACATAGACCAAATGACTTGGCTGTTACCCACCCTTCAATGCCACCTCCTACTAACAGGGGTCATCCAAAGCCCTGGCTCACCCAGCAGCTTCTCATAGCAAGCTGATGGCAGACCTAAAGGGGCTGATCCAGGCCTCCCTGCCCTCAGCCCGTTCCTGAGGGCCTGTGTGGGGGAGAGCTAAACAGATTGTTTTTGACTCCCAGAGATGCTTCCCCACACCCCCCCACCCCAATAGCTACAATCCCTGCACAAACCTTTTCCCGTTTGGTGTGAAAAGGCTACGGCAGCATTTGAAGGCTGAGCCCCACAGCGCTGTTTTTGCCATTATCACCTCAGCCTCTTTCCTGCCCTTCGCCCTGGGGACAAGGACCCAAGGGATCCCATCAGTGGCTCACAGCATCCCTGTGCCACAAGAGGGCACATCAAGCCCTTGGATGTCATTGCCCGAAATAGCAACCAGCCAAACAGAGCTCAGGGGATAGGATATACCGGGAAAAGTGGGTTAGAGGGAAAAACGTGCTCAGGTCCATTCATACTGCTATACACAGCCCTGGGTCATGGCCAGCAGCCCAAAAATGTCCCTGGAGAGTCAGAGGCTTTGGAAAGATCAGACTTGCTGCTTACCCAGTCCCACAATGGTAACTCCCCCCACAGGCAGAGCCTGTCCTTTTGAGATCTTTGGTCTCCAGGCAGATCTTTGCATTGAGCTTTCAGTTCCTGGACCACAGACTGTGTAATGCTGGACCATTTTGCTGTCCCACATCAGGTCCATTACTCTCTCATTCCGCTGCTTTCTTACTTACATGACTGTTTTACTTCATTTTTCCCAGTTCTCAATGCTGGTCTTTTGCAACAACCAGTGATTGCCCATCAGTTCATGTCCCTAAGTAATAGCCCTTCCCAGTCCCTACCTACCTCCCCAAGGTGAGAGGTGACCATGTTCCTGTTAGCTCAGCCTTAAATGCTACATCCTAACAAGGGCCACCTGGCCCCAAGCTCGGGCTCACCCAGCAGCATCTGTGACAAGCTGAAAACACACCCGGCAGCCTGACCCCTGAAATGTGACACACTTGATGTAAGACCTTCTTAACCTTAACACCTACAGCCTCTTAGCAGGGGAAAGTCTGTATTTACAGGGCCACCACCGGCATGGCCAAGCTCAGTGTGCACTCTGTCCCCCATGCAACCACCCTGCAGCCACAGCACCCTAAAAAGGATATCAACCCTCTGCAGAGACCCCTTGTTTTCCCTGCCCTCCCATCCCAGGCAGCTGACAGATGCAAAGACATAACAGTGGTGTGCATAGCGATTGTGGTTAGATTTTATTGGTTTTTTGTTGATTTTTTTTGTTTTGTTTTGTAACTCATATAATTGTTATAATACAAAATATACAGACTGGAGATGCCAAGCAGGTTGTGGGTCACCATGCCCCGGGGCAGGGGGTCACACCATGCGACCTACAGCATGAGGGGGGAGGCGGCACGTGCTCCATGTGGCAGGGGACAGTGGGTACCCCAGAGAGCCTGGGGGGAGGGAGAACAGGGCCAAAGAGCTGGAGGGGTAAGGCCCTCCCGCCCTTAGGAGAATGCAAGTGGGAGCTCAGCCCCACAGCAAACCCGGGAACAGGTCTGTGAGATGAACAGTGTGTTGAATGAACCTAAAAAACACATCATGTCTGCGAGATGAATAATGTGTCGCATGAGCCTAAAAAACACATCATATCTGCAAGGGCTGGGACAGGGACAGTCCCCCTGGGAAGCAGCCCTGTAGCTTTGGCTCAGAGCCGCAGGGGTTAAATTCTAATGTGTCCAACCCCAGGGGCTCAGCCTGGGTCTGGCCCAGCATGAGTGCTGATCCCAGACATCACAGCTCAGGCCAGCCCAAACCACCTCTGGCCAAGGGTACAGAGAGTGGAGCCACGGTCAGGGGCTTCCAGGGCTGGGTACATTCCCAGTGCCTGTGAGGGACCTCTGGCGTTGGCATGGGATCATTAGCCCCTGGGCATCACTCTCCCAGCTATGACTTGGCGTGGTATGTGGGCAGGACAGGCCTGCCTGCACACACCCAGCTCCAAGGAGCTGGTGGTGACAAAGACACCCAGGGTCCCCATCCCCAAGGTCCCAAGCAGGCTCACACATGGCCATGCTGGGGAAAGGAGATGAGCCCCCTGCCCCAAGGTGACCCTCCAGCCTGCCAGCAGCATGGCAGCGACTCCTGTCTAACCCCAGCCTCGACTTTCTCCTCTAGGAGATGCCAGCTCAGCCATGTCACCAGCACAGGGCTGTGCCTGTGGGAACACCTCTTTGCTTCATTGCTCATTCCCCAGTCCCTGGGCCAGCAGGTGGGCTGGGATGGGCCAGGGCACAGGAGCAGAGCAAGGTCAGCAGCTAATGGTGCCAGGAATACGTCTGTGAGCCCTATGGGGGCAGAATGGTCACCAGACACCAGCCCATCTCCCTCTTCCACGTGTCCCCACACCCTGGCTGTCATGTCCTCAGGACGTGTTGGAAAGGGTGTCTCTCCACCAGAGACTCCAAGTGGATCCCTGGGGTCCCTCAGTGCCAGCACCCCAAACCTGAGGGACAGGGGCTGAGATTGCAGCTCTCCCAGGCCTGCATCCTCCATCCTGGAGGACAAGTGCCACAAGAAGTCACCTCGGGGTCCCTTTAGCCTCCCCTCTCCCCCTGCCAGGACAAGCCTCCTAACTCTAACTGGGATCCCTGGGATCAGGCACGCTGCCCATAGCTCACGCAGCAATGAACCCCAAGGGCTCACGTGGCTGCCTTTTCCAGGCACGGCCCCTCTGCCCACCCACCGGCCCAGTGCCAGGACAGGGAGGGTGGCCGGTGGCTCACAGTGGACATGCCGAACAGACTCCCCACAGCAGGGCACAGCCAGGGCAGGGGAGGAAACCGAGGCACTGGCACCCATTGCAAGACTTTATTGGTTTCTAGACAGTGTCACTGGAGGGTTTGGGCTGGAGCCGGGACTGGGGGCTCCTGGGGCTGGGGAGGATCAGGGTAGGGGAGCTGTGGCTGCACAGGGTGGTGTGCACGGGGAAAACCTCTATTGCAGCCCAAGGCTGTGTCTTTTCCACCAGGATTTGATTGCAGGGAGGTCCATCCAGGTGAAATGCTCATCCTGTGCCAGCCATGCCCATGCTCCAACATCTGGGAGCACCTACTTGGGATTCCCCGAGGAAAGCAGAGCTGGGCCAGGGGAAAGGGAAGATTTCGGTGCCGACTGCATCTCAGGGAAGGAAGGCCCCTTTCCATGGGGGTGTCTGTGCAGCCGGAGGAAGGGAGTCTCAAAGGAAAAGTCAAGAGAGAGAAGATTCTGGGCCCAGTGTCAGGAGAGCTCATCTGGAGGCAGGTCCGGGAGCTAAATCACGCTGTCGAAGAGCTGCATGGATCGCATGATGTTCTCATCCTGTCAGGAGCAGGTGGGAAGCGGGCAAGTTGGGCACAGAACAGCAACCTGGGCAGCTCCCCCAAACCTGGCTGTACCCTCATGGCAGCTCTGGCACATGGGACAAGAGCCCCAGGGATTACAGGCCATTTCCAAGCCCTGCTGGGATCCATGGCTCTCCTCATCTGTACGGGGATGCTGGCATGGGAACAGTTCCCAAAGCAGAGCTCCAGCCTTGCCCCTGGGAGCCTTGGCTTCACCTCTTAAGGAAGGAAGGAAGCAGGAGGGACAAAGGTCCCCAGGGAAGAGGGTGGTGACCTAGCTCAGAGAAGAGCTGCTGGTGACTTTACCTTCTGGCAGGACTCCAGGAACTCCTCGATTGTCACCACGCCATCCTTATTCCGGTCCATTTTCTGCAGACAAGCACAGCACAGGGGGCATAGCAGGGAGAGCCCCAGCCCCAGGGAGAACCTGGTACTCCCTGCCCAGGTCCCACAGTGCACAGGGACACAGTGCACCCCTGGCCCCAGCCATGGCCAAGCACCAACAGGACCAGCACAGCCCTGCTTCATCCCCAGAGTGGGGTGTTTTGTACTGCACCCACTGCAGCTCTGTGCTGGAGCTCTGCTTCCCCAGGATGTAATCAGCTCACCTGGAAGAAGTTCTCCACGTGCTCCCTGGGCGCTTCCTCCCGCATGGCCGGGTAGGTGTATTTGCCCATCATGTCATAGATGGACTTCATGATGTCCAGCATTTCCTGATGGGAAGGGGAAGAGGCTTGCAGTGTCAACTGCAGTTCAGCTCTGCCTCCGCCTGGTCCCCAACCCACACCTTTTTCTTGATGCTCCTGAAGGACCTATGGGGTGCTCAGGTGTGTTTCTGCTGGCTCTGTGCACACTGTGGGGCCATGCATGCACATGCATGTGGAGCCCCAAAGCTGCACACCACTCATCCACCCTCCATCCCAGAGTCCCACCAGTGCCAGGGGGCCAGAAGGGACATTTGCAAAGCTGAGCTCAAGTAAATATTGACCCCCTGAGCTCTCCTCCAGAGCTCAGCCAATACCCCCAAGTTCTGCCCTTGTCCCTGCCAGGCGCAGACTGGCACTGGCCCCAGGGACCTGTCTGGACCCCCCATCCCACCTCTTTGGTGATGCAGCCATCTTTGTTCAGGTCATAGAGGTTGAAAGCCCAGTTCAGGCGATCATCAATGGTGCCCCGCAGGATGGTGGACAGCCCAGACACAAAGTCCTGCAAGGATGGACAAGGCAGGCAAATGGGAGTTACAGCCACAAAGGGCCTCAGAGACACAGAGGGTACAGCCCTGCTTGATTCTCCTGCAGAGAGGAACTCAGCCCCAAAGCCAATGTGCCCTGGGGCTGGGCTGACAAGGTGAAATGTTGGGTATCAAAAAGAGTCTGGGGAGAAAAAATTGCTGAACCCCATACATTTTCCACACTACTCCCTTGGGTCACAGCAACCAAGAGGACAATGTGCATCATGACCTGTTGTTCAGCCAAAGCCTGAACAAGACCCAGCCATGGCTGTGTCTGCCGGTCTGGGTACCTACACAACCCTACCCAGAAAACACAGAAAGCCCTTTTTTTGTTGCTTTTCATTGGTTTTCTCTTGCCTCTGGGAATTTAATAAACTCCACTAGACCTGCAAAGCTTTTCACCCATCTGCAACAGCAGCGCTGCTGGCCCCAGCCCTTGGTCCCTGGAGGGACATGCTCTCCTTGCCCCGCTGCACCCCATCACCCCCTCCTTAGCCACAGCTCACCTCGAAGCTGACGGAGCCATCATGGTCGGTGTCGAAGGCGTTGAAGAGGAAGGTGGCGTAGGTGCTGGAGTCTGCAGGGAGGCAGACAGCGTGAGGGGGTGCTGTGTGACCCTCTGCCCCACAGAGGCACCCATGTGTATGGGGACAGGGATGGGGATGGGCACTCACCTCCTTGAGGGAAGAACTGTGAATAGATCTGCTTGAAGTTTTCTTCGTTGACAATGCCGCTTGGGCACTCCTGTCAGGGCAAGGCCACAGCGTCACTTGCACTTCGCAAAAAAGGGCTGAGCACCCCCTTAAAACCCTGTGGCTCCCTTGCCTTGCCTCCCCAGCCCTGTGCACCTGGTGGGGTGGCTAGAAAGGCTGCTTGGAACATCTCCCTGATATTTTGGGCTGCACCCCTTTCTGGAGGGGCTCTGAATTCCAGGCACCCAGGAAGGGGGCTCTCTGCACCCAAGGAAATGGAAAACAGGACCAGGTCTCCCCAGTGAGCTCCCTGCAGGTAAGATCAGGCTGTAGCCTTATACAAACTTCAACCCCAAGGTCCCAAAAACCTTCACAAACAAAGCACCACCCCGAGGTGGACATGGCAGCAGAGGAGGGGACTACCAGAGCTGGTCAAGGGGTACTCACATTCTTGAAGCCTCGGTACAGGACCTGCAGCTCTTTGCGGGTGAACTTGGTCTGCTCCTGGAGCTGCTCCAGCCCCTCGGGGCGGTGGCAGACGGTGGAGAGCTCAAACTCATCCTCAACACTGTCTGCAAGGAACCCGGGGAAGAGAGGGTGGCTGAGGCCAGCACTGTCCTGCCCTGTCATGCCAGTGGGCAGGCGAGGCACCTTGCACAGCACACTCCGTCCTCTCACACCTGCCCAGGTTGACACATTTTTGGGGTGCTCTGCTCAGCAAGAGCTGGGTCTATGCCAGCAGGGGACACTCATAGACACCCGGGCTGCAGACCAGGGACTGACACTGGGCAACAGCCCCCCTCTAGTACAGCCCAGGCTGGGCAGAAAAGAGGTGTGAAAACCCCCCATTGCTGAAACCCTCCCTGCCTGCCCTTCTCCTCCTGCCAGCACAGGCATCTGCCCTGTGGAGCTCAGACCTTTGATGTCCTGCAGCACCAGGGCTCACGTCCAGCAGGAGAGCTGCCCCTCAGAATCCCCAGCCC